>ONZH01024521.1:0-403339 GCA_900303285.1 Rhinella marina | reverse complement strand
TTGTGAAAGCTGGCCATAGATGCACTGATAATTAATATTTCCTATCCTGTTTCCCCCTTCCCTCTTATGTCCCAGCTCCACGTTTGCGCCATCATTTAAAATTTTGGGTTGATTTTTGCAACAATCCGAATAAATTTCTATTATATATGAATGGTAATCCCAATACCGGAAACGTATCAGAGTGCTGGTCACATCAGGGGTTAGACCGGTGCATCTACGACCAGCTTGACGCGTTTCGCCACCGTATGCAAAGCCATTGACAGTCGCCAGGTGTAGAAATGAATGGGAGGCGTCTGCTTGGACTGCATCCCCCTATAGCGGCGGTGCGGTTTTATAATTGGCATCACTATGGTAACAGCCATTATGTTTATTTTGTATCCATGTTTATTTTTTATATTTTGATACATTGTATCTTTGCATTTCCTCCTTCTTTATAAAGGGTGCCCTATTATTACCCCCAATATGGTCCTCCCCGTCCATTGCATTGACAGCTATTGCCATCCGTTCCATGCTTTGGACGCAGAAGCCGCCCCCTCTCCCTTAAAGGGGTGATTATTTTGCCACAAAATGCCCCAAGTGTCCTGCCCTTGCATTGCCCCACATAACTGGGTATGATGTGGGTGGGTCCGTGCCTCTCCAGTATAGCCCGGGCTAGGTCAGTCCCCTTATGACAATGACCGTCATGGGCAAATTAGCAAACAATGGGGGGATGTAAAAGTCCACTGCCCTTTAAATATCTCGCTTTCCCATGCAAACAATCCTGTTTCCATCCCTATCTCCCCCCCCCCCACCACCGCATACATTTTTAATCCTGTTCACCAAGACTGCTCGGAGATAGCGATCAGTTAACCCCTACTCTCCTGGCCGCTGGTTTTGCGTTGCTGTCGCTGCAGACGGGCCCAGTTGTGCATTGCTATGGGTGTAAGTAGGGCGTTAGCTGCAGGAATGTCATTCAGGAAAATGTGAGGCATGTCATTTCCCAGGACAAGGACCTTCTAGATTGAACTCTTGCACCCACCCACCCGGGCCCCCTCCCTGCATTGGCTGCATACTCCACCCCCACCCAAGGTCATTGTGCTTTGACATGCTTGGCTGTGTTTCTAATATTCTCCACCCAAACAAATGGGTATTTGCTCTCCAATAGTTGCAAAACTGCATCTCTCAACATGTGCATCTGTCAGTCTGCTAGGAGTTGTAGTTTTGCAACCAGTTAGCTATATTCTTTGTGCTTTATTTCAATTTGGTCTTCTGGTTTACAGCCGGGCAGTTGCATAACTAGCAACGCCCTAATATGATGTAATTAACAGACTACTGTCTCATGTTAGTGAGCGATCTGTAATAATAACCTGCAGGGAGGTGTCTACGTTCCCCATCAGTGCAGCCCTGCTATAGGCCGGTGTGACACCGACAGAATACAGACTGCCACAAATGGTGCATGTTTAGGGATTTGCTACTTATGCATTTCCCTAAAGTGGCTCTGTTCATTGTGAAGACCTTGCAAAGTCTGGAATCTGGGCAGGCGGCAGTATGTAACCCTGTGTGTGGGGCGTTAAATCCTCGCCATGCACACATGCCCTGCATGCTAAGGATTCCAGACGTGCATGAAGTTCTGCTCCGGAGCCAGCTGCCCTCTCTGTGTGACCCCCATCTGCTCCGTCTTGGCAGGCACTTAAGTGTTTACTCCAGTGTCTTGTCTTACGCACCGCTCCTCTCAATAAATGGTTACAGACATCAGGCAGGGATTGGAGGAAGAGCATTTCCCCTTTAATAAGGAAAAAAAAAATCGCCATTTAGGGGTCTATTCAGACATGGCGGTTGTAACGCGTTTTTCTTGCCACACGTACCCATAAAACCATATCTGCCGTGTCTGAATGCATCCTAATAGAAGTGGTTGAAGAAATACTGAAGATCCAATATGGCCGCCATTCCACCCCCCCACAAGGAAGTGGTCAAGCTTTGTCTCTGACAACCCTTTTGCGGCCGCCACATTGGTTGTCACGCTCTATGGGAGCAGGAGGAACGATACTGGTGATGGTGGCCACATTGGTTGTCACACCATATGGAAGCAGGAGGGACGATGCTGGTAGTCGCTGCACTGGCAGCCATGTTGGTTGTCGCTCAACTGATTCAAATTCTTTTCTGCTTCTGGGAAAACTGAATGACAGTGGCGGCCATATTGATTGTCGCACTCGATGGCAGCAGGAGGGACAATACTGGTAATGGTGGCCATATTGGCTGTCATGTTCTGCAGGAGCAGGAGGGACAATACTGGTAATGGTGGCCATATTGGCTGTCATCTTCTGCAGGAGCAGGAGGGACGATTCTGGTAATGGTGGCCATATTGGCTGTCATCTTCTGCAGGAGCAGGAGGGACGATTCTGGTAATGGTGGCCATATTGGCTGTCATCTTCTGCAGGAGCAGGAGGGACAATACTGGTAATGGTGGCCATATTGGCTGTCATGTTCTGCAGGAGCAGGAGGGACAATACTGGTAATGGTGGCCATATTAGTTGTCACACTGTATGGGAGCAGGAGAGACGATTCTGGTAATGGCGGCCATATTGGTTGTCACTTTGTGCACTCTCCGGCACTCCAGCTGCTATGAAACTACAACTCCCAGAATCCTCCTTTCATTTCTGTAGGAGGTACTAGAATAGCCAAGCAAGAGTACATGCTGGGAGTTGTAGTTTCACAGCAGCTGGAGTACCAGGCCATTGGGTGACCTCCAGCGTAGGTGCTGCCGTCCCTTTAAAATCATTACTGCGGTAACTCCAGAAATAACCGTATAATGCAGCAGAGTTAATTATAATGATTTCCTGAGGGAGCGCGACGTCCCCGCGGTCATAGATGCCTAATGAATCCGCAGAGCCGGCACCGTGCCAGCCTGTAACTACACCACCCTGGATGAGCCGGCCGACTGATGTATGCCTACAGTGACCTGTCCTGTTTTTTAAAGGGGTAGCGTTGTCTGTGTTCCGCCATGTTGTCCCTCCGTAAGATCAGAGTCCAGGTATCAGCTTGTGGAGTGCTTGCCGTGATGTGTTCCTGCTCTCCGTCCTCTATCTGCCTTTCTGCAAACTTTTAAAGGGGTTGTCCAGGATTACAAAAAAAAACATCGCTGCTTTCTTCCAGAAATAGCGCCACCCCAGTAGTCTGGTTGTGTGTGGTATTGCGGCTCTGCTTCAATGGAGATGAGCTGCAATGCCAGAAAACAACCCATGGAGAGGCATGGCACTGTTTTTGAAAGAGGGAGGCAATTATTTTCTAATCCTGGATGCCTCCTTTCTATATTTTGGGGTGAATGGGGGGTGATCTTTGTATCGCGTGGTCTTGGTGTGGTGGTCTGTACTGTACTTGCATGACTTTATACTGTAGTCTACTCCTATTGCTTCTTCCTGGCGTCACCACCGTTTCTAAGAAATGGCATGGTATAAGCAAACAACTGGACATGGCACAGAAGAGCTTGCAATCTGAAATGGTATGTGCAGGGCAGGACAATGGCGGTTGTAGTTTTTCAACTGCCGTAGAGCAGAACCCTTATCTTAAGAGAGAAAATATTTGGGTGTGAAGCTCGACTGCTGTGCTACACTGGTTCTGATGCAGCAGAGCGGTCGCACAGCAGGGTGGAAGGTGCGGCATCTGGACTTATTACAGGAAAGTTCTGCAGTCCTCTGGGCGGGATTTGGATCTCTGCAGACTCGCCGGGGGGCTCGTCTCCTGCACCAGAAAGTGCTGTAATACATACGAGATGTAGCAGAGCTGAATACGGCAAATCATCTTTATGCATTGTGATACATTTTTTCGGAAGCAGGTTAAATGCAGTCCCATGTAAGCTCTTGTACATATCAGGTGATGGTCGAATCTGCTGACTTTAGTCTGTGTTTGTGTGAGGGGGTGTCTCAAACCTTTCCAGATAGCAGATTTCGGGGTGAAAGAAGGATCTGGTATGATTCTGTGCTTCTGCAGGAGCCCCTTTCGCTTTGGAAACCCATACGAGTGAGCATGTGTATGGGCAAATCAGGGGTTAAAGGGGTATTCCAGTGGATAACTATTAGAGCTGTGGGGGGGGGTCCTCTTTAGTATGTGTTCGTATAGGCACCTTAAAATGCCACGGCTAAAGGCACTTTGCAAACCCATCGTCTGGTCATTGAATAAATCAACCTCAATGTGTTATTTTGCCATAATTTGTGCCTAGTGACAAACACAGTTCTGCTATATCTGGCTAAACAGCTATACTGGGAACCAGTGATCCCTGAGGCTGCCAACAGACTAAGGGCTCATGCACACGAACGTGTGCCGGCCGTGACCGTGCTGCGGGCCGCATACGGCGGGTCCGCAATAAACGGGCACCGGCCGTGTGCAGCCCGCATCACGGATCGCGGACCCATTCACTTCAATGGGTCCGGGAGATGCGGAGTGGAGGCACGGATCGGAACACCACGGAAGCACTACGGTGTGCTTCCGTGGTGTTTCTGGCCGTGCCTCCGCACCGCAAAAAAGTAGCACAAGCACTACTTTTTTGCAGTGCGGACCCTCGGATGCGGATCGCGGACCCCATTCAAGTGAATGGGTCCACGATCCGCATGCGGTGGCCTCACGATCAGTGTCCGTGCATTGCGGATCGCAGTTTGCGGATCCTTTGGGATCCGCTCTATAGGTGTGTCAGTGAATCTCGTAAAGGGATCCAGTGACTAAAGTTTATGGCCGTCTTCATTGTATGGCCATTGGGCCGCCTCTGTCTAGAGAAAGGCTTTAAGAAAGCATCCTCTGGGTATATAATGAAGCAGCAAGTCCTTTATTAGGACCACGTCAGTCAAACTCTGCCACCTTTAAGCGATCTCATCTGACCCGCCCCACTCGGGCCGCCATGATGGAGTCGCAGAACCAGTTTTCTCTGAAATTGCAGCTTCACATATAGATATATATTTTTTTTTCTGTGGAGCAACACTTGGTGGATCACAAGACGATAATATAGACACAGGAACTGTCAAATCAGGCAAATCCGTAAAAAGCAGTCAGAGCCCAGTGTTCATTTTTCTGAGCTATGAAAGCTGCAATGTGATTGGTTGCTATAGGTGGTAATTTGAGTTGCCATGGGTTGGTCATTTCCACCAGAACAGAAGTGTGGCGTCACTGGCGGCCATTGAGGTGCTGTTCACAGACTTCAGTGAGTGTTTTGTGGTCTGACCACATCATGGCTGTATAATAGCTCTAACCAGATGACTCTATTATTAGAATCGGCGCTGACAGAGGCCAGCAGCCACCAATCAGAATTTTGCTTTCCTTTTTCCAAGCCAAAAGGGAACCAATTGGTTACCTAGGCAACTGCTTCTCTTTACAGTGCATGACAGCCAAAATGGTCGCCATTACAGTTCACACAAGGGTTGTCACCCAGCTTTTCTAGAGTTGTGAATGGCAACTTTTCTACTATGGACTCTGACAGGGGTGGCTGGAACCTGATATGTGGGTTGTTTCTAGATGTGTCAGCTGTAATGGCGACAAGCTTTCTTAGACATGTGTGTGGTAATATGAAGCAGGTTTGCTATTCAGGAGTCTGGGAAAGCTGGATGGCTGCCATTACTGCTCCCACAGTAAGGCCCCTTTCACACGAGCGTGTCCGGATTTGGTCCGGATGCGTTCAGGAAAATCCGCACCAAATCCCCACGCAATTGCAGTCAGTTTTGACTGCGATTGCGTATGTTCTTTCAGTTTTTTCCGCGCGGGTGCGAAGCGTTTTGATGCGTTTATCACGCGCGTGCGAAAAAACAGAATGTTTATAAACAACATCTCTTAGCAACCATGCGTTAAAACCGCATTGCACCCGCACTTGTGTGCGGATGCAATGCGATTTTCACGCAGACCCATTCACTTGAATGGGGCCAGTTCTGCGTGAAAAACGCAGAATATAGAACATGCTGCGTTTTTCACGCAACGCAGAAGTGATGCGTGAAAAAAAAAGCTCATGTGAAAAGCCACATTAAAATGAATGGGTCAGGATTCAGTGCGGGTGCAATGCGTTCGCATCACGCATTGCACCCGCGCGGAAATCTCGCCCGTGTGAAAGGGGCCTAAGGGAAGATGGAATTACTTCATCATTCAGGAACCTGGGTGACAACCACTGTAGGAGATGTAGTGGTGGCCATATTGGAAAAAAGAGAAGCGGCTGAATAGAGCAAAGACCTATGTTTAGTGGGGGGTGCTTTTAACTGCTTCATGCCATGACATCTGTATAAAAAAAAGGTATAGCGACCATCCCTCGCAGTATTGTGACACATATTGGGAGCCGCGTTTGGCGCTGCCTGCAGAAAGTGCAAAGTACTTGCATTGCCGGCCTATAAATACCTCCTCAGGAATGTCTTTTATCAGGCGTTTAGGATACCTCGCCCGACATCATCGCATAGCTGAGAGGAATTGCTGGGATAGTGTAATGGTCATTATCTTGTGAAATACGCATAATGGGGGCAGGCGACCAAGGCTGTACGCTTGGCCCTATACCAAGGGTGGGGCACTAGGTTTATAGAAAGGCGTGTATCTATATACATATTGAGATATGTATATATTAATCTGCCATCACTTTCTGATCTTTGGGGGTCCATCTGGATGCCATGTACCTCTGTGCAGGTCTAAAGCTAGTTTCACACTAGCGTTATTGCTGGATCCGGCAGGGTCCAGCAATAACGGTTCCGTTACTGATAATACTACCATGTGGATCCGTAATGAACGAATCTGGTTGTATTATCGCTGGGAAGGATCCGTCATGAACTTCATTGAAAGTCAGTGGAGGACAGATCAGTGTGTCACACCGAACGGATCCGTCCCCATTGACTTGCATTGGGGGTCATGACGGATCCGTCTTGGTGCGGATGCCCAGACCGGAGAGCAGACCGCAGCATGTTGGAGCACTCCGTTCTCTTCAGTTCCGTTTTGTCCCCATTGACAATGAATGGGGACAAAACTGAAGCGTTTTATTCCGGTATTGAGCCCCTATGACGGAACTCAATACCGGAATAAAGCAACGCAAGTGTGAAAGTACCCTAAGGCTGCTTACACCTTTCAGGAACTACAACCCCCAGCGTGGCTCATTGTAGACTGGCTTGTTATATACCGTAGATTATATATATTGTATCGCTAGGATCGCAGTGTGGTCAAACCCCCATCTGGCGCTAGAATGAAGGGGCAAGTGTAAAAAAATAAAAAAAAAAAAGAGGGTCTGCTGGCTGTTAGTTTTAGTGATCGGTGGGGGAGGATCATAGTGAAGTGCCATACACGCGGCCAAATGCTTTAAGAAGAACTCCCGCAAAAAAATTTATTCTCTGACTTGTTAGAAAGGTGCATGATATAATCTGCAGTGAATGTCATTTTCTTATCAGAGGCTGAGATTGAGAGTTTCCACTCTCTTCTTATTGTAGCTGGGTCATGTGACCAACTCCCTGACCTCCAACTGACCCAGGACAGGAAGCCAGCCACTTCTCTATTCATTCCTATGAGACTGAAAGTGAGGCTCCCATAGGAATACATAGAGAATTAGACTTCCTGTCCACACATAAGTCTATGTGTGAGTTGGTGGGTCTAATTCCTAGTCACATGACACAGATGAGAAACTTCAGGATGATATAACTCAAAAATTCAGCTACTGGTAAGAAAATACACTACAGATTACATCATGTACATTTCTAGCAGGACATGGAATAAAAATTTTTTGCGGGAGTTCTTCTTTAAGCTATTCCTCCCAGTTCCTCCATACACATGCATGCAGGGCTAAGCTTAGCTGAGTGTGCATGTCTTTTCAGTGGGCAGAGAGGAATCGTATCGAGAGGGTCAGGAGGCACCACCAAAATCGGTGAGCTCTTCCGACCCTCATCCAAGTGCAAAACATTCTGGTTTATAGTGCCCCCCCAGTATTATCGTCGTGATGCAGTGTAATGAGTTGGGCATTGCAGCAGTGTGAGATCTAGAAGGTTCTGGCGTTATCAGCGAGATGCAGCAGGGAGGGGCGGCCGACCTTCTTCATTCCCCCAGCAATGGATCCTGCAGTAATGAGTTGCAGGCGGCCAGGAATGCACCTTATCTATGGCTGGAGAGTGCTGATAGGGGCGGCGGTGACATAAATACCTATGTGACCCAGAGCTGAGCAAAGTCCCCGACGTGGAGCATGGATCAGAAGAAAAACTAATTCCAAAAATAATTGCAAAGTTTTACTGTTTTTATCATCAAACACATTGATGGCCTAGTCCAGGGGTCAGCAACCTTCAGCGCTCCAACTGCTGCGAAACTACAACTCCCAGCAGGCACACTTGCTCAGCTTTTCTTGTTACTCCTATTGAAGTGAAAGGAGTTGTAGTTTCCGAACTGCTGGAGGTTGCTGGTCCCTGGTCTAGCCTAATAGTAGAATGGCAATCGACTGGAAAGAAGGGTCGGCTTCAGGTTTTAACCGGGCACAGCGACCACTCGTGCAGCCGCGCGTGGTACCGCAACTTAGCCCCATTCACTTAAAGGGGTATAGCATTCGTACGCTATTCGTACGCATTTGCGTATAGATTAAAATATGCGTATGAATAGCGTACGAATTTTAAAATGCATACGCAAAAATGGCACTCGGCTGAGCATGCTCACTCATCTCTAGGGGGGACCATTGTTTGTTGGTTGGCGCAGGGAGCGGCCAGAGTCTTGCATCAGTCATATTTATTTTCTAGGATCACCTTGGTTTCTTAATACACCAAATTTGCACTTCGATTGCAACTTTGGCGTAATTTGGCATTGCAGTTTCATTCGGGAAGTGCACTGGCCTTGGTGCACCCCTGCTGAAGCACTATGGGCCAATTTTATAGAAATCCTATCCATGTCATTTTGCTTTGCTAGAGTCGGTGGGGGTAACAAATTTTGATTTCTTGCTGTGGATCCCCTTCTCTTCTCGTGTCCACCCCCAGCTTCGGTTGCCGATCTGGCTCTCCTGTGTGCTTGTCTCTCAGTGTATTGCATAACGTATGTAAATGCTGACCTAGGAGGGGTGGTCCCATGAGTGAATTTTGGAGGGTCTTGCTTTGCCTACTGCATTTCCTTTGTACTTTTCCCGGCTGTCTGCAGAGATCTGCACTGAAGCTGTTAATATTCTGGCAGCAGCAGGCTGCGGTGGGACTGGCGCGGCGGGGAGTCAGCAGGACGGGCAGATTTTTTGGCATCGGACGGACAGGGTGACGTCAGCTGATCTGCTGCAGGAAAGCTCAGTCCATTAGCCAGGTCCCATGGCATGTCCAGAACAATGAGCGGCTCTGCTGACTATTACAGATGGCCTTTTATCCACTTAATACCAGCATGGAGGCCGGGGCGGTCAGCGGAGCTTCAATCACAGATCATCTGTCACTTTCCTGAATCTTCCTAGTTCAAATAAGTCATCTGGATCCTCTAGCCCAAAGAGCTTACACTCTAATTCTGCTCCCATAGAAACACCCTCATCATCTATTATCAAGTTATTCAGCAGTTTCTTAGTTACTTTAGTTTCCGCAAAGTTGGGTGACAGCCAGTCTGACAAAGCAGAATGGAAGTCAATATGGCCTCCTACAGAGGTTGTCACCCAACTTTTCCAGAGTCCTGGGTCATGCAGGGAAGTAGTAGATGTGGTTTTCGAGAGCTTGACAAGGCCGGGGCGGAAGCCAATATGGACGCCAATACTTCTCCCTCCTCCCTGGCGGTTGTCACCCATCTTTCTGAGGATACCAGTCTGTCTAGTCCTGCAGGGGTTGACCTCCAGCATTGTACCTTTACTAGGCAGACTTGCCTTTAAGACTGTAGGAAAGCTGGGTGACCGCCTCTGTGGTGGCTGCAATGGTCGCCCAGCTATAACAAGGAAACCGTTGACTAGAATGTATATTGTGGGGGATTATTGGCATTTTTAGCATCTGGCTGCCTATATTGCTTGGTCGGGTGTATATACTTGTAGAAAGCCATGCACGTCCTTCCTCCTCCACATTCCAGGCAATGCACGTCATCCGGAAACCATCCTCCAAGAGGATGAGGCCCATTCAGGAGGAGGCTGCGAACAGACACCCCTGGAGAGATGTGCACAGATTAATCCTTTTATTGCCGGGGAGGCTGAAGCACAAGGAAGATGACCAGCGCTCCTGGATCATTGGGCAGACTTGCCTTTCAGGAGTCAGGGAAACTGACAGATTCAGAATTCGCATTAAAGAGGACCTTTCACTTCTCTTCACATGCCTGTTTTAGTAGCTTCATGTATTCCCCATATAATAACAATCCTGGAGCATCTATTCTTATGGCTCTATGTTGTGCCATTCCTTTAATATTCCTGCTAGAAGTTATGAATGAATTGCTATTAGCCTTCAGTAAGGGTACAGAGGGGAGGTGACCAGTTGGGGGTGTGTACCTGCACAGGCTGACTCTATCCAATCAGTGCTGCCATGTTTATGTGTGCAGATACACACCCCCAACTGGTTACCTCCCCTCTGTACCCTTACTGAAGGCTAATAGCAATTCAATTATAACTTCTAGCAGGTATATTAAAGGAACAACACAACATAGAGCCATAAGAATAGATGCTCCAGGATTGTTATTACATGGGGAATGCATGAAATAATTAAAACAGACATGTCAGGAGTGGTGAAAGGTCCTCTTTAAGATGGGGTTTGACTCACGTTCCCCTATATCCGGCCCTGCCAATGCCCCAATTATAGAACTAGGTTCCCCTACTTTCATAGGTTTTGGGACATACAGCAGTGATGGGGCGCACTATTACTGTATAATAACGGTGGCCAGGGCTGCGGGTGCCTACCTCGTGTCAAGAAAAGTATCAGAAGGGCAGGTTTGTCAGGCATCGCCAGCTATATAATGGGGGCGTGCCCCCTCTCCATCCATTCACAGTAGCTGTCCTGTTGTTCCTGCATCAGAGGAGTCCGACAGCAGTTTATTTCTCTCTTCCCATTGAGAACACTTGCATACTCGGCCGAGCCAGGAGTACATGTACATGGAGGACAAACTTGTTTCAACATAAAGCCCTGTTCAGATGGTACTGTGGCCTCAGTTTGACAAATATGCCAGGAAAAGTGTGGGTGTTTGCGCAATTTCAATAAGACCCTCCGTTGAATCAAGCTCTATGGATGTGCTCGGCCTTTGTGCTGGGAGCTTTTCCTGATGTAAAAGCAAATTTTACATCCCTAATGCTATGTGAATAATTGCAGATAAAAAAGCATGTGAATTTTTGCTGCAGCTTTTTTTCCCACATATGCATTTAAAGAGGACCTTTCACCGCTCCTGACATTCCTGTTTTAATAGCTTCATACATTCCCCATGTAATAACAATTCTGGAACATCTATTCTTATGTCTCTATGTTGTGCCATTCCTTTATTATTTGCACTAGAAGTTATGAATTAATTGCTATTTGTCTTCAGTAAAGAAACAGAGGGGAGGTAACAAGTTGGGGGTGTGTCCCTACACAGACTGAACATGGCAGCACTGATTGGCTAGAGTCAGTCTGTGCAGGGACACACCCCCAACTGGTCACCTCCCCTCTGTTCCTTTACTGAAGGCAAATAGCAATTCATTCATAACTTCTAGTGCAAATAATAAAGGAATGGCACAACATAGAGCCATAAGAATAGATGTTCCAGAATTGTTAGTACGTGGGGAATGTATGAAGCTATTAAAATAGGCATGTCAGGAGAGTGGAGAGGACCTCTTTAACAAGATGCATTGCATTTTAATTTTTTTTAACTGCATCTCAACTGCAACATCTGAATACAACCCAAGATGTATGACGCACTTTAGGGCGCGTTCCAACTGCACTGAAACTCTGCAGATGAGTGCAGCATTTTACAGGACGAGATTTTCAAAAATCTTAATTTCCTGTTTAATCCATAACGAAAATTGAGCTGCGATGTGGACTTTAGATTTGCAGGACGTCAGTTTGTGCGGCGGATATCACCCTTTCACAGGGTGAAATCCGCGTCGACTCACCTGCAAAATCTGCAGCAAATCCACATGTAACTCCACGGATTTGTCCGTCCCGGCAGTGTATTGCCTTATATTTTGGGATGAACTGCCTATACATATTAGATAAAGATCTGCTGCACTCCCCATGTCTGGTGGGATTGGCGGCTAGTTAGTGTATGAGACCCGATCCTTCCTTCCCGCAGGAGATGAGCGCCGCCATGTCCTCCATGCCCGTTTTACCACTTATTTCATGTATTACATAGCAGCATGCACTAAAACCTCATTCACTTGCATTGTACTGTAATTCAGCTGCTGTCTGGCTGCTCTCCCCCCCTGCGATAACTGCCGAGGAATGCGGCTGGCAACCCTCCAGATCTATCCGGCATGGAAATGAAAGCAAAAAAAAAAACACGAGCCGGAGCCGAGCTGTGTGAAATCATGTGGGTGGGGGAGGGGAGCGTGCTATAGGTGCGGCTGTACGGTAGGGCAACGTCTCCCCATCTGTCCAGCTCCATTCCTCCACTTCCCTTGACTTCTTCATTAGGTAAAAAGCCCGAAATATCCACAATATTAGAAGTTACCGTCGTATGCACAAATATAATGTACACAGGACTGGCGCAGAACAATGAGATCACTCATTTGTTGTGTTATGCATCCGCCATGGTGCAGTTTTTGCCCCTTACCTTGTGTTCTATGGAGGATAGATCACATAACAGATTTTGTAACTCCGTACAGTAAACGATACATGGACCACCAACCATAACGGCCATGGCATGGTGGGAGTAGTAGTTTTACAAAGGCTTGAGTGCCCCAGTTTGGAGACCAGTATAGGGTACGTGGCAAAACCTGCTGTGAGCCATTCTTTTTGGTGCCGTTGCAGTTGGATTCTCCCAGTTCTCCTCTCCAGTGGACCCCCTATAGACATGAGACTGAACCCCACCCCACTAGGAATCCAATGTATTTGGGGCGGCAAGCTTTAAATAGGCTACACAGGATTGGAAGAACATGGCTGCTTCCAAACACAGCGCCACCTAGTTCCACAGGCTGTGGTTTGTATTGCAGCCCCAGTCACAACCCATGGAGAGGTGTGATTTTCCAATCCGGTAAAACCCATGGAATCAGTATCCGATCCGTGGGGGTCTGCCTCACGGCACCCCTGCCAATTAACGGTTATCTTAATCAATGGTAGTGTCATAAACCCACGTACCCTCTAGGGACCACTTTATGAGAGCATTATTCCTTTTTCCCCCTCCAAATTTGGGTTACTATAATTTTTTTTGTGTCCCTTTCAGAAAATGGATTCAAGTGGGGTCAAAGTGTTGGAGACGGCGGAGGACATCCAGGATAGGCGCCAGCAGGTGCTGGACCGCTACCTGCGGTTCAAGGAGCTGTCGACCATCCGCCGGCAGAAGTTGGAGGACTCCTACCGCTTCCAGTTCTTCCAGCGCGACGCTGACGAGCTCGAGAAATGGATCCAGGAGAAACTCCAGATCGCCTCCGATGAGAACTACAAGGATCCGACGAACCTCCAGGTGAGGGGCTCTGGTGGTTTGAATATGGAGGCCCTGATATGTTGGGGAGGGAGGATACGCTGCAGAACGGTGATGGAAGAAGGGGTCATAATACAAGGTTTTTTTATGATTGCAGGGGAAACTGCAGAAACACCAGGCCTTCGAGGCTGAAGTGCAGGCCAATGCTGGAGCCATTGTGAAACTGGACAATACCGGGAACCAAATGATTACAGAGTCCCACTTCGCCTCTGAGACCATCCGAGTAAGTATCTGAACGCTGAGGTAACTGGTCAGGCTTTGGGAAATTGGGGAAGGCCGAATGGTTTAGCAGGCCCTGCCATGGGTGGCAGGCCATACCACTCGGCCATACCCTTATTCCCAGCAGTAGGACGAGAGGATTTCCATGCTGGGCAGGACACTTCTGGAGTTACCATTTTATGCTCAGTGAGTATTGTGCAGGTGCCCTATTAATAAGGACATGTGCACAGTTCTTTCTATGGCGTCAGATGGTGGGCTCTACAGCTGCGCCGCGCAGCGGGAAAAAGGGGCGGACTAGAAAAAGACAGCTGCTTTCTTCAAAGAACAGTGCCACACCTGTCCACAGGTTGTATGTGGTATTGCAGCTCGGCCCCTTCCACTTCCATGGAGCTGGCCTGCAATACCAGACACAACCCATGAGTAGGTGTGGGGCTGTTTTTGGAACAAAGCAGCCAGGTAGAAAAACAAGGCTGCTTTCTTGAAAGAACAGCGCCACACCTGTCCGCAGGTTGTATGTGGTATTGCAGCTCGGCTCTATTTACTTTACTGGAGTTGAGCTACAATAGCTCAGACACGGGTTATGGATAGGTGGGGCGCTGATTCTGGAAGAAAGTAGCCATGTTTTCCCATTCCTCGACAACTTCTTTAGCACAATTTTTTTTTTTTTTTGTTTATGAATGCAGTCCCCTGTCCCCCCAATCTCGCCATGCTAATGCATATTGAACACGTTATACAATGTCCCTTTTGACGTCAATAATGGCCATTGCTCACATGCACTTATACAGACATGGCGATACCCGTGTCGCACAGAACGCAACTTGTTGACTTGCATCTTTGTGGTCTAGTCTTTCACACCATACCGGACAGCACAGCGGCCGATAGTGACCAGTGTGCAAGTTGGGGCTCACATACGCGTAGGTGGAGGTGTCTGGACGTGCAGTGATTCCTTCCTAGTTTCCTACTGCATGATCTCTATCCCCTGACCTATCCATCCGACTATCCAACTCTACAGGTTCTTCCTCTGCAACCTGCTGTCTATACACAGTGTCCTCCTTTATATTCCAGCCTGCAATAGATGCTTATCAGCCCATCCTCTGTGTATGGGGGGGGCCTCCTGATTTCCCCTGAACGCAGATGTCGGGGGACATGTAGACTGGGCTATTGGATTAATTGGATTTGATAAATGTCTGATAGGTGACCCCACCTCTGGGGTCGCACCCATCTCCAACCATCGTCCTGCTTGGTGTGTGCGGCCACTCATGGCCACGTTATGATGGAGGATAAATGGAAAGATCATGGGCATTGTGCACCTCTCTCCATTCGCTTTTATGGAAGTCATGGGAGCAGCAGAGTATGCTTGCTGGCCAGCTCCCATTGAAGTGAATTTAGAGTGCTCCATTCATCCTCTGCATGGAAGTGGTGACCCCCTTTAAGCTCTTTCTTCCATGTAAGATTTCCTTCTCCCTTTTGAGGTTTTTCTCTTGCTTCATCTCTTCAGGATGATGTGAATGAGGTGTCTTCACGGTTCCCAGCACAGTGTGATAGCGGCCATTAATCATGATCTTCCCTTCCTATTCTGCAGACACGTCTGGTAGAGCTGCACCGTCTATGGGAGCTGCTGCTTCAGAAAATGCAAGAAAAGGGGATCAAACTACAACAGGCACAGAAGCTGGTCCAGTACCTGCGGGAATGTGAGGATGTCCTAGACTGGATCAATGACAAGGTATGCAGTGCAAGTCTGGGGTCTTCAGACAAGGCTTGCAGGTTGTGTTAAAGGGTTTTCCAGGAAATGAACACTGATGGTCTACCCTTAAAGAAGAACTCCCGACAAAAAATTTATTCCATGTCCTGCTAGAAATGTACATGATATAATCTGTAGTGAATGTCATTTTCTTACCGGTGTCTGAATTTTTGACTTATATCATCCTGAAGTTTCTTATCTGTGTCATGTGACTAGGAATTATACCCATCAACTAACACATAGACTTATGTGTGGACAGGAAGTCTAATTCTCTATGTATTCCTATGAGACTGAAAGTGAGGCTCCCATAGGAATTAATAGAGCAGTGACTGGCTTCCTGTCCTGGGTCAGTTGGAGGTCAGGGAGTTGGTCACATGACCCAGCTACAATAAGAAGAGAGGTTTTTACTCACAGAAACAGTCACTGATAAGAAAATGACAATCACTACAGAATATATCATGCACCTTTCTAACAGGTCAGAGAATAAAAATTTTTGCGGGAGTTCTTCTTTAAGATAGGTCATCAGTGAATGATCGGGTCCCTGCACAGATATAGATCAATAAATGGCAGTGTGACTGCAGCACATAAACTGGTTGATATCTTTAGTAACCAGGACTAAGGGCCCTTTTACAGCCCCCAATCGCCAACCAGTGATATACAAGTGCATTGGCGCTCATTTAAAGTTAATTTTCACATCTCCCAGTACAAAGCGAACAGGGAACAAACCATTGTTTTCAACGGAGCTCTATATGACCTTTGTGTTGGAAATTTCCAAGGATTTGAAATTGCTAAGCAGTACCAAAGGGGTACAGGTGCTGTACAGACTTTAGTAGAACCCATTCTGCTGTCCTTGATTGCCTGATGCTCATATCCGACCTGCTCTATATAATACATTGTTCTGACCGTGCTAGGAGGCCATTGTGACTTCTGAGGAGCTGGGACAAGATCTTGAACATGTAGAGGTCCTGCAGAAAAAGTTTGAAGAGTTTCAGACTGACTTGGCCGCTCACGAAGAAAGAGTGAATGAAGTCAACCAGTTTGCCAGTAAATTGGCGCAGGTAATTACCCTCCCAAAACACAGTTTGTCTACAAAGCCAGGTCTGATTTCATTCTACCAACATGGCCGGCTTCCTCTCTGTCCACAGGAGGAACATCCAGAGCTTGAGTTAATCACGACCAAGCAAGATGAAGTCAATACTAACTGGCAGCGCTTGAAGGGCCTGGCTCTGCAGAGACAAGGGAAGCTTTTTGGAGCTGCAGAAGTCCAACGATTTAACAGGTCCGTGGCAGCATTTCTTTACAGTACATGATATCGCCATGTGGTGCTGGATCAGGCTGCGAGTTCTGCTTGATGTCTCTCGGTTCTCACTTTGCTTTCTCTGTTCCCACCATTAGAGATGTAGACGAAACTATTGGCTGGATCCGAGAAAAGGAGCAGCTGATGGCCTCCGATGACTTTGGTCGAGACTTGGCCAGTGTGCAAGCGCTTTTGCGCAAGCATGAAGGCCTGGAACGAGACCTTGCAGCCCTAGAGGAGAAGGTATGTACGCCCCAAACCCTCTGAACTATAGAAGGCCACCATAAACCTGCACGGAGGCTTCAGTGATTTCTGTATTACCAGGTGAAAGCTTTGCGCACAGAGTCTGATCGCCTGCAGCAGTCACACCCTCAGAATGCACCCCAGATTCAGACGAAGGGAGAGGAGCTCCTCACCAATTGGGAACAGATCCGCACGTTGGCCGCCGAACGTCACACGCGCCTCAATGACTCCTACAAGTGAGTGATCAAGGCAGAATGCTTATAATTAGTCTGCATGTTTCTGCTGCTGGATTATACCATTTGTCTGTATTTGCTTCTCAGGTTGCAGAGGTTCCTTGCGGATTTTAGAGACTTGACCAGCTGGGTGACCGAAATGAAAGCTCTTATCAATGCCGACGAGCTTGCCAATGATGTGGCTGGAGCTGAGGCTCTCCTCGATAGACACCAAGAGCATAAGGTAACTGCCGATGGTTGGTAGGTAGTCATTACAGTGCAAGCTTTTATAGGATCAATGCACCCCAAAGATCACGTTAGCTCGTTGGTTATTAAGAAGGGTGTAGAGCAAAGTGCCGTGGGGATGAGCTCTATGATCTGTGCTGTATACGCTCTGTAGTCATGGTCACGTCAGCGCTGAGCTATAATCCCGCTCATTGACCAGACTCTTCCGCCTACAACATCTGTTCCTGTTTTAATAAAGCTGTGGTTAACCACTTTTTTTCTCTTCTTGGATTCAGGGTGAAATCGATGCTCATGAAGACAGCTTTAAAGCTGCTGATGCGGCCGGACAAGCTTTGCTGAACGCCGGACACTACGCTTCTGATGAAGTCAGAGAGAAGGTAGTCAGTCCTTGATATAAAGGATTATTCTTACTAATAAAGCTTACTCTTTATTAAAGGGGTATTCCTATCTCATGCTTCTGGGGTATGCAATTACTTTATGCTGGGGGGGGGGGGGCAGGGGGGTTCTTGCCTTGCCTTGATCTCAAAAAGGCAAGTTCCCTTTCGTGGTGCTTACATCCAGCCCCTGTACTAGCGTTGTCACGATACCAAAATTTTGATTCGATTTCGATACCAAGACAAAGTATTGCGATACTCGATAGCATTCGATACCACGCCGAAAAAATAAAACACCCAAAAATCTGTGTGCCCCATCAGACCTCAGATCAGCAGAATGTGCCCCCATCAGACCTCAGATCAGCAGAATGTGCCCCCTCAGACCTCAGATCAGCAGAATGTGCCCCCATCAGACCTCAGATCAGCAGAATGTGCCCCATCAGACCTCAGATCAGCAGAATGTGCCCCCATCAGACCTCAGATCAGCAGAATGTGCCCCCATCAGACCTCAGATCAGCAGAATGTGCCCCCATCAGACCTCAGATCAGCCCACTGTGCCCCATCAGACCTCAGATCAGCCCACTGTGCCCCAGCAGACCTCAGATCAGCCCACTGTGCCCCCATCAGACCTCAGAGCAGCCCATTGTGCCCCCATCAGACCTCAGAGCAGCCCACTGTGCCCCCATCAGACCTCAGAGCAGCCCTCTGTGCCCCATCAGACCTCAGAGCAGCCCACCCATCAGACCTCAGAGCAGCCCACTGTGCCCCATCAGACCTCAGAGCAGCCCACTGTGCCCCCATCAGACCTCAGAGCAGCCCACTGTGCCCCCATCAGACCTCAGAGCAGCCCACTGTGCCCCCATCAGACCTCAGAGCAGCCCACTGTGCCCCCATCAGACCTCAGAGCAGCCCACTGTGCCCCCATCAGACATCAGATCAGCCCATTCTGCCCCCATTAGAATAAAATAAAAAAATCTCTTACCTGTCCTGCGCCGCGGCTCCGCTCCGGGTCCAGCGCCCTGTGTCTTCTCCTCCCGGCGCTACACTGTCTCCTGACTGCGCGCAGCGTCAGGTCAGAGTGCGCGCACTACGTCCTGACGCTGTACGCAGTCAGGACAGCGCGGGCAGAGATGACAGAGGAGCTCCGGACCCGGAGCGGAGCCGCGGCGCAGAACAGGTAAGAGACTTTTTTATTTTATCTGCCAAGGGTATCGCAAAAAAGCAAATCCCGGTACCGAATCGATACTGGTAAAAGTATTGATTCAGAATCGAAATATCGATACCCGCGACAACCCTACCCTGTACATGATGTAACAATCACTGCGGCAGTTTTAAAGGCTTATTCCCATCCCATACATTGGTAGAATACTGCTAGGATATGTCATCCATGTCCGATAGGTGCGAGTCCCACCTCTGGTATCCGCTCCTATCTCCAGAACAGGGCCTCCAAAGTGAAGGAGAGTGCACTGTGCATGCATGGTGTGCGCTCCATTCGCCGCTATGGTTGTTCCGAAAACTGGAGAGCAAACACGCCTTGCTATTTTTAGCAGTCCCATAATGGTGAATGGAGAGTAGACCACAAGCCACCTCACCATTCACCTGTATGGGACTGACGTAAATAGCGGAGCGCGCTTGCGTAGCTCCCATAGCCGTTAATGGAGGGTGGCCACGCTTGCTTGATGTGCTCCTCTTGACTTTAGATAGTTCCAAGTCCTACCCCTAGGACCCACTCCTATTCTAGCTATATGCCATCAAAGTCTGAGATGGCAATACCCCTTTTAAGCAGTTGGACCACCACTGATGAGGAAGGCGTGCAATAGGCCGGCACGTGTAATATTTGGGCTGATACACATGGTTGTAATACGCCACTCATACATGTGTATGGCCCCTTACCTTTGGGGTATAAAGAGGTTTTTATTTTGGTTGGATTCCATACTACTCTTCACTTGTGGCCCATCATTCCGGACGTATGGAGGCCTTCTCACGAGTATTGTGGAGGCTTTAATACCCTGTACCTATAGCTGAGCCCATACTGAGTCCTCTGCACCATCAATCTAAAAATTCACCAGACGTGAGACCTTTAATAATAAATGGTGCTTGTTTTTCACTCCTAGCTCACCATCTTGGCAGAGGAGAGAACTTCCCTTCTGGAGCTGTGGGACCTTCGCAGGCAGCAGTACGAGCAGTGCATGGACCTTCAGCTTTTTTACAGGGACACCGAACAAGTAGACAACTGGATGAGCAAACAGGAGGTCAGAGCCCTCTATTACTCCGCCTCTTTAGGAATCTCTCACATGAGGATCTTTCTTAACCTTCTGCCATCTTGTACCATAGGCTTTCCTCCTAAATGAAGATTTGGGAGATTCTTTGGACAGTGTCGAAGCCCTTCTGAAGAAGCATGAAGATTTTGAGAAATCTCTTAGCGCCCAAGAGGAGAAAATCACGGTAGGTAGCCTTCAGTACAGATAGTATGACTGACTGTGGATTGAATGGTTGGCAAGACAACCCCAGATCTTCTGTATTCTTGGTCTCATCCAGGCTGATTCTTGTAGATGATGGTTTGCTATTGCCAACCTACCAAGTACTTTGCTCTGGCGTGGCCCAGCATTTGCACACTGCCAGCGACAGGCATGCTGCTGCCCTGTGCACAGTCTACAGCCTCTCCTGGGCCTTAGACCTGCAACAGGTCACAATATGGGATGAACTATATAACTATAGCTTCTGGTGGATGTGACCTGGCCACATTGTCCGATGTGGTGCCTAGACAAAGCATCTCAGGACATTCAAAATTGGTCAGATATCAGTAAATCGGACGTTAGCGCGATAGCCCAAGTTTAAGCATTGTGTTTCATTTGCTTCCAGAGATGTGATCTTTGTTTTGTTGCGAGGCATTGGCATACGTTTCGATCAAAATGCATAGGCCTACTCACCATGCCATTTAAATGGCTGCATGCAGCACGAGGTTATAATGTAGACTAGGGTTGGTGGGAATGATCACTTGTGTTTGCTGAAGGTTCTCTATAAAATCTGGCGCAGTATACCTAATTATTCTGGACCGTTAAATGATTTTTTTTTATGTTTTATCCACTTTTTTTAGGCTTTGGATGAATTTGCCACAAAGCTCATTCAGAATAACCACTATGCAATGGATGATGTCGCCGCACGCCGAGACGCGGTAAGATACAACATTACCTGTGGTTCTTGAGTGGTCTCCCAGATTATTGGCCATCCCTTTAATATGGTCACATATCTGCTTGTCTTGACAGCTCCTAAATCGCCGCAATGCCCTCCACGAGCGCGCCCTGTATCGCCGCACCCAGTTGGCCGACTCCTTCCACCTGCAGCAGTTCATCAGGGACTCGGATGAGCTGAAGAGCTGGATTAATGAGAAGATGAAGACTGCCACTGACGAGGCCTACAAGGTGAGGTCTTGCGGGTTGCCTGATCTTCATTTAACCGGTCACCATTTTACGTTGCTGCAATGAATTTTTTTCCATTCTTGCACCCAGGATCCATCCAATCTTCAGGGTAAGGTCCAGAAGCACCAGGCTTTTGAGGCCGAACTGTCTGCTAATCAAAGCCGTATCGACGCTTTGGAGAATTCTGGCCAGAAGTTGATTGACACGAACCATTATGCGTCTGACGAGGTGGCTGCACGTATGAGTGAAGTCATCACCCTGTGGAAGAGGCTCCTGGAGGCCACAGATCGCAAAGGTGAGAACACGTTTGTCATGGAAGTCTGTCTCCTGGAAGAAAAGGTGTTTGGTAGGGCCGACCAATATTATGGCACTATCTTTACACAGGCATCAAACTGCGTGAGGCCAACCAGCAGCAACAGTTCAACCGAAACGTGGAAGACATTGAGCTCTGGCTGTATGAAGTGGAGGGACACCTGGCTTCTGATGATTATGGCAAGGACTTGACCAATGTACAGAACCTTCAGAAGAAACATGCCCTGCTGGAAGCCGATGTTGCAGCTCACCAGGTACTTGCCATATTTCATTAGTGTCTTTACTTGACTATAGGGGGCACCACCGAGCCATTCTGTACATCTGTGATCACAGTTCTTTAACCCTTAGACTCCCAGCGCCGTACATGTACGGCGCTGGGGCGATGCGGACACATGGCGCCCGCTCGCACGTGCGGCGGGCGTCATGGCCGGCAAGTCTCTGCTGTTTCTAACAGCAGAGACTTGCGGCTACTTACCCCATTGGCGGCGATCTTGCTGGGCCTTTAGATGCTGTGATCACACGTGTGGCCAATCGGGGTGTCTGTACACGATCTGAAAGCTGTAAACCTCGCTGATGAGGTTTAAAGCTTTCAATGTGCAATTCTTATTCTGGCCACTAGATGGCAGGCCAGTATAAGAAATGAGCAATTGGATTTATCTCCATCTAGTAAATCCCTGATTGCTCATAAAGAAAAAAACCCCCACAATATATTAGCTCATATTTGAGCTTTAAAATAATCACAAAATTTTTTTTAAAAAATTATATAAAAGTTCAAATCACCCCCCTTTCCGTATAATTAAAAAATAAATACCTAAATAACAATAAATATAGACATTGGGTATCACCGTGACCGAAAACGCCCGTACTTTTAAAATATAAAAAAAATCCAATACGGCGAATTGTGTGGCAGAAAAAAGCGTCAAAATGGCGATTCACTGTTTTTTGTCGCTTTTTTTTTTTTTTTTTTTTTTTTTTTTATTTAATAAAAAGTGATCAAAAAGTCATACACACCACAGAATGGTATCAATAAAAACTTCAGATCGCCCCGCAAAAAATGAGCCCCCATACAGCTCCGTACACATAAATACCAAAAAGTTATAGGGGTCAAGATATGACAAAAAAAAAAAAAAAGGCCAACTTTATAATTATTTTATCACTATCAAAACACAGGAAAAACTATACATATTAGGTATCGCCAGATTCGTACTGACCAGTAGAATGAAAGTAACTGGTCAGTTTTAATGAACATCGAACGCTGTAAATAAGAAACCCGTAGAACTGTAGCGGAATAACGTTTTTTTTGCAATTTCACCCGATTTGGAATTTTTTTCCCCCTTCCCACTACACCATATGCAATATTAAGTGGTGGGGTTGGAAAGTACAACTTGTCCCGCAAAAAAAAAGCCCTCATACAGCTATGTGAACAGAAAAATAAAACAGTTACTGCTGTTTGAAGGCAGGGAGCGCAAAACGAAAATGCATAACCGAAAAGGGTTAAAGGGAGGGGAAGGTATATCTAGCTATAGAAGTGAGAAAACTGTTGTATTCCTGAGTACACAACATTGCGTTCTCCTTATAGGACCGTATTGATGGCATTACCATCCAAGCGCGACAGTTCCAGGATGCCGGCCATTTTGATGCAGACAACATCAGGAAGAAACAGGAGGCTTTGGTCGCCAGGTATGAGGCTTTGAAAGAGCCCATGATCGCTCGCAAGGAGAAACTGTCCGACTCTCTGCGCCTGCAGCAGCTTTTCCGTGATATTGAAGATGAGGAAACCTGGATAAGAGAGAAGGAGCCCATTGCAGCCTCCACCAACAGAGGTAACCTACAGTTATTCTCTAGTGTGATATCCCATCTTATAGTCACGGGTCAAATCTTACACTGACGTGTCTTGTGCTCTCGTCTCCAGGCAAGGACTTGATTGGTGTTCAGAACCTGCTGAAGAAGCACCAAGCTCTGCAAGCGGAGATAGCTGGACATGAACCCCGTATTAAGGCCGTCACCCAGAAGGGGAATAATATGATCACAGAAGGTAATTGCATCTTAGTAAAAAAAAAACAGGACTGTGTAATGCTTCACTTCTCCTGTGGTGGCTCAGCGGGGGAATTGAATATTTAAAGGGCTATACCCATCTGGATATGTATGGCCTATCCAAGCTGGTCTAACCTGTCTTTAAAATGGGGCCCTATCTCATTCCATTGGGATTGGAGCGGAGGCCACACATGCACCGCTCACTCAGCTGTTTTCAGAACTTCCATGAACATGAATGGAGAGCGTTGCACGTGCACGGCCACCTCTTCGTTACCAGCAGGAGATGAAGGCCCTTTATCAAGTTGTCTCTCAGAAACTAATAGCATATCCTGTGGATAGGCCATAAGTAATCCAGATGGGAATAACCCTTTAATGATGATCACTCGGACTTTCACTAATAGGACATTACATGATCAGCTTATTGTCAGGAGACAATCTAGTAGAAAGGGGGTTTGTTGAAAGTGGACCACCTGATGTGTTTTAGTAACTACTTACATCCCCCATGTAATAACAATTCTGGAGCATCTGTTCTTATGACTTTATGTTGTGCCATTCCTTTGTTATTCCTGCTAGAAGTTGAATGAATTGCTAGTAGTTTGCAATGAAGGTCCAGCTGGGTATTGCCATTTGGGGGGGGGGGGGTGTCCTGGCCCTGCACAGTCTGACATTATCCAGTGCTGCCTGTGTCAGTCTGTGCAGGGCCAGGACACCCCCCCCCCCCCCCCCAACTGGCAATACCCAGCTGGACCCTCATTGCAAACTACTAGCAATTTATTCAACTTCTAGCAGGAATAACAAAGGAATGGCACAACATAAAGTCATAAGAACAGATGCTCCAGAATTGTTATTACATGGGGGATTGCCAGTTGGGGGGGGTGTCCTGGCCCTGCACAGACTGACACTGGCAGCACTGGATAATGTCAGACTGTGCAGGGACACACCTCCAACTGTTAAAAGGGGTATTCTCATCTTGGACAATGGGGGCATATCGCTAGGATATGCCCCCATTGTCTTATAGGTGCGGGTCCCACCACTGGGACCCGCACCTATATCCAGAACGGAGCGGGGAGCGCTGCGCCTGGAGGACCCCGGGTTTCCGGGGGTCCGGCCACCACCAGGCGCAGCTCCCCGCTGCGCTCATAGAAATGAATGGGAGCGCAGCGCCACCGCTCCCATTCATTTCTATGGAGCCAACGGAAGTAGCCGAGCCAGCTCGCTCGGCTATTTTCGGCGGCCCCGTAGAAATGAATGGAGGGCGGCTGCGCATGCGCAGTGTGCCCTCATTCAGTTCGGGGGCTCCGTTCTGGATATAGGTGTGGGTCCCAGCGGTGGGACCCGCACCTATAAGACAATGGGGGCATATCCTAGCGATATGCCCCCATTGTCTAAAATGAGAATAACCCTTTAACACCCATCTTGGCCATTATTGCAAGCTGCTAGTAATGACTCTTATACACGACTCAGCCCAGGAAACGCGCTTCATGTATCGGCCGCATCTCCTGGTCTGACCTTGGCTCCCCTGACCAGAACTTACTGTATCCTAGTAATTTATTATACAGTAGATCGTATCTGATCACTGGGCTATTTCTGTGTACGTCCATCGTCATAATCACGTGAGTACCCTGCAATGATGATAGTCAGTTCGAGTCAGGGCCCGAGAGATGTGGCCACACACACAGACGCTGTTTCCTAGGCCGATCATGATAACGTATATGAGCCCTAATTCATTCACAACTTCTAGCAGGAATAATAAAGGAATGACACATCACAGAGTCATTAGAATAGATGCTCCAGAATTGTTACTAGATGGGGAATGCAAGTAGTCAGTATGTCAGGAGAGGTTCGTCTTGAAACATGCCGTACATCGTATCTCATCCTGGAGGAATACACTTTCATATCACCTCCCAGTTGGTGGCTGCTGTCTGAAACGAGGTCCGTTGCTCACAAAATACATAGACGATGGGGGCGTTTCTTACACTTGTTGCATTTATCACATACACGTACTGAATACGATATGGACCTTTTCACAGGACACTTTGCAGCTGATGATGTGAAGGTGAAGCTGAAGGAGCTTAATGACAAGTGGCAGTCTCTCAGAAACAAGGCCTCTCAGCGCAGACAGGACCTTGAAGACTCCCTGCAGGCTCAGCAATACTTTGCTGATGCAAATGAAGCAGAATCCTGGATGAGGGAGAAGGAGCCAATTGTTGGGAGCACAGATTACGGCAAAGATGAGGACTCTGCTGAGGTAAGACCCTTCCTGACACGTCCTACACTAAAGTCTTGTTTCCATAACTGGATTACTAATGTTTCCATCCTGTTGTCAGGCTCTGCTGAAGAAACATGAAGCGCTGATGTCTGATCTGCGAGCCTACGGAAGCAGCATTCAGGCTTTGAGGGAGCAGGCCCAGGCTTGCCGGGTATGTACAAAGTCAAGTGAGGGACTCGCTTTCTGTCTCAATGAAAGCCAGTTGATCTAAAGATCTGCCTGCTGTCCAAATTTCCCATGGATATGTCAAGGTGAATGTCCTCTTTACGGTATGGCCAAACGTGGCATATTTTGCAGTGGATCTGTGTCAAAATCTGCACGAGTTACATGCAGATTTGCTATGGATTTCACTTTTTGCATTGCAAGGCAAAAACTCGCTGTGTAAATTGACATGCGGCAGATTTAAAGGCTACCGACAACTTCTGGGCATTTTTTTTATTGAATTTTCGTAATTTTGGGCTAAAAAGCATTTTTTTTAACTTGGTCTTCATTAAAAACGCTCTGCAGTTTCTGAGATACAGGGGTTAAAAAAAATCAGTCTGCAAGGTGTCACAATGTTTTCTTTAAAGGGAACCTGTCATCAACTTTATGCTGACTGTACTGAGGGCAACATAAAATAGTGACAGAAATGCTGATTTCAGTGGTATGTCTCTCTTGAGCTAAAAGTGAGCGGTTGCTGAGAACCAACATCACAAACATTGCAGCCCAGGCCTTGAAAAAGAGTCAAATCTACCCGAGAAGAGTCATGGTTATTCCTAATCTTCTGCTCTCCCCACCCATCTGCTGATGATTGGCAGTTCTCTCCTAGAGAGAAAGGGAGAAAACTGGGTAGAAGCCTGTCAGTCATCAGCAGGTGGGCAGGGAGAGCAGGAATTCATGAATAACCAGGACTCTTCTCATGAAGATTTGACTCTTTTCCAGGCCTAATCTGCAATGTTTGTGATGTTGGTTCTCGGCAACCACTTACTTTTAATTTATAAATGACAGACCACTGAAATCAACTCCCCTGTCTGTTCTTTATTCTGCTGTTAGTATGGGCAGCATAAAGGTGATGACATGTTCCCTTTAAATCTCGGCTCATGTGTAGCTGTAATCTTTGATCTCCTGAACTCCTAAATCACTTATTTAAAGGGAACCTGTCATCTCGGAACCCCCCCTGAACTAGAGTAAGCGTTGTATAGTGTAAGTGATGCTGAATCCGAATATGTAAGCTTTATCTTCATACTCACTTCCATTCTGACGCTGTGCTCCCACAAACCGGCAGTAAAATGCACTCAGTGGACTCTTCTTTGAGTCCTCTCCATTATGTGAGTGAGCACTGGAGTCCACTGAGTGCATTTTACTGCAGGTTTGTGGGAGCACAGAGTCAGAATGGAAGTGAGTATGAAGATAAAACTTACATATTCGGATTCAGCATCACTTACACGATACAACACTTACTCTAGTTCAGGGGGTGTTTCGGAGATGACAGGTTCCCTTTAAGCCATATTCTTAGCAGTTTGATGAATTGTGCTATAACGAGTGAATGATCAGCGATAAGAGCTGCAAATGAGCAATCCGATGACGGGATTCATAGAAAGGGGACTTTGACAGCCTGCAAATAGACTGATTTTTAACCCTTGTATTTCAGAAACTGTTGAGCATTTTCAGTGAAGAACGATTGAAAAAAAATTTTTAGCCAAAAATGAGTAAAATGTAATAATAAAAAAATGCCTGGAAGGTGTCCAGTACAAAAGAATTTCTATAGCACGTGGATGAGACTTGTACTGTTCCTGTATTCATGAGTTTGCCACGTGCAGTTCCTCTGTGTAAAATCAGCAGCGTACCCACCAGATGCATTCGCACCCTTAAAGAAGAACTCCCGACAAAAATTTTATTCCATGTCCTGCTAGAAATGTACATGATGTAATCTGTAGTGAATGTCATTTTCTTACCAGTGTCTG
This sequence comes from Rhinella marina, assembly GCA_900303285.1. NCBI lineage: Eukaryota > Metazoa > Chordata > Amphibia > Anura > Bufonidae > Rhinella > Rhinella marina. The sequence goes on along the minus strand of ONZH01024521.1, from coordinate 375,536 downwards.
AATTTTTGACTTCTATCATCCTGAAGTTTCTTATCTGTGTCATGTGACCAGCAATGAGACCCACCAACTCACACAGAGACTTATGTGTGGACAGGAAGTCTAATTCTCTATGTATTCCTATGAGACTGAAAGTGAGGCTCCCATAGGAATGAATAGAGCAGTGACTGGCTTCCTGTCCTGGGTCAGTTGGAGGTCAGGGAGTTGGTCACATGACCCAGCTACAATAAGAAGAGAGGTTTTTACTCACAGAAACAGTCACTGATAAGAAAATGACAATCACTACAGATTATATCATGCACCTTTCTAACAGGTCAGAGAATAAAAATTTTTGCGGGAGTTCTTCTTTAAGCAGTAATTACCATTGGATGTGTTATATTACAAGATTTTCATTGTCTAATTTCATCCTTGATCTTTAGCAACAAGTGGCACCCACAGATGATGAGACTGGGAAGGAGCTGGTTTTGGCTCTGTATGATTATCAGGAGAAGAGCCCACGGGAGGTGACCATGAAGAAAGGAGACATCCTGACTCTGCTTAACAGCACTAATAAGGTAATGGTAAAGGACATGGGCCAAATCCAGGATTGGTAGACACGGTCTGGATTTATTCCAGAAGCATCACCATTCTTATACAGGGATGGTGTCCTGTATGGCAGCTCAGCCCCATTCATTTGAATGAGGATAAACTGCAATACCATACACGGCCCAAGGACGGGATTGGCACATTTTCTGTTAGACTCCTGTCTGCAGGATCAACCCTAGTAATGGGCATCTGGTAGCAGATTTTGTGAAACTGGCTGACCTGTTGTATGTGCGCTTGGCGTCTGTATTGGTCCCAAAATAATGTTTTAATATATGCAACTGAGCCTCTAGGAGCAATGGGGGCGTTACCATTACACTTAGAGCCTCTGCTCTCTCTGCAACTGCTGCACTTTGACAGGACCAGGCAGTTTAAACGTCATCACCTCTGGTCCTGTTAATCCAAGTGCAGAGGGTGCGGCAGTTGTAGAGAGAGCAGAGCCTCTAGGTGTAATGGTAACGCCCCCGTTGCTCTTAGAGGCTCATTTGCATATTTTAAAACATCTGTTTTCTCAGCAATGCGGGCACATATGAACATGGGACCAACACAGATGTCTTCAGCTGCCAAGTGCACATGTAACAGGTCAGCCAGTGTCATAGGGACAAAACTGCTGACAGATGCCTTTTTATACTAGGCGTACTACCTGGTAGGGTTGATCCTACAGATGGCTGCCTAGAAGTTTCACAACCATGTATGTGATTTATTGTCCTCCAGGACTGGTGGAAAGTGGAAGTGAACGATCGTCAGGGTTTTGTACCCGCAGCGTACGTGAAGAAGCTGGATCCAGCGCAGTCTGCCTCTCGGGAGAACCTTCTGGAGGAGCAGGGAAGCATTGCGCTACGACAGGAGCAGATCGATGGCCAGTAAGACTCCTTTTTTACCTGTGCGATTTCAGTATTGTACAGGTCATGTGACGGCGTGGACAGGAAAATGTTGGAGCTCCTGTGTCTCTCTACCTTCTGCTTTCACTGCACACACTTCATGTAGCTCCTCATCCTCCATTTCACCCATCACGCTGACTGCATGTTATAATACCCATCATCATAAATCACCGACCAGTGTCTCTAAGTACAGATTTACTCCCTTGTGACATAACCCCTGGTAACGTCCTCTTACTCTGCCCACTTAATAATGTGCACCCATCAATTATACTGTTGGCACTGATCATTCTGCAGATTAATATGCATCCTATGAGTCATTGATTTTTCTATGTGTTTGGATTGTTCTGTAATTTGATAAGTCCTAATATCACAGTCTAAAAAAATTACTTCTGAGGTCCATGAGCTGTATAAAAGAAGTATGACATTTCTAGTCGCTGCAACAGCGCCACTCCGTATGGAGACAGTGAACGGTACTGCAGTCTACAGGAGTGTTATCTCGCAGTAGGACTTTACTTCTTTTATATAGCTTGAACCCAGGGACCTGTCTTGTGATACTTAAATTAAAGGGCATGTCCACTTCTACTGAACTGAATTATCATTGAAAGCATCTACCCATCCAAAGTTACAACAGATTTAGCCATTCATAGTTATTGACTAGCTAATGATTTGTGGGGGCCTGACCACTGGGATCACATGCCGACCACTAGAATTAGGAATTAGGGGAGTTTTGTGGAGCAGTGGGTAAGCGCAGGCACCGCTGCTCCGTAAAGACTTCTGGCATGATCGGAGTGGGGTCATTAAAGGGGTTATCCCATCTTTGACAATGGGGGCATATTGTTAGGATTTGCCCCTATTGTCTTATAGGTGCGGGTCCCGCACCTATATTGAGAACGAAGCGGGGAAGCTCTGAGCCTGGAGGACCCCGGGTTTTATGGGATCGCACCGCACATGTGCGGCCCGGCTCCCATTCATTTCTATTGAGCTGATGGAAATAGCCAAGCCAGCACTCGGCTATTTTCGGAGGCAGCATAGAAATGAATGGGAGCCGGGCCGCGCACGCCTGGTGCGCTCCCGTTCGTTTCTTTGAGCACAGCGGGGGGGCTGCGCCTGGCGGTGGTACAAGATGGGATAACCCCTTTAAAGGGCTACCTTCACACCTGCAGCATGGATCCTGCAGAGAACAGCCTGCCGGAAATTCTCAGGATCCAGCACTGCCGGATGCAACCGGAATGCCCACTGGCCCCATTAACTATAATGTGGTCCGTGGAGATCCGGCCGCAATCCCAGAAGTGGGACCCGCATCTATCTCAAGAGGTCTCCATTTACTACTATGGGGGTTACAGAAACGCCTGACATTTACAGAAGTAAATGGAGAGAGCCATGCCGACCTCTGAAGATAGATGTGGGGCCTCAAGGTAGGACCTGGATCTATCAGACCTTAAAAGGGGTATTCATATCTCACAGAATGGGAGCATATTGCTAGGATATACCTCAATTGTCTGATAGGATGGAGGCCGGAAAGTGTGGAGGGCGCACTGCGCATGTGCAGCCGGGCTCCTCCGGCCTCCACCTTACCCGCTCCATTCTCAGTATAGGTTCGGGTCCCACCTATCAGACAATGAGGGCATATCCTAGCGATGTGCCCCCTATTGTCTCAGATGGGAATACCCCTTTAAGGAATATCCTATGGATGTGCAATACTGGAAATACCCCTTTAAACGACTATGTAGAAGTACCCATCCTAGTGGCTGGAGTAAGTAACTCCTTGCATGTGTCCTTCACCCTTGTGGCAGTGCAGACATATTGCTCTTTGAGTTATACGTGTATCTGACCAGATCAATCACTTGGACATCAAGAGTAGGAGAAGAAATTCTTGGCCTCAGTAAAGGTGGACATCCCTGTACTCTGTTACCTACTACTCCCCGTACGCCGCACCCCCTTCTAATTCGGCTCACTGATTGAGCAGCACCCTCCTGCCTGTCTGTAATCACTAATTGTCTGCATGCCTTTTTTTTGCTGTGCTCCCTTCTCGTCTGTGCAGGACTCTTGTATCTAAGGAAGCTGGCAGTGTGTCTCTGCGTATGAATCAGGTTGGAGAACTGTGAGTAGACCTGTTCCACCGTCGCCCATTTCTTCTCATACTCAATAAGATGGTTTTTGTAGGGTTTATAGACGATGAAAATGCCTTATCTTCTGGAGTCTCCTGTGGTACCAAGGAGTCCCACCCTATCCTGGGCTGCGGTCATGACACATTATTTTGGCTGCAGTAGTGACATCCCGTATATATGCTGCAGCCAGTCACTGGTGTGTACGGCAGAAGACAGCTGCAGTGATTTATGGGATGTCACTGCTGCAGCTAAAGCAATATGTCAAGACTGAAGCCTGAGGAAGAGGACCTGAGCGATGGTGCTGGATCAGAGGGGGCTCAAGACACAAGTACATTTTGTTTTGTTTTTTCAGTATTTGTACAGCATCCTATCGGGTCCTAAGCATATTTGAAATGGCCATAGATGATTACTAATGACCATGACGGGGTCAATACATGTTATATTTGGCTGACTGTCCATTTACCATGGTGGTGAGGCCCATAGCGTCCAATAGGTTGGTGGGATTTGCAAACATCTAGACAGGCACTTGCTAAACGATTTCCTCTGGTGCCTCTCATTCCGAAAATGGGACATGTTGAGTGCCAGCCACCATGCTTCCAGTACCAACCTATGCGCCCCTAGTCAGCACGACTACCTTCTCCACACTCCCACCTCTTGCACAGGAGAGTATTTTATCGACCCTTTGTACTGAAGATCCTAGGATTATTAAGAGGCATGCCACGCCTCATCAGTCAGGCCCACCTCAGTGTAAGACCTGACCTGAACCTTTGAGATTTGGTGGCCCAGTTGTACATTTGATGGAAACGTTTAGTGGACATCTTCGTTGACAGCCTATCTAGCTCACGCCACTCTGTCTAGATTATTTAGCCTTAGTCCAATATAGAGGGGTGAGATGTCTGCTGTCTGACGTAGTCATTGACGTTCTGTACGTATCTACTGCGCTGTACAGATGCCTGACCGTGCGCCTTCTGTTTGTAGATACCAGAACATATTGGAGGTGGGAGAGAAGCGCAAAGACATGCTGGAGAAAAGTTGTAAGAAGTTCATGTTGTTCCGCGAGGCGAATGAGCTGCAGCAATGGATCAATGAGAAGGAAGCTGCGCTCACCAACGAGGAGGTGGGGACGGACCTGGAGCAGGTGGAGGTGTTACAGAAGAAGTTTGATGATTTCCAGAAGGTAATCAAACATGTCTGATGTCCCTGTAATCAATAAGGGGGTTCTGACTCGCTCCCAAATTTCCATCCTGGTTGTAATGAAGCCAGATCGTTAAAAATATGGCTCCTCCTGCAGTCGCATTGATGCTGATGGACTGGGGCGGATTGGTCATAGAACCTACAGGGAAATTTCCCTGTGGGCCGATGCCCAGGGGACCACCCGAGCTCTCCCGATGGCTGCAGGCCAGGTACATAATGATCTGATGCTCAATGGCCACAACTGCCCTCCTGAACTCAACTTTATTACCATCCTAATGATAGCGATAAAGTTAAATACTGTGGTTGGGGGCAGCAGGATTTTGTGCTGTCCTGTGGTATTTGGTTCTGCTGGGGCAGTATTCTCTGCTGCACTACGATATTACAGGCCCCACCTAGTTCTGTTGCCTTTGCCTACTTATTTTGGTCTGTCTTCTGTCAGTTTGGACCCACCTCCAGCATGGGGCAACCATTACATTTTTTTTCCAGGGCCACTTTAAGTTCCCAATCCGCCCCTGCTGATGGAAATTTCAGGGCCTGGCTTTATAGATCTGATTAACACGATCTTCTCCCTTAAAACCGTCTTCTTTCAGGATCTGAAGGCTAATGAATCCCGTTTGAAGGACATCAACAAGGTTGCGGATGACCTGGAGTCTGAAGGGCTCATAACTGAAGAAGTACAAGCCGTACAACATCAGGTAAGAGTTCATTTTTGAAGGGCTCGGGGAATGTCCTCTCTAGCCTTGTGATACAACATCAAATGCCTTTTTAGCTTCTCCAGTTTAGAACATAAAACAGAGTAAGGCTGGCAGTTTACAATGTATACATACATAGACAATGCCCATATGCAGAATAACTGAACCAGTTGTATACTGGTATTTATAGTAGAAATTTGATTTGTTCTAATGGGAACCTGTAGTATATGTAATCCTATCTGTGAATATCATGATAAAAAGAGAACTGATGTAGAGGAAATGATTCAGTAAAAACTTGTATTATATTCATTTAATCCCTGCTCATTATATGCTTAGGACCGCCCACTGGACTCTTATCGATGATACGCCATCTCTAGGTGTACGTTTATAAAGGGAAGGCTGTCAGTCATTGATAGGGCCGCCTGCTGGTCTAAGCCTACAAAATGAATCCAATACGGAATCATTCCCTATATAATATCTGCTCAGCTCCAGCTGCTGTCAGCAGACCAGACAGTGCGTTCAATCTGACCACGAACCTAGACCTCAGCAGCTTCATTTTCTGACACTGCCTGCGCTATAACATTTTATTTTTTCCCTTCTTCCCCCCGCAGGAGGTTTACGGCAGCATGCCAAAAGTAAGTAGCATTGTGTGTAGCTTTGTGTTGGGCCTCATTTATGACTTCAGGTGGCTGTACGCAGTAGATGTTTGTCAGCTGAACCACCAATTTTGGTCAAACGGCCAACCATCTATGGGGTTGCCCCAACTTTTCCCACAGTGGTAGATGTTGGGGGGACAAAAAGCTAGATGATGCATGTTGGACTTCAGCATTCTCGATCCTTTGGGAGATGAGCGTGCATGACTATGGAGGGGTGGGTGGAATGGTTGCCGGCTGACCTTTTTGGCCATCTTAGCTGTGTCACCGCTTTTACTCTCCATTACTCTAATTGTCTATTTCTTCGGCTGTAGGATGAAGCAGATGCTAAAGGAGCCTCACCTTGGAAGGTAGGAGAATTATAACCCCCGGCATGTTGTTCCACCATTGTATGTACTAGACCATATATACGACATATAACATATATGTACAATACTATATACTAGTTTTTGTTGGTGGACAACAATACTCCAACATCAAAATGCCATTAGCCAACCCAGCATCTCAACCACCATGTTCCTATGGTTTATATCTCTTCTTGCACTTGACCTTCATTACACCCCTGTATGTGGAGCTTGTCCTGTTTATAACCCGGTGCATGTATGTGTTACAGGCCGTGAGGACAGTTGTACATTCCGTGGCCACTTTTAACTCCATTCAAGGTAAGAGTCAAGAGCCGAGGCTTCAGTACTGTCCCCATAATACTCAGATCCTTCTTCCAGAATGTGACCCGTCCTATTCCATTTTCTAGGAACTGAATGAGCGTTGGCGGTCCCTTCAGCAGCTGGCAGAGGAGAGGAGCCAGTCACTGGGTAGTGCCCATGAAGTGCAGAGATTCCACAGGTACAGAACACAATTGTGTGCGATTACACACCTTTCGTCGTCCACTGTACTACAAGGCACAGACTGTAGTGGGAATTGTGATCGCAATTCTCACGATTTCGCCTTCTTTGTGTGGTGCCAAATTGCTTAGAAGTATAAGTACGTGCACATACAACTTTCACAATGATACCAAACACACACAAGTTGGTTTCATGGAAAATACTTCACATCCCCCAAGCAAGAGCCAGTTTATTAAAGGGAGTCTGTCACCTCCTAGGCCCCTATAAAGTACATAAAGATGCCCATAGCACATGTTGTAACAACAGTAATGTTACCTTTGACGCATTCCTCTGTGTTTTAGAAGTCCCAAAAACGGAGTTTTAAATTTATGCAAATGAATCGCCGCATGAGCCAGGAGGCGGCGTTTAGTTCTTGGAGCCCGGGCTCCAGTCCTTTTTAACATGCAATCCCGCCCCCGCTACTGCCTCCACCTGCCCTGCACCTCGTTGGGTCCTCCTTCTCAGCCGGTGAGATCTCAGTCTCTCGCTGGGCCGGGGCATGCGCACTGACTTCGGCGATGCCGTGCCCAAAATGGACATCACAGTGCGCATGCCCCGGCCCAGCAAGAGACTGAGATCTCACCGGCTGAGAAGGAGGACCCCCAACAAGGTGCAGGGCGGGCAGGGGGTGGGGATTGCATGTTAAAAAGGACTGGAGCCCGGGCTCCAAGAACTAAACGCCGCCTCCGGGCGATTAATTTGCATAAATTTAAAACTCCGTTTTTGGGACTTCTAAAACACAGAGGAATGCGCCAAAGGTAACATTACTGTTGTTACAACATGTGCTATGGGCATCTTTATGTACTTTATAGGGGCCTAGGAGGTGACAGACTCCCTTTAAAGAGACAGTCACTTAAATAGTAGGTATGACATAGACAAAAGGGGGTGTTACTTAAGCAGAGTGATTGGTTCTTTGACACAAGGGGTGTAGTTCACCAACTTTCAACACTGAGTTCATTGGTTAATTTGAAAGAGGCAAATTAACATTCCAATCTTCCCCCCCCCCTACAGCTATCTTGAAACCTTAAAACAAAGAAAGTGTTCACGTGCCTCACATAGCTAATTAGCTGCCATCTAGTGGTCAAAGACGAGTAGTACAGGCTTTACATAATATATATTAAAACCTATCTCTCACAGAATCAGTGCTGTGGAATGTTTGGGTGGACGTTTTAGGCTCTTTCTTCCTTTGCAGGGATGCCGATGAGACCAAAGAATGGATCGAGGAGAAGAACCAGGCTTTGAACACTGACAGCTACGGCCATGATCTGGCTAGTGTGCAGGCTCTGCAGCGCAAGCATGAGGGATTCGAGAGAGATCTGGCTGCGCTAGGCGATAAGGTGAGAGATATGATGGAAATCGTGATTTCACACCGACCCATGCATGTGTATTCGTAAGCATCTTTAGACTCATTGGAAGGAGTTTGTTTCTTTCCTAGGTGAATTCCCTGGGAGAGACTGCTGAGCGTCTGATCCAGTCCCACCCAGAATCCGCTGAGGACATCCAAGAGAAGTGCACAGAGCTCAACCAAGCTTGGAACAGCCTCGGCAAACGCGCCGACAAACGTAAGGAGAAGTTGGGAGATTCTCATGACCTGCAGCGGTTCCTCAGTGACTTCAGGTAGGGTAACCAAACACTCAATCACAGCCTGCCATACATTATAACTTAGATTGGTGGTCCCCATCTCATGTCTTTCCAGCTGTTTGGTGCAGCTGGTGAGACAGGTTAGAGACCACTGCATTAGATATATAGGCGTTTCTGTGATGCATGGTATAAAAGGTTAATTTCATAATTTCTTAGGGACCTCATGTCCTGGATTAATGGAATCCGTGGTTTAGTGTCATCTGATGAACTTGCAAAAGACGTCACTGGAGCAGAAGCTCTACTGGAGAGACACCAGGTCAGTAGAGCACAAACTTGTTTGGATTAACTACTATATATCAGTGCAGATGAATGGGTTATGGCGTCTCCATAGTATTAGAGGGAAGAACACCATTAAAGATGTCCTATCCACCAGATATGCCATCCAGAGGTAGGTGCGCAGCTATTTTCGGAACTCCAATAGAAGTGAGTGGAGAGAGTAAACTCTCCATTCAGAGCGGCTGCAAGATGGGGTCCCACCACTGGGATCAACTTGTATCAGACAATATGACATATTGTGTAGATATGCCATAAATGTCAGATGGGAATACACCTTTGAACTTGACTACTCTTCCCTGACTTTTGGGGTACACCTAAGTTGTCCTGCTGCTAAAACAATTTTTACAGAGGCATTAGAATGGGTTAAAGAAGAACTCCCGCAAAAATTTTTATTCTCTGACCTGTTAGAAAGGTGCATGATATAATCTATAGTGAATGTCCTCTTCTTATCAGAGGCTGAAATTGAGAGTTTCCACTCTCTTCTTATTGTAGCCGGGTCATGTGACCAACTCCCTGACCTCCAACTGACCCAGGACAGGAAGCCAGTAACTGCTCTATTCATTCCTATGAGACTGAAAGTGAGGCTCCCATAGGAATGCATAGAGAATTAGACTTCCTGTTCACACATAAGTCTCTGTGTGAGTTGGTGGGTCTAATTCCTAGTCACATGACACAGATAAGAAACTTCAGGATGATATAACTCAAAAATTCAGCTACTGGTAAGAAAATGACATTCACTACAGATTACATCATGTACATTTCTAGCAGGACATGGAATAAAAATTTTTGCAGGAGTTCTTCTTTAAATAAGTAGAAAAAGCCTTCGATTCCCTGCCACTCCAATTTTTAACACTGTCTGGGTCCTCCACCAGTCCTTCCGGGTCCCTCTTGACACACAGGAACTTACTTCTCAGCCAATCGGCGGCTGTGGTGGTGACCGCCTGAGCTAGTGACTAAATGGTTATTTCCTGTGTTTCAACAAGAGCTAATAAAGAGACCAGTGGGGGACCCAAGAAGCATTTCAACAGGAGAGGCTGAGGCAAATGTTCAAATTTTAACATTTTTTATTATATTTTATTACATTTTTATAACCTTTTATATACATTATTTGAACCCATTCTGAGCCATTTCTTACAAAAAAAGGTCTGATTTTTTTTTTTTTTTTTTTTCAAGCTAGTAGCGCAACATGTAAGTCAGTGGGATCTGTCAGTCCCAATTTGCATCCATTATACGATGGCTCATGCTTCAGTTTTGAGGGATTGCACACTATAATGCTTTGTCCCCTCAGGAGCACCGCACAGAGATCGATGCCAGAGCCGGCACATTCCAGGCCTTTGAGCAGTTTGGGCAGCAGCTTCTAGCTAGAGGCCATTATGCCAGTCCTGAAATTAAAGAGAAGCTGGACATACTCGACCAGGAACGCGCCAGCTTGGAGAAGGCCTGGGTGCAGCGCAGGATGATGCTGGATCAGTGCCTAGAGCTTCAGGTAATGTCGCATCCCTGCGTTATTTCTCCAATCTGATCAATTTACCCTTCTCAGACTTAATATTTTTCCCCCATTCCCATTTGCAGCTGTTTAACAGGGACTGTGAGCAGGCCGAGAACTGGATGGCGGCGCGTGAAGCCTTCCTCAACAGCGAAGACAAAGGCGACTCTCTAGACAGCGTGGAGGCTCTCATCAAGAAACATGAGGACTTTGATAAAGCCATTAACGTGCAGGTAAACGCTGTGACACCTGAAACTTGCAGTGGGCACCGTGGTCCTGAACTGATGTGTAACCTCTACTGTGGGTTTGTCTTGCAGGAAGAGAAGATTGCAGCTCTGCAGTCCTTTGCTGATCAGTTAATAACTGCTGACCATTACGCCAAGGGAGACATTGCATCCCGTCGCAATGAGGTCCTGGACAGGTGAGTCTGCACACCTTCTATACTTTTCTTGTCAATGATCAACCTCTATAAGTATAGAAGTGTATATACAAGTAGCCATTCCAACATCGAAAATATCTAAAGCTCTGTGCTCTGGATCCATCATACAACAGATTGAATAGTGAGTGATGGGTCCCCACTGACATATCATGGAGCCCGTTAAAGGGTTTCTGTCACCAGTTTTTTTGGTATGAATCAGGCTGACATTAGAGATGTGCTAATGTCACCTGATTCCAAATATATATCTGTTTTATTTACTGGTGCCCCCATTTTTATATAAAATTAACTTTTATTTTATGCTAATAAGGCCTCTAGGTGCAAGGGGAGTTACCCCTGCTCCTAGAGGCTCTGTTGATTGACAGGACCAGGCAGAGAAGAAACACTCCATTCACCATAGCTTGCAAGGACCTTCAATGATGTCATGACCATGTGATCAGTCACATGGTTAGGATCACACAAACAGCCTGTCTCCTCCTAAACCATGTGACTGATCACATGGTCATGACATCATTGAAGGTCCTTGCAAGCTATGGTGAATGGAGTGTTTCTTCTCTGCCTGGTCCTGTCAATCAACAGAGCCTCTAGGAGCAGGGGTAACGCCCCTTGCACCTAGGAGCCTTATTAGCATAAAATAAAAGTTCATTTTATATAAAAATGGGGGCACCAGTAAATAAAACAGATATATATTTGGAATCAGGTGACATTAGCACATCTCTAACATCAGCCTGATTTATACCGAAAAAACTGGTGACAGAAACCCTTTAAAGTTTACATTGATGGCAAGAATAGCAGTGCATACTGCTTTAATTCTCACCGTCATAAACTATGGATGCCACGGAAGGAGCAAATGTGACAGGCTGCGTTTTCTTCTGCTTCTGGCAGGTGGCGCCGTCTGAAGGCTCAGATGATCGAGAAGAGATCCAAACTTGGAGAATCTCAGACTCTGCAGCAGTTCAGCAGAGATGTCGATGAGATTGAAGCCTGGATTAGTGAGAAGTTGCAGACCGCCAGTGATGAGTCCTACAAAGATCCCACAAACATCCAGGTGGGTGTCCTGTAAGCGGCGGCCAGGTCGCACGTTGTAAGGGGGGGGTGTCAGCACGGGTTTACTCATGGGGCAGAGAGGATTAATGTCCGCAAACTAAAGTCTTCATAATTGAGCTTTCTAGAGGATACTTATCTTATAATAGCGCGTACAAGGTCTATCCTGTTTTTTTTTTTATTAGTGTTTGTAGCTTCTGTCAGTGTGGTGATTTTTGATATATAATTAGTATCACATCTTCCCTATACTTTACTTGGTGTAGGCCAGCACCAGGATTTGTTTGGACTAACCTGGTACGTGACTTCTACCATGACACATTAAAACTAAGGGGGTCATTTACTAACCAGAAACACACCTATATTAGGCATATTTCTGGCACAGATTGCAGGGTCCTGTGCACCACAATCTGTTACTTTTCCCTGCTCACACCAAGTCTAAAAAAGTGGTGGGGAAAGGGACGGGCCAGCATTTACCATCTTCTATACCTGGTTTAGGCCTCTTTCATACTTGCGGATGACGTGCGTGGAATCTGCTGCGTAAAAGAGAGCCAAGCCCCGTTGCGGACAGCAGAGACACGGAGCACTAACATGATTGATAATGCTCCGTGCCTCTCTGTGATCTTTTTACTACAAAATCACAGTAACAACTTTATCTCACTGTGACTTTGTAGTATAAAGACCACAGAGAGGCACAGAGCATTATCAATCATGTTAATGCTCCGTGTCTCTGCTGTCCAGAACGGCACTTGGCACTCTTTCACGCAGTGGATTCCACGCACGGCATCCGCTCGTGTGAAAGAGCCCCTATGCTTAGAAAATGGTCTAAATGTAAGACATCTAGGAAGCTGTTGAAGCGGTTATGTAGAGGCCGGCGCCAGTACATCACCGGCGGATCCACCGCCAGCTATAGGGGATACTAACAAATGACCCCCTAAGTGCTTTTATCAGACCCTTTAGATTTATTACACCGGAAACATGCATGAAGGCCTTGCTAATCCAAGGACAGGGACATAGCTAGTCATACCAATCCTGCTTCATGCCACTATTTTCCCTTGGTCTTACTTTAAGTATGGGGATTACTGTTATTTAAGGGGTTGGCAGTACACCTGCTTGTTCAGCATTAATCGCACAATGTGTCGATGACTATAGTAGGGATCAGTGAACTTCTGTTTTCAAGTTCGGCGTACAATGTTCCGTGGTAGCGAAATCCATAACAGAATTCTTAGATAACACGAACCTTGTACGCCGAACTTGAAAACAGAAGTTTGCTCAACACTAATTATAAGGCTAAGGGCATCTTCCAGCAGGTTTTTTTTTTTTATGATTGATTTTGCTAATTTGGGACTAAAAATCTCCAATTTCCAAATTGGTCTTTATTAATAATTTTCCGCTGTTTTTGAGATACATGGGTTAAAAATCAGTCTGTTTGCAGACATCCTGACAGCTCATGTGAGACTTTATCTCCTAACACTTATAAACACTTATAACTAAACGTTTATCAAACTGATAAGAATATGGCTTAAATGAGTGTTTATGAGGTCAGGAGATCAGAGATAAGGCTTCATATGAGCCATCAGCTGACAGGACTGGAGAGGGAGTTTGCAAACAGACTGATTTTTTTTTTTTTAAACCCAAGTATCCAAAAACTCCTGCAAATGTTTATGAAAGACCCATAGAAAAAATTATTTTTGCCCCCAAATGAGTAAAAGACAGTCATAAATTATTGCCCTAAAGGTCTCCTTAGCCTTTAAGGGGGTTTTCCACAGCTCAGATATTGATGGCCTAACCCCAGGATCAGTAACCAGTATGCAACACCCAGCACTCCCACCAATCCGCTGTTTTGGGCTATGCTGGGATTGGAAACTATACAATGTATGGAGCAGGACACAGGCCTAATTTACTGCAGCTCAGTTTCCAGCACCGGCGGCTGGATGAAATAGCTGATGGTGGTGGGGGTGCCAGAGATGCCTCCCCCTGATTTGGTACTAATGAATTAAGTCCCCTTTGAAGGGCTTGTCTCAAAAAGGCAACCAACTGTAAGCTGATCACTGAGTCTGGCTTCAGAAACGAGCTGGGGAGTGTGTGGCTGGTATACACTTCCACTGCAGGGAGAGACATGCTGGCGATTCCCTAATAGTGTATATGGACCAGGGTTAGTCCCCTTTTAATAAAAATAAAAATGCCATTCTTGTAGTAGCCTCATTCATGCTTCATGTACTCAACGCCTTCTCTTTTTAATCTGTTTTATAGCTTTCCAAATTACTGGTAAGTGGTCAGGAAGTTCGTCCTTTCTTTCCCGTGTCTTGCCTCCTGTATGTTATAACATTATGATGTTTCTCCGTTCCTCTAAACCACCCGGTTTTTGTTCTAGTCATTAGTCGTCCTTGTGGCTGGTACTACCATGAGCTTCTGTTATATCCTTCCACCAAGACACACTCTGCATGAAGCCCGATAGAGGGCAACACTCCTTCTCCTCTGCTTTATTGCGGCATATGACAACCAATCGAATCCTTAGAATTTTTCTATCTTTTTTTCCTATTAGAGGGCCCCATCGTGCTGTGAGGATATCCGCACATTGATGGGCTACCATTTTTGGCTGAATGTTGTCGGAGAACACAGAAATATGTTCTTCTCAATGACTTGAAACTGATGGAGTCACTATCTGGTGTCAAATCATAAACTACATTAAACTGTCTAGGCCAGAAGGAAAGCCTGTATATTCTAAGAAGTTCTCCCAATGGCATCAAAGCTTCAGGAGGCATCATTTAGGGCTTTGTCACAGTCCATAGTACTTGCCTCCATCAGAGCAAGATGTGACGGAAACAGACCCTAAAAATCCATCCCTGTCCTACCGATGGTGACCAGTATGAGATCCCAGTCTATGAATTTCATACTAGTCTGTGCCCCCTACCTCATGCAGAACGTGTTCGGTCCCGGTCTGGTTGTCTGTGGGATGTTCCATTATTTTTCCTGTAGATAGTTATGTTTTACGTCTTCATTACATCTCTTGGGCTTTGTGGCGGCTCCTTCCATGTTTCCCTGGGCCGCACACATCCGTTATTATACCCAGTCGCCCTCTACATTTGTAAAAACTCACAAGTGGGTACTTTTATTACTTTCACATGATGGTGCGACCAGGGAAATGTAAACTAAAAGTAGTGGATTTGATGGGTTGAAGGGGTATTCCCATTTCAGACATCGGTGGCATACCTCTAGGATGTGCCACCAATATATGAGATGGATATGACCATTTAACGAGTTGTAGCTTTTTTTTTTTTTTTTTCCTTGTATTAAGACGCCCTAGCGTACTTTATTCTTGGATGTTCTCAAGTGACCTGTTGCTTCTTGTCCGGCAGAGCAAACACCAGAAACACCAGGCCTTTGAGGCCGAGCTTCACGCCAACGCAGACCGTATTCGTGGAGTCATCGATATGGGCAACTCCCTCATTGATCGCGGTGCTTGTGCTGGCAGCGAGGATGCCGTGAAGGTGAGCGGCTAGAGATGAGGGTCATCCAAACTGAACAACCCCCTTAAGGAAAGCACTTGCATCCTCACACCAACTCTGTTGACCCTGTATGATTTTTTTTCAGGCTCGTTTGGCAGCACTCGCCGACCAGTGGCAATTTTTGGTTCATAAGTCTGCAGAAAAGAGCCAAAAGCTGAAGGAGGCCAACAAACAGCAGAACTTCAACACTGGCATCAAGGACTTTGACTTTTGGCTCACAGAGGTAAGAGGGATGAATCTGTGGCTGGAAAATATAATGGGTGAATCTAGAAAGTCGTACAATTTACATGGGTCATGTTGTCAACAGGTCGAGGCCTTGCTTGCCTCTGAGGACTATGGGAAAGACTTGGCATCTGTCAATAACCTACTCAAGAAACACCAACTGCTGGAAGCTGACATCTCTGCCCATGAGGTGAGCTTTTATCTAAATCTTTAAGACGCGGACAAGTTTGGTGGTCAATCAGAAGCTCATGTTCCTTGTAATTCTCCCCAGGATCGTCTGAAGGATTTGAACGGACAAGCCGACAGCCTGATGACCAGCAGCGCCTTCGATACCTCCCAAGTAAAGGACAAGCGCAACGCCATCAATGACCGCTTCCTGCGCATTAAAAGCATGGCTTCTGCTCGCCGCAGCAAGCTCAATGAGTCCCATCGCCTTCATCAGTTCTTCAGGGACCTTGATGATGAGGAGTCCTGGATCAAGTAAGTGCTGACGATAAATGGTGATGGCTCTATTGTGAGCACAGGTTTCATGTGACATCTCGAGAACTTGTGACAAAGGGTTTGAAGTGCTCTTCATAGTGACACTTTTGCATTCTCATTGCTTTCAGAGAAAAGAAGCTGCTGGTTGGATCTGATGACTATGGCCGAGATCTGACAGGAGTGCAGAATTTGAGGAAGAAGCACAAGAGGTTGGAAGCAGAACTTGCCGCTCACGAGCCAGCTATTCAGGTAGGTGTGCCAAATCATCTTTCGACAACCTCGGGCAATTCGAAATCATGGCTAAATGCTAACATTTTAAGACTTATTGGATTTCAAGGGTGTGCTGGACACTGGTAAGAAGCTTTCTGATGACAATACTATTGGAAAGGACGAGATTCAGCAAAGGCTGGCTCAGTTTGTGGAGCACTGGAAGGAACTGAAGCAACAGGCTTCTGCCCGGTGAGAACACGTTTATAACCACTTCTGCCAGATCACCGCTCTGTAGACCGCATACTGTTGTATGTTATCCTGCCATCTTTACACTGGTTTGGTTGGGTTTGCAGGGGTCAACGGCTGGAAGAATCTCTGGAGTATCAACAGTTTGTTGCCAATGTGGAAGAAGAAGAGGCCTGGATTAACGAGAAGATGACTCTTGTGGCCAGTGAAGACTATGGTGATACACTGGCTGCTATACAGGTGAGCAGAACATAATTATGTAGCCTATCTGAAGAAGTAAAATATCCTGCGGAGAGAGTGAACCTTTCCACGTCTCCTTTTTGGTTCCCAGGGATTGCTGAAAAAGCACGAAGCATTTGAGACGGACTTCACTGTCCACAAGGACAGAGTTCACGATGTCTGTGCCAATGGTGAAGACCTCATCCAGAAGGTAAGGCTATTGGTGTCTAGGAGAGCTGTATTGATGCAGCCGTCCCTCATCTCTGCAAAAAAAAAAAAAAAAAACACCTCTTCTTTATTTCCTAGAATAATCACCATGTGGATAATATAACTGCAAAGATGCAAGGCCTTCGCGGGAAAGTGGCAGAACTCGAGAAGGCAGCCGCACAACGCAAGGCCAAACTCGATGAGAATTCTGCCTTCCTTCAGTTCAACTGGAAAGCAGATGTGGTGGAATCATGGATCGGTGAGATTTCCAGAAACTCCTAGATGGCACGTCAGTTATATGATTTCACTTTGTAATATATCATATCTGGCCTATAGGTGAGAAGGAGAACAGTCTGAAGACAGACGACTACGGCAGAGACCTGTCGTCTGTGCAAACATTGCTTACTAAGCAGGTAAGAACCGACTCGGTGGACATGTTTCTAGGATATGTTATATCGCCTGTCATACTGATCATTGCATGTTCTTTTGCTTTTCAGGAAACCTTTGACGCCGGTCTCCAGGCATTCCAGCAGGAAGGCATCACCAACATCACTGCGCTAAAAGACCAATTGCTCGCAGCCAAGCATGTGCAGTCCAGGGCCATTGAGACTCGCCATGCCGCTCTCATGAAGAGGTGGAACCAACTTCTGGACAACTCCGCTGCTCGTAAGAAGAAGCTTCTGGAGGCTCAGGAGCATTACCGAAAGGTAAGTAGATGTTGCTTCCACATTCCAAAGGGTTTGCAGAAAGGGAACAAAGGAGGAGTGGAAAATCGGAAGAAAGAGGAAAAACCTCGTAACGTTCTGTGACACCTATTGTATTTCTCAGGTCGAAGATTTGTTCCTGACGTTTGCCAAGAAGGCGTCTGCTTTCAACAGCTGGTTTGAGAACGCCGAGGAGGACCTGACTGATCCAGTCCGCTGTAATTCCCTGGAAGAGATCAAGGCTCTGCGCGAGGCACACGATGCATTCCGGAACTCTCTCAGCTCCGCGCAGACCGATTTCAACCAACTGGCTGAACTGGACAGACAGATCAAGGGATACCGTGTGGCATCTAACCCTTACACCTGGTTCACCATGGAAGCTTTGGAAGAGACTTGGCGCAACCTGCAGAAGATCATAAAGGTAAAACTGCCAAGACAGTAACAGATTGGAAATCGATCAAGGATATTCCGGTAGGTCCACTGAGGCTCTTCATTTACTTCTTTCGTCAGGAACGTGAATTAGAGCTGCAAAAAGAACAGAGAAGACAGGAAGAAAACGACAAACTGCGCCAGGAATTTGCCCAACACGCCAATGCATTCCACCAGTGGATTCAGGAGACCAGGTTACTGACCCTCTCCTCCCAAAAGACCCCTGTCTTGTGCCATGTATTCTGTTGCCTGTGTCTATCTCTCGTAGTTTCGAACTGCTCTGTAGCTCAGTGCTTCTCCGTAATCTGGATATTTTGTAATGTATTGTAATTCTGTGATGCTTTTTGTTGTTCACTTTTGTATGTTCTTTTTTTCCCGATCTGTCTCCTGCTACCTTCATTTGCCTCTCTCCATAGGACCTACCTACTGGACGGGTTAGTATTTTGAGATTTTGTTCTGCATTGGTTTTGCTTTCTGCACATGTGCGGTGGTGGTCAGGTGTCGTTGTCTGTGTTGCCATGTACAAAAGCTGAGGCTTGGAAGGAATTATTGGAGGTTCTCCTATCCATGGAGCTTGCTCTGAAGGACCTGGGCTGCTGGTGCTTCTTTTCCTCTACTGTAACTCCTTAAAGGGGTTCTCCAAGAATTAAGAAAATGAAAATACTTAAATATTACTTTATTTTAAATATATTCCTGAATACCTTTCATTAGTTATAATGGCTCGTTTTGTCTGGGGAGCAATCATCAGGAGAAAGAAAATGGCCGCCGTCCTGTTAGTGCACACAAAACCTGTCCTAATCACACAGGAGGACAAGTTACTTCACAACACTGAGGTAAAGAGCTGCCTCATCCTCCTCTCTGCTCTGCTTGTCAGGGATTATGATCCTGAATACAGTATAATAAGATCTTCAGCTGAATCTCTGTAGGAATGGAGTTCATGGGGAGACAGGAAGCGCAGAGAGGACGGACAGGACAGACTGTGGTAATTCTCCACCACCCCACCTCCTCTCTGTACTTCATGTCTCCTCATGAATTCCATTCCTAGAGATTCATTTTATTAGTTGCCTTCAGGATCATAATCCCTGTCACGTAGGAGAGGAGGATGAGGCAGCTCTTTGCCTCAGTGGTAAGTAACTTGTCCTTCTGTGTGATTAGGACGGGTTCTGTGTGTATTAATAGGACGGCAGCCATTTTGTTTCTCCTAATGATTGCTCCCCAGACAAAACAAGCCGTTATGACTAATGAAAGGTATTTGGGAATATATTTATAATAAAGTAATACTTAAGTATTTTCATTTTCTTAATTCCCGGAGAACCCCTTTAATAGAGCGTGGACACATTTTCAGTTTAGTTGTGTCCAAAAGTGGGGTGGGACATAAAAATATCACACAACGTTGATGCCCTAATCCACAATGTTTGCAAGGCAATACTAAATTGGGGCCGAGGCTCAGGTTCAATATAGTAGATAGTAGCCCCCCTAATATGTTGTATTTTTTTCATACAAGACCTGGCAACTTCGATATTAAATATGTAGGACCATGGGGAAATCAGATTCTACAGCCGTACCCTGTGGCTGTCAAATACAAGCACAGGCATGGCAGCCTGTATTCTGTTAATACACCCGGTCTTGTTGCAATACTATAGCAGTATGTTAAAGGCCATGAACACCGTCAGGGGCATTTAGTGTGATTTTTTTTTTTTTCAATTGGTCTTAAAATTTTCAGCAGTTTTTGTCATAAAGGATTAGGTTTTGGCCTAGTTGTGAGCATCTTACGTGTCCTTATCTCTGGACCACTAACATCTCATAAACACCATATCCTTATCGGATATAAGATAAGAATTGAGCTATAATTAGTGTTTATGAGCTGTCAGGAGGTCAGAGATAATCTTCACCTGATGGGGCACAGTCTGCTAATAGAGAATCTCAACCCTGTGCAGAGAAACGGGTTTACAATTTTTTTTTAAATAAAGAACAATTGAAAAAAATGATTAAGCGCACAATGAGTATAATTCAATAATAAAAGGTGTCCATAGCCTTTAAGGGATTGCTCAAAATGCCTCCAGTCCACATCCTTGTTGTGTGAATGGCCCACAGTCAGTATGGCCGCTGATGAGGCATTCTGTTACCATATCCATGTGTTATGTGCGGGGTATTCACCATGGGGTCTCTCTTCTTTAGCATAGCCTACCGCAGAGTGATACGTGTGTATCAGTATGAAGTTGGGGATGATCTATCTGGAAGGTTGCGTTTTCCTTCTTTCCACTGGTTTTCTGTGGCACTCGGTGATGCTTTTCTGTACTAACTCTCACTGCCGCATTGGAGTGTTCACCTGCCGGGCACTGCCGCAGGGTACAAGCGATGCAGTTTATCCATCTCCATTCTTCCTTTCGAGCAGCTTGTCTTCTAGGGAGCATAAACTGGAACTCCCTATTGAGAACACGTGCATGCCTAACCGAGCATGCATGTGTTTGTGGTAAGTTGAGGGAAATTGGCGTTCTTAAAGGGTTTCTGTCACCAGTTTTTTCGGTATGAATCAGGCTGACATTAGAGATGTGCTAATGTCACCTGATTCCAAATATATATCTGTTTTATTTACTGGTGCCCCCATTTTTATATAAAATAAACTTTTATTTTATGCTAATAAGGGCTCTAGGTGCAAGGGGCGTTACCTCTGCTCCTAGAGGCTCTGTTGATTGACAGGACCAGGCAGAGAAGAAACACTCCATTCACCATAGCTTGCAAGGACCTTCAATGATGTCATGACCATGTGATCAGTCACATGGTTAGGATCACACAAACAGCCTGTCTCCTCCTAAACCATGTGACTGATCACATGGTCATGACATCATTGAAGGTCCTTGCAAGCTGTGGTGAATGGAGTGTTTCTTCTCTGCCTGGGCCTGTCAATCAAAAGAGCCTCTAGGAGCAGGGGTAACGCCCCTTGCACCTAGAGGCCTTATTAGCATAAAATAAAAGTTAATTTTATATAAAAATGGGGGCACCAGTAAATAAAACAGATATATATTTGGAATCAGGTGACATTAGCACATCTCTAATGTCAGCCTGCTTCATACCGAAAAAACTGGTGACAGAAACTCTTTAAACAAGCATTCAGCTCTCTAAAGTGTACAGGCAGCTAAGGAAAATATGGGTATAGCCACATGCTGAGTAGAAGGTCCATGCAGAATTCACCTGTGATGTGGATTTTAGTTCCACATGGTCAATTTTTGCTGTGGATTTCGACCCTTTGCGACGCAAGTCTGCATGTATCACATGCAGATTTTAAAGCAGGCCGTACCCTAAGGCAGGCGAGAAGTCTTTACGCCTCCTGCAGTTGTAGCGTTCTGTGGTGCTACATGGTCATTACTGGCCCTACAGCGTCCTGTATGGGAGGAATGGGCCGACGTGGAATCCGTAGCTTTAAGGGTACATTATCCCCTCCACCATAGTAATGATGTGCACAGTCTGTTGTGGTCTCTTAACCCCACCTAGTGCACCGATTTGGTGTTGCAGTAAGGTATTTGCACCCATCACTAGATTGGTAGTCACCTAATGATTGGCTGGAGTGATGTACATGAATGGCCGTGCCTTAGAAGGTGGTGTCTTTGGTACGTTCCTGTTCCGAGTCTCCATCTTGGTTTTTAGACACCTAGTGACTGCTCACTAACCTGTCGTGTGGCTGATCTATAGAGAGGCTTGGACTGTGTTTGGGCACTTTTGGCTCTTCTCCACTGGTCAGGTGTGTGGTGGCAGAGCAGCGCTTGGCATGGATCTGTTCCAGTGCTCTGCGGACCTTAACATTGACACACAGTCCATCAGGACGCATTTTGGCTATGTTAACAGTAAGGTGTCTTTAAGAAAACCTCAACCTCCTGTGCTCACTGATCTTTGTCTCATGTAGATCTTGCATGGTGGAAGAGTCTGGAACACTGGAGTCTCAGCTGGAAGCCACTAAGGTTTGTGAAGTTCTCACTGGCCATTGCCTTGTATATGGCCTCTTCCTGCTTTTGGTCTGACTTGTTTGTTGGGTTGTTTCACCCCAGAGAAAACATCAAGAGATCCGTGCGATGAGGAGTCAGCTGAAGAAGATAGAAGACCTAGGAGCCGCAATGGAGGAAGCTTTGATACTGGATAACAAGTACACAGAACACAGTACGGTGGGGCTGGCGCAGCAATGGGACCAATTGGATCAGCTGGGCATGAGAATGCAACACAACCTGGAGCAGCAGATCCAAGCAAGGTGAGAGAAAGCTTTAATATGGGGGATTCATTAGAGCTCCCACTAGTGGTGACTAGAGGCAGCTCAAATTTTTACATTTAAAGGGGTTGTGTCCTAAAGAGCCCCGTCCAAGTGACTCGTTGGAGCGTACAGACATCATAGATGGGTTTCTGGATTGGCACCCACCGTGGTGGCCTTGAGCCATCATCTGAGTGGCTGACATTCCTTTGGAGAGCGATCAATTGATGCCCCCAAGCAGCAGCATTTAGTTTTATAATAGAAAATTGGAGCTCCACCAGATATAAAGAATTAACTGGAACAGAGGTTTGGACCTCAGAACTGGACCTAAAAGTCCAAGAATATTACAGACCCCCCCCAGCCAATGGATTTTTTCTTCTGCTTGTTTTCTCATTAGCGTTCTGTTATGGATTTGATGATAATTGCCCTTCCTTCTTTCTTAGAAACACAACGGGTGTGACAGAAGAAGCTCTCAAAGAATTCAGCATGATGTTCAAGTGAGTGGTTCCACATCCCTGTTTCCGGAAATCCTTCAATCTTTACAACTTCATTTCCTAATACAAATTCTTCTTTCCCTTGTCCAGGCACTTCGACAAGGATAAATCTGGCCGTCTCAACCACCAGGAGTTCAAGTCTTGCCTGAGGTCCCTTGGATATGACCTCCCAATGGTGGAAGAAGGAGAACCCGATCCAGAGTTTGAAAACATATTAGACATTGTAGATCCCAACAGGTAAGTGTCCCGATCTCTACCAGAGGTACATGACTGCTTGGTTATGATGCCGTTCATCCCTACTCATGGCCCTTGTGTTCTTTCAGAGACGGGCATGTGTCCCTACAAGAGTACATGGCCTTCATGATCAGCAGGGAAACGGAGAACGTCAAGTCCAGCGAGGAGATTGAAAGTGCATTCCGAGCGCTCAGCACCGAGCAGAAACCTTACGTCACAAAGGAAGAATTATATCAGGTGAGGACATGAGCTAATACCTTTATTATCGGGACGCTGAAGTAAAATGTGGACATAATGGAGGTGCATATGACTGGAGTCCAGCTTCTAATGAAGGGGCAAAGTCACAACTGCTGACCACCTAATTGCCTCTATTTCCTACATATGGATAGATGTATACTCAGCAAAGGTCATCAGCATTAGATCAGTGGGGTCCAAAGCTCGGCCCCTCCGCCAATCAGCTGTTTGTCAGGCATATACAGTGTACAGAGTTGGAAGCAGGCGGCTCTTACAATGGTATTGTGGCCGTGTCAGGGTACAGCAGCTCAGCCTTCTGCTTCCGTGCTATAGACTGTATAGTTTCTGGCACTGTGGCTGCCTATAAAGTAGCTGTTCAATGGAGGTGCCAGGTGTTGGACCCCCACCAAGCTTACGTTGATGACCGGACCTAAGTATACGTCTTCAGTAGCTGTAGAACCGCTTTAAAGGGTTTCTGTCATCAGATTTGAGCATTGCAATCCGAGTGTCATTTGCAATGCGCAAATGACACCTGATGACAGATCTGTTAATGTTATGGTTTTCTGTAGCGTAGTTTTTGAGAAAATAGCGTTTTTAAAATATGTAAATGAGCTTCCCTAGGTGCAGCGTAATTCCTCCTCTTACCCCTCCTCCGTTGCGGTGATTGACAGGGCCAGGCAGCTAGCTCTTTCAGCTCCCGGCCCTGTCCGAGCCCAAAATCCCGCGCCTGCGCATTGCGATCCACAATCCGCGCATGCGCGTTGAGGGCAGGCGCAGGCGGGAGATTTTGGACTCTGACAGGGCCGGCAGCCGAAAGAGCTAGCTGCCTGGCCCTGTCAATCACCGCAACGGAGGAGGGGTAAGAGGAGGAATTATGCCGCTACTAGGTGCAGGGTTAACGCCCCCAGCACCTAGGGAAGCTCATTTACATATTTTAAAAACGCTATTTTCTCAAAAACTACGCTACAGAAAACTATAACATTAACATATCTGTCATCAGGTGTCATTTGCGCATTGCAAGGATCGGCCATCAGTATCTGATTGGTAGATCCCTGACCTTTTGGTTTTGATAGTATACAAAGCAAGCAACATACATAGGGTAGTGGCTGTGCTTGGTATTGCAGCCAAGTCCCATTCACTTGATGGATGTGACATCAAGGGCTGAAGCCATAGTGTGTGCCCTATGCTTAGTGGTAGGGGTGGCGGGAGTCATGTCCCTACAGAACAGATGTTGATGACCTGTCCTGAAGATCGGTCATCAGTGCCTTTTTTAAAGAGCATGATCAACCCTATGAAACCAGGCCTACAGCCTGCTAGGGTTGATCATGCTAAGTGAAATGATCCTCTGTAGTTAAAATCTGTGGCCCCATTTTAGAGAAATCTGCAGTTTCTTTCCCTATACTAATGAGGCATTCGGTGCACTGAGAGGCAGGACTAGCGCCTCGGAGCACAGCTTCATTTCTGCCGTGTGTGACGGGGTCAGGCATCCTCACAGTCCTCCTGTCTGTCCCTGTCACTCTAAACCAGGACCACAGATTTGAACTACAGCGGGGTCGTTTTCCTCAGCATGATCAACCCTAGCAGGCATTGTGCCTGATCTCCTTCGGACAATCCTCTAACCTCCGTGTTGTTTCGTTTCAGAACCTCACACGTGAACAGGCAGACTACTGCATCTCGCACATGAAACCCTACATGGACAGTAAGGGCCGGGAGCTGCCCTCTGCGTACGACTACGTAGAATTCACGCGCTCGCTATTCGTGAACTGACATAGCAGAATTAAAGCCTTTGCTTGTGCCTGCTGACTTTGGCTGTGCATGTCCCGTCGCTCCGGTCCTCACTGTGTCGTCCTTGTTTTAGCTTTGGATTTAGCCGACTGAAGAAGCAATATGAGCAGTGTGCTTTAATAAACGCTAGTTATTCAATGGGTCGTGTCTTTATCCCTGTTGTGTGCCAAAAGCAGCAGTAGTCACACAAACCGATGAAGAGGGTTCTCCGGGATTAACCAATGCATGGCTGATGTCATCCGACCGTCCCACCGCGCCTGTCCACCGCGTGTATCTGTGTATCAGTATTTATTGGACCATAAGATGCACCAATAATCAGAAACATAAAACTAAGGACCGTTTCACACGAGTGGAAATCACACTCTGCGTGTGAGCCTGGACTTGCAGGCGTGCACGGCCTCGTGATTTATAACACCACGTGCCTCTGGTTGACCTTACTTCTACAAGATCATACTGACATGAGTATAAAGAGTGGAGGTCATGGGAAGTGAGGGTATACGGTATATAGAGAGCGGAGGTGATGGGGGACAGTGAGTGTATACGGTATATACAGAGCGGAGGTGATGGGGGACAGTGAGGGTATACGGTATATAGAGAGCGGAGGTGATGGGGGACAGTGAGGGTATACGGTATGTACAGAGCGGAGGTGATGGGGACAGTGAGGGTATACGGTATATACAGGGCAGAGGTGATGGGGGACAGTGAGGGTATACGGTATATACAGAGCAGAGGTAATGGGGGACAGTGAGGGTATACGGTATATAGAGAGCGGAGGTGATGGGGGACAGTGAGGGTATATACGGTATATACAGAGCGGAGGTGATGGGGGACAGTGAGTGTATACGGTATATAGAGAGCGGAGGGTGATGGGGGACAGTGAGGGTATACGGTATGTACAGGGCAGAGGATGGGGGACAGTGAGGGTATACGGACAGTGATGGGGGACAGTGAGTGTATACGGTATATAGAGAGCGGAGGTGATGGGGGACAGTGAGGGTATACGGTATGTACAGAGCAGAGTGATGGGGGACAGTGAGGGTATACGGTATTAGAGAGCGGAGGTGATGGGGACAGTGAGGGTATACAGTATATACAGAGCGGAGGTGATGGGGGACAGTGAGGGTATACAGTATATACAGAGCAGAGGTGATGGGGGACAGTGAGGGTATACGGTATGTACAGAGCAGAGGATGGGGGACAGTGAGGGTATACGGTATATACAGAGCGGAGGTGATGGGGGACAGTGAGGGTATACAGTATATACAGAGCAGAGGTGATGGGGGACAGTGAGGGTATACGGTATGTACAGAGCAGAGGTGATGGGGGACAGTGAGGGTATACGGTATGTACAGAGCAGAGGATGGGGGACAGTGAGGGTATACGGTATATACAGAGCGGAGGTGATGGGGGACACTGAGGGTATACGGTATATACAGAGCGGAGGTGATGGGGACAGTGAGGGTATACGGTATATACAGAGCGGAGGTGATGGGGACAGTGAGGGTATACGGTATATACAGAGCGGAGGTGATGGGGGACAGTGAGGGTATACGGTATATACAGAGGAGGGGATGGGGACAGTGAGGGTATACAGTATATAGAGAGCGGAGGTGATGGGGGACAGTGAGGGTATACGGTATATAGAGAGCGGAGGTGATGGGGGACAGTGAGGGTATACAGTATATACAGAGCAGAGGTGATGGGGGACAGTGAGGGTATACAGTATATACAGAGCAGAGGTGATGGGGGACAGTGAGGGTATACAGTATATACGGTGATACGGTATATATACAGAGCAGAGGTGATGGGGGACAGTGAGGGTATACGGTATATACAGAGCAGAGGTGATGGGGGGACAGTGAGGGTATACGGTATATACAGAGCGGAGGTGATGGGGACAGTGAGGGTATACGGTATATAGAGAGCGGAGGTGATGGGGGACAGTGAGGGTATACAGAGCAGAGGGGATGGGGACAGTGAGGGTATACGGTATATACAGAGCGGAGGTGATGGGGGACACTGAGGGTATACGGTTATATACAGAGCGGAGGTGATGGGGACAGTGAGGGTATACAGTATATACAGAGCGGAGGTGATGGGGGACACTGAGGGTATACGGTATATACAGAGGAGGGGATGGGGGACAGTGAGGGTATACGGTATGTACAGAGCGGAGGTGATGGGGACAGTGAGGGTATACGGTATATACAGAGCAGAGGGGATGGGGACAGTGAGGGTATACGGTATATACAGAGCGGAGGTGATGGGGACAGTGAGGGTATACGGTATATACAGGGCGGAGGTGATGGGGGACAGTGAGGTGTATATACAAGGCGGAGGTGATGGGACAGTGAGGGTATACAGTATATACAGGGCGGAGGTGATGGGGGACAGTGAGGGTATATGGTATATAGACGGAGGTGATGGGGGACAGTGAGGGTATACGGTATATAGAGAGCGGAGGTGATGGGGGACAGTGAGGGTATACGGTATATACAGAGGAGAGGTGATGGGGGGACAGTGAGGGTATACGGTATATAGAGAGCGGAGGTGATGGGACAGTGAGGGTATACGGTATATAGAGAGCGGAGGTGATGGGGACAGTGAGGGTATACGGTATATACAGGGCGGAGGTGATGGGGACAGTGAGGGTATACGGTATATACAGGGCAGAGGTGATGGGGGACAGTGAGGGTATACGGTATATACAGAGCAGAGGTAATGGGGGGACAGTGAGGGTATACGGTATATAGAGAGCGGAGGTGATGGGGACAGTGAGGGTATACGGTATGTACAGGGCAGAGGATGGGGGACAGTGAGGGTATACGGTATATACAGAGCGGAGGTGATGGGGACAGTGAGTGTATACGGTATATAGAGAGCGGAGGTGATGGGGGACAGTGAGGGTATACGGTATGTACAGAGCAGAGGATGGGGGACAGTGAGGGTATACGGTATATAGAGAGCGGAGGTGATGGGGGACAGTGAGGGTATACAGTATATACAGAGCAGAGGTGATGGGGGACAGTGAGGGTATACGGTATGTACAGAGCAGAGGATGGGGGACAGTGAGGTTATACGGTATATACAGAGCGGAGGTGATGGGGACAGTGAGGGTATACGGTATATACAGGGCGGAGGTGATGGGGGACAGTGAGGGTATACGGTATATACAGGGCAGAGGTGATGGGGGACAGTGAGGGTATACGGTATATACAGAGCAGAGGTAATGGGGGGACAGTGAGGGTATACGGTATATAGAGAGCGGAGGTGATGGGGGACAGTGAGTGTATACGGTATGTACAGGGCAGAGGATGGGGGACAGTGAGGGTATACGGTATATACAGAGCGGAGGTGATGGGGGACAGTGAGGTGTATACGGTATATAGAGAGCGGAGGTGATGGGGGACAGTGAGGGTATACGGTATGTACAGAGCAGAGGATGGGGACAGTGAGGGTATACGGTATATAGAGAGCGGAGGTGATGGGGGACAGTGAGGGTATACAGTATATACAGAGCGGAGGTGATGGGGGACAGTGAGGGTATACAGTATATACAGAGCAGAGGTGATGGGGGACAGTGAGGGTATACGGTATATACAGAGCAGAGGATGGGGGACAGTGAGGGTATACGGTATATACAGAGCGGAGGTGATGGGGGACAGTGAGGGTATACGGTATATACAGAGCAGAGGATGGGGGACAGTGAGGGTATACGGTATATACAGAGCGGAGGTGATGGGGACAGTGAGGGTATACGGTATATAGAGAGCGGAGGTGATGGGGGACAGTGAGGGTATACGGTATATAGAGAGCGGAGGTGATGGGGGACAGTGAGGGTATACAGTATATACAGAGCAGAGGTGATGGGGGACAGTGAGGGTATACAGTATATACAGAGCAGAGGTGATGGGGGACAGTGAGGGTATACGGTATATACAGAGCAGAGGTGATGGGGGACAGTGAGGGTATATGGTATATAGAGAGCGGAGGTGATGGGGGACAGTGAGGGTATACGGTATATACAGGGCGGAGGTGATGGGGGACAGTGAGGGTATACGGTATGTACAGAGCGGAGGTGATGGGGGACAGTGAGGGTATACGGTATGTACAGAGCGGAGGTGATGGGGGACAGTGAGGGTATACGGTATATACAGAGCGGAGGTGATGGGGGACAGTGAGTGTATACGGTATATAGGGCAGAGGTGATGGGGGACAGTGAGGGTATACAGTATATAGAGAGCGGAGGTGATGGGGGACAGTGAGGGTATACGGTATATACAGAGCGGAGGTGATGGGGACAGTGAGGGTATACGGTATATACAGAGCAGAGGTGATGGGGGACAGTGAGGGTATACGGTATATACAGAGCGGAGGTGATGGGGACAGTGAGGGTATACGGTATATACAGAGCGGAGGTGAAGGGGGACAGTGAGGGTATACGGTATATAGGACAGAAGTGATGGGGGGACAGTGAGGGTATACGGTGTATACAGACGGAGGTGATGGGGGGACAGTGAGGGTATGCGGTATGTACAGAGCGGAGGTGATGGGGACAGTGAGGGTATACGGTATATACAGAGCGGAGGTGATGGGGGACAGTATATACAGAGCGGAGGTGAAGGGGGACAGTGAGGGTATACGGTGCAGATGTGAAGGGGGGACAGTGAGGGTATACAGTATATACAGGATGGAGACATCCCCATACAGTCGATTGTACAGGAAGCACATGCTTGTCTGCTGTGCTGTTCAAATGGGGGAATACTAGCCTCCATTCTCATGATCGGAGGGGGTCCCTGCATTCAGATCCCCACCAGTAAGTTGTAATCAAACAACCTCTTTGAAGAATTTGTCTTTGTACAATGCTTTAGCTTTAATTTATATGAAAAGAGTTTACGAGGATTAGAAAAACATCGGTATTTTTCTAAATAGCGGCGCCACAGTTATCTGAAGGTTGTCTGTGGTATTGCAGATCAGTCCCATTCATTTAGATCTGAACTGCAAAGCACATAGAACCCGAGCACAAGTGCAGAGCTGTTACTGGAAGAATCCCGATCACACGAGTGGCCGCTTTTATTCACATACTTTCCTTTTCCGGCCAGGTAGGTATTAATAAGTGGCCATCTTGTATACGGTAGGTACCTGAATACAGTATACAGAACACTACGTGACATGTACACAGACTTGTGGCCTCGTGGACCTGATCAAGAACCTGAAAGCTGCACCTCATCAATAACACTTTATTCACACACGTCTGTATTAGTGATATATATATATATATATATACGGGACGTGTACAAAGATCAGTCCGCGATCGCCCGGCCAGCTCATCCAGCAGGTTCATCTCTCGAGCTCCTTGCTTTGTGAAGTCAGAACTCAGCTGTCATATCTTAACGACCCAAGCGCCGGCCCCGGCATCCTGGAGCTGGGTCTGCGCTCGGTTGGACTCCAGGCAGTAAACTGCTTTCTCATTGGACGTCTGCTTTACTCTCAGAGATGTCTTCTGGGAGCTTCTTCCAAAATCAAAGAGCAGCAGCTCTCCTATGGCAGAAGATTTTCATGTTATTGTCTCCGTTCCATAAGGGCCATCGGACTGTTTTTGAGGAAGTCTTGGAAAACCCCTTTAATGGAGTCCTTAGTCTTACCTTCTCCAGAAGCAGCAGCAAAAACCAAGGGGCTACCGGAGACCACTGAATGCTAAAGAGGGATTTCTGGGAAAGCTGCAGAGAAGTGAGAGGTTGGTCCTGAAGCATGGAGTACAGGTGAGCGTGTCCATCAGCTCCCGCACTCAGGAAGAGGTTCCTACAGAGAGGGACACAAAGCAGCAACGTAATAATACAGTGATATAACCGGACATTAGAGCAGGGTTCACACATGGAGGTTTACCATTGGACTGCAGCACAGAAAATTCTTAGAAGTGATTGGGACCATGTCAGAAGATTTGAGCGCTGCAGCCTCCTCACAGCATACCAAGCACAGCACCGTACACTGTATAGTGGCTGTACTTGGTATTGCAGCCCAGGTCCATTCACTTTTATGGGATTGAACTGCACATAAGCCATGTGACTGATGAAGGTGACATCACTGGCCTAGAAAGAGGCTGCGTCTCATCACATGACTTATTGGTGTGGGAATCAGGAGTCAGACCCCCACCAATAGATATATGTGACCTATCCTAAAGATAAAAGCCATCAAAACTGAACTCCAGGAAAACCCTAATGCAATGGTGGTCACCTCTCCCTCCACAAGAACTTTCACAGGAAAATGATCCATCAATTTCTCACTCAAAGGGGTTGTCTTCTCAAAGAGGACTCCTTTCACAACACAGCTAACTCTTCAAGATTTGCCACCTTAACCAAAAGCAATTTTTCTTACCTGTGGAAAGGAGAGCAATCCACACAGTAGACGGGTCCTCCATGAGGGGAGAAGGTAAACTGGGCTGGGGCCTTCAGAGGCATAGAGGAAGCCATGTTGGTGAGGGACGCTGTCTGGACAGCAGGGGAGCATTTCAGCAAATAACCGCCTTCTACTCCAACAACGAATACACTCGGATCAAAGTGTGACGAGGAGAGGCACGTCACGCCCACGGCTGTGTCACAACCATGCTGCAAAGAATATGAGAATGTCAGAGATGTCCACTGTGGACAAAGCCAAGACTTAATCTGCGCTTAAAGGACTTGGGGTTGGTCAGGATAAAACATGGCTGCTTTCTTCCAAAAACAGCACCACCCTGTCCATGGGTTACACCCAGTATTGCAGCTCATCTCCCTGGAGTCAATGGGACTGAGCTGCAATACCACCCACAACCTTTGGACAAGGGGGGGTGCTGTTTTTCTTTTTTTTTTTTTTTAAAGAAAGCAGCCATATTTTTCTAGGGGTATTCCAGTTGTGACAAGTTATCCTCAATCCATGACTCTAACAATGATCTTACCTTATTTATGGTCTGGGTCCAGCTTTTGGTCAGACGGAGGTTTCAAGCTCCTCTTGGTGCCGTGGACTGATGCTCCCTTTGCAGGGGTCACTGGTAAAGGCCAAAAGATTGTTTATTCGGCTCCTTATTTTCTTATTACAGACCTTTGGCGAGATGTAGGATCTTGGTCTGTCTTGGTCGGTGTCAGGCTAAAGGTCAGGGCGATCTCATGGCTCATCACACACTCGACATGAAAAACACTGAGTTACTAACCGACCTTTTTGGGGAATCCTGTGATCCTGCCGCTTTGCAGGCAAGAGATTAGATGTTGTCTCATCATCTGGTGCTGGAAAATAGCTGTGGGGTCACCATCGTCTGCCAAGAACTCAAATGCAAACGCTATGGCGAATACCCCACAGTCATAACCGTTTTGCTGTTGATCCACATTGACAAATTTCAGGTGTTTCAGAGGCTCATGGACCATTACACCGTAGATGTTCTTTATCTGCTCACAGATGGATGGAGGCAGCTTGTTGTTGTTAATGCTGTCAGCCACTAAGATGTCGCCATCTTTAAAGCAGGTTGTCAGCCAGTGTACCCTGTCGTCATCGTAATGGATCTGTACAGCTTTTTTTAGTACACAGTACCCTGGGACGAGTAGAGCAGCGGCGGGCTGTAGACCATCAAAGTCCTCAAACTGACTTTGCAGGAGCTCCTGGGCCTTGTTGATTATATTGTCATCCAGCATGCCTTCCTGTCCGCTGCTCTTCAGGATAGAGAACTGCTCTGGAGGCAGGTTGTTATGTGGTCTACAGGTACTGGCCATCTCCACTTCTGATTTTCCCAGCTCTGGTCTTGGTGCTTTTGTTTTATGATTGGCTGTGGGATCTTCACTAGATGCCTTCATGAGGTCTTTCTTGTGTTTTGGACGGGTCTTTCTTTTGGTTCGTCTTTTACGGCCCTTTGTTTTTTCTTTAGCAGGTGGTGACTTATGGTCAATAAACAGCTCCTCAGCATCAGTGTCTCGGGCCCTTTTTTGTGGGGGTTCCCCATTTTCTGGTTTTCCTCCCAGGGACAGGTCTTGTGGTATAAGGGGCCTCTCATATGCAACTTTAGGATCAGCAGTAGAATATCCACATTCTGCAACGACGGAGTCAATGGCACCAACTGTGTAGGTTGGCGTCTTCTCAGCTTTGTCTTGGCTGATGACGCCGTCTTTGTGTCGTTTTAAGGCAGCTGACCGGAAGAAGCTTCTGGCTTGTGCCACGATGGTTGCCTTCTTGGTCAGGAAGCTGGAATTCCTCATTAGAGTTCTCCACTTTCGATAGAACTTCCTGAATCTGGTCAGAAGGAAAGAGCCAATCGACACGCAGGATGAGAGAGCGGTGAACAGCAGCCGCCGATCACCGTAGCGACGCCTACCAATTCTCATGGTGGCGTCCAATCTGAGTCACTTTCTTTCTTCTTCTTCTTCTAGAAGTCGTGTGTATCCAACATGGAGTCACGCTAGAATCCTGACCATTCACTGCTCTCAGGCCGTATATATACATTCACCATTGTGATGTCATCCAGTGACATCACAGCTCTAGGGCCAGTTCTATAACCTTATATGCAAAAGTGGTGACATCACAATACTCTTCCAAGTTGGAAAACAAGTGGTTTTAACCCCTTAATGGCCAGCTTTTATGCTAATGAATATGGATTTTGTTTACAATGGCTTTAGATTATCACTAAGGATCCAAGTGATTTTTTTTTATCATGACAGATGGGACTAGTGGTGTCAGCAGAGCGGCGGTGTAGTGGTCCTCTGCACCCACCACTATTGCTGTTCAGTTCCCTATTCTTGTGGTCATACACAGAAATCACATGGTCCCATAGGAAAAAGCCCTGGCAAATGTATAACTTATAATATGCCATAACAGTCTGATGCTGGTTGCACATATAAGAACCCACACCTATGTGGACAGCAGGGGGCCCCAACTTGCCTGGTGAGTTGGCCGGGTTTACAGAACCGTTTCCGTAGCCCGACCACCTGCCATATAGGTCAGATATTCCAATCTCAGCCATGAATAGATGCTAATCAATATGACCATTATATCGGGTCCTACCAGGTCCTCCTTTATGCAGACATACTGTTCAGGAGTCTAGGAAAGCTAGGTGACAACCCATTTTCCTAGAAGCAGCCGCCACTAGTTACTGTATTTAAAGGGGTAGTCCTATTACAACTACTAACTCCTTATCCACAGGCTACAGTTGCGCGTACATGTTCCATGGGATTGGCGGAGTACAAGTCCTCACAACCCCATAGAGTTTAATTGATTGTCTGCACACATGCACCCCCCCCCCCCCCCGGTGTTCATGACAACGACAGGGCCCCACGGGTTGGATCCACGCTGATCAGACACTTATCCACTATTATGGAACAAATATGGAACAAATTGCAATGGGACAACCCCTTTAAGGACCGGACAGAAGAGGACGACCTCGGCTTTTGTGTGTTTTTATAAGTATAATACTAGAAAACTACTTACAGGATATGGAGAAGAAGAGAGGAAAAAAAGGGGTCCGCACACTTCTTGTCAATAAGCAGGTACGTTTTTTTTTAGGATGTATAGATAATGCGTTTCAGAGCGGGACAGGCTCCTTCTTCAGATCTCATCCACCGGCCGACCTTGTCCACTAAGAAATCAACCAGTTCTCACAATCCATGGACAGGAGCTCAGGAATGGACAGACTATATGACAAGTCCCATCTGTGCAGTTCTATAGTTCTGTCCATAGGGGGCAGCAGCAGTAGGGATGATATTCTCCTTCATTTGTCTGGTCAGTGGACAGAGCCAGTAATGTGTTCGCAGCATGTTCTTCCCTGACTGCAGTACTCAGCAGGGGGCGACAGTGAGCACAGGAGGACGCTGCTTCCTGGGTACAAAGTATGAATTCGGTGCTCTGCCCATGATGGGATCTTAATACATAGGAATATTTAGGAGCGAGCTGTAACTAAATGTTGCACTTACCTTCATCATCAGCAGAGAGGTGAGTACCACCATTCTGGTGACAGAGTCTGACGAGGTCTCAAGGTCCATATCGATAATTACTTATCTGTACTGTAGTGAACGCTTGTGGTTCCCCTTAGGTTGGATCTCCAGAACAGAGAACCCATGCCAGGTCATGTTCAAAGGGCAGGTGAGGACCCAGGCCAACTCATGTGATCAGGGGCAGATGGGCCATAGACCCAACAGGGAAATTCCCTGGTGGGCTGATGCCTAGGAACGCCACTCAAGCCCTCCTCATGGCCGCCAGCCAGGTTCATAATAATCTGATTATCTCTAACGCACCCGACCAGCAGTTGCCCTTCTGAACTCAACTGTATTAGTGTCCTCCGGACAGCGATACAGTTGAATACTGTGGTGCAGGTGGCAGTATTTTCTGCTGCACTGTGATATTTAGGGCAGCTAGGGCAGTATATTGCACTAATGTATTGCTGACCCACCTACTTCTGTTGTCCTGCCTTCTGTCAATTTGGACCTGCCTACAACATTGAATCACTTTTTCCTTTTCTTCCAGGGCCACTTTTAGTTCCCAATCTGCTAATGGCTAGTTTCAGAGTCAGATAGGTGTGGGTCCCACCTGTAGGACCTGCTCCTATCTACAGAACGGGCCTTTCAAAGTGTGTGCATGCGCAGCGTTCTCTCTACTCACTGCTATGGAAGTTCCAAAAATGGCATTTAACCACTTCAAGACCAGGCCTAATTTTGCAAATCTGACATGTGTCACTTCATGTGGTAATAACTTTGGAACGCTTTTACTTATCCATGCCATTCATAGATTGTTTTCTTGTGACACATTGTACTTCATGTTAATGGTAAATTTGAGTCAATATGTTTTACCTTTATCTATAAAAAATCTAAATTTACTGAAAATTTTGAAAAAAAAAAATCACAATTTTTTAAATATGAATTTCTCTGCTTTTAAGTTGCACAGGGATATCTAATAAAATTGTTATTAATGAACATTCACCATATGTCCACTTTATGTTGGCATAATTTTGGAAATGTAATTTTATTTTTTTAGAACGTTAGAAGGCTTCGAATTTTAGATGTAATTTTTAAGATTTTCATGAAAATTTCCAATAGTTAATTTTAAAGGACCTTTGTAGTTCTGAAGTGACTTTGAGGGGCTTAAATAATAGAAACCTCCCATAAATGAACATATTTTAGAAACTACAGCCCCCAATGTAATCAAAACTGATTTTTACAAAGTTTGTTAACCCTTTAGATTTCCCACAAGAATCAAAACAGAAGGAAGGTGAAATTTAAAATATATTTTTTTTTTCGCAGATTTTCAATTTTTGATTCATTTTTCCTATAAGATAGAAGGGTAAACCGCAAATCAAACCTGAATATTTATTTTCCTGATTCTGAAGTTTGCAGAAACACCCCATATGTGGTTGTAAACTGCTCTGTGACCGGCAGTAATGAGAGGGAGATAGTACAAGCATTTGTGATTGCTTTGACAGCTTGTCAGAGTGATCAAAAGCCTGGAGGCTAGGAAAAAAGGTCTCAGGTTAACGCTCCATGTTCTTGGCTGTCAGGAGGCAGCTGAGTCATGGAGCTTCTATGTACAGGTGCTGCACACAGGGGGCAAAGCTGAAAGACGTTTATAGTCAATGGGCAGACTTGTAGTAAATAAATAATTACGTGAAACAGGTGCCTGTATGTTTGTTTTTTTAAAACCATATGTTTTATTGTTTTCAATAATAAAATATTAGGTACAAGGATCATACATTATGATACCTATTCCAAATATCAGTTAATCCTTTGCATGTAAAAGACATTAATAGTAAGAAACAGGACAACATAGCAAAACCTAACCAAATTAAGGGTTTCTGTCACCAGTTTTTTCAGTATGAATCAGGCATCACCTGATTCCAAATATATATCTGTTTTATTTACTGGTGCCCCCATTTTTATATAAAATGAACTTTTATTTTATGCTAATAAGGCCTCTAGGTGCAAGGGGTGTTACCCCTGCTCCTAGAGGCTCTGTTGATTGACAGGACCAGGCAGAGAAGAAACACTCCATTCACCATAGCTTGCAAGGACCTTCAATGATGTCATGACCATGTGATCAGCCACATGGTTAGGATCACACAAACAGCCTGTCTCCTCCTAAACCATGTGACTGATCACATGGTCATGACATCATTGAAGGTCCTTGCAAGCTATGGTGAATGGAGTGTTTCTTCTCTGCCTGGTCCTGTCAATCAACAGAGCCTCTAGGAGCAATCAGACCAAATGGAGTAGCCACACCTCCAATACAAACTTACAAAGGCCTTTGAAGCACTACAAATGGCAAAAGGCAGAAGGGACCCAGCATGCATGTGGAACCAAACACCCCCTGATTATATGAAAGCCAAGGTTGGCACTAGAGATGAGCGAGCATGCTCGAGTGCCATTTTTGCGTATGCATTTTAAAATTCCTACGCTATTCATACGCATATTTTAATCTATACGCAAATGCGTAGGAATTGCGTATGAATAGCGTACAAATTCAATTTGTACGCTATTCGTACGCATTTGCGTATAGATTAAAATATGCGTATGAATAGCGTAGGAATTTTAAAATGTGTACACAAATACGCAAAAATGGCACTCGAGCATACTCGCTCATCTCTAGTTGGCACATAACAGGTAGGAAAGTGTTAGGCCCCTTTCACACGGGCGAGATGCGTGATGCGAACGCATTGCACCCGCACTGAATCCTGACCCATTCATTTCAATGGGGTTTTTTCACATGGGTGAATTTATTCACGCATCAGTTCGCCGTTGCCAAAACTGACTGCGATTGCGCGCGGATTGGTGCGGATACGTGCGGATTTTCCGGAACGCATCCGGACTGAATCCGTGACGCCCGTGTGAAAGAGACCTTGGGTTCCCATTCTACAAATATCACCTGGACGATTTGGTGAACGGGCCCAGATAATTTTGTACAAAATATATTTGCCAAGAATCACTAATTTACCAAACAAGCATAGCATTAGCTCCAGAATACTCTATATCTCTATGGCATTTTGTGCTTTATCTGGTTAGCAGTGTGCGGTTGCATTGTATGTATTTTCCTTTTCATTGCAATCAGCCATAGCAACGTGCACCTGCGCACTGGGATGTGCTGACTGAAAACCCCTTTTTTTTTTTCTTTGCACGTCCTATTCTTGTTTGCAACCGCGGACAAGAAAAGGCCTTCTCTATAAAGCGTTGGCCATGTGCGGTCCGCAGAATTGCGGAGCGCACACCGCTGGTATCTGTGTTTTGCGGATCCGCAGAACACTTACGGTCGTGTGAATGTACCCTAATGCTGTTTCCCATTTTTGAAGTAGTGGGTATAGAGGCGAGTCCAGTCTCTCCGTCATAATAAAATAACAGAGATAAAGCTTTGAGATTGGCAGATATTTTGTGTAACATCATCAGTAATTTGGAAGCGTTAGCTGTCACGGGTAGTTTCAACTCAGACAAGAAAAGTCTAATTTGTAAATATTTAAAAAAAAAATACTTTTGGGGAATATTGAATTTCGTTCTCAAATTCGTAAACGAATATAGAGTATCGTTAGCATAAAGATCTCCCAATGATTTAATTCCCAAATCAATCCAATTATAAATGGGAAGGTCTGAAATACATTTCCCTATGACCGCCAGAGGGATATCATGAAGGATGTTAAGTTTAATTGAGTTGTTAATAAGGTCCACAATTGAAGTGCGGCTTGAGTTGTAGGAGGAACCTTCAGGGCAGAAGAGTTCTTTTGTAGAGAGATCCAATGTTTGTTGGTGCTATTTTTCTATAAAGATCTCACTTGTTCAAAAATACAAGCCCTGTAGTATCTGATAATGGATGGGCCTCCCAAGTCCCCTTTTGATATGGGTAAATAAAGTATCTCTGCTTGGGCCCTTGGTCTTTTATCGTACAAAATGTATTTTAGAAGCTATTTTTTTGATTTCTTTAAAGTATAATTCCAAACAGGTAAAGGATTTCTGGCATGATAAACATTTTTAGGGCTGAGGTCCTTCCCATCCACGATATTTCATGTTTTTTCAGGTCATTTTTCATTTTCTCCTTCAACGTTCTGAAGTTTACCTGTAGAAGATTGGCCGTTGTTGGGGTTAACTGGATTCCTAAATAAGTAATGTATTCGGAGTTCCAATGGAAGGGAAAACTATATTTTAAAGAAATGAGATCTGAGTCTTTCAGGGTTAAGTTAAAGGGGTTGTCTGAACCGGGACATACCCTTAATTTCACCAGGCAGCCCTCCTGATGTTAGCATCGGAGCATCTCATGCTCCGATGACCTCCTTTGCCCTGCGCTAAATCGCGCAGGGCAAAGGCATTTAGCCCGGTTCCTGTGACGTACTGGGCTCTGCCAGGTGGAGGCTTCCGCCCAGCAGTAAGCCCGGTGATGGGAAGCCTCCGCTCGGCAATGTGCGTTTACAAACAAAAGTGCCCTTGCCCTGAGCGTTTCATTGCAGGGCAAGGGAGCGCATCGGAGCATGAGATGTTCCGATGCTAACATCAGGCAGGCTGCCTGGGTGAAATAGGAAGGGTATGTCCGGGTTCAGCTCTGAACCCGGACAACCCCTTTAAGAACTTGACATTTGGCTATGTTAAGACTACAGTAGGAAACTGAGCTGAATGTCTTCAAAATTTGCATCACAGTGGGTAGAGATGTTGTAGGATTGGTTAGGGCCAATAGAATATCATCGGCAAATAATCTGGTTTCGTGGCTTATACTATTAATCTCTATAACTGTAATTTGTGGGTGAGCCCTAGTACTCTCTGCTAAAGGTTGTATTATCAATGCAAAAGTAATAGGGGAAAGGGGGCACCCTTGCCTTGTTCCGCTATTGATACAAAATTGATCAGATGTCATTCCGTTGATAAAGACTTTAGATGAAGGTTTTAAGTGAAGTGCGGACCTTCTCCGCGTCCAGGGAAAGGGGAAGAGAAGGCGTCCGACCCGATCTTGCCACATGAATAAGATCTATTATAAGTCTTGTACCATCTAACATCTGTCTGGATTTAACAAAGCCCACTTGATCGTGATGGATTAGAGAGGGAATGAAGGTCTAGTCTATTCGCTAATAATTTAGAATACATTTTTAAATCAGTATTTAAAAGTGAAATGGGCTGGAAATTCCCTGGTTGTTCAGGAGATTTCCCTGGTTTAGGAAGGGCCACTATCATGGCTTGAAGCATTTCAGGTGGTATAATAATAGTTATTATATGGGAAACGGCAGACAAGAGTTTAAGCAAGATTGTTTTTTCAAAGGTTTTAAAGTATTTGTTCGTTAACCCGTCTGGGCCTGGAGATTTGTTATTTTTGAATGATTTAGTGACCTGTGAAATTTCTGTAAGCTCAATTGGTTTACTGAGTTGTAATAGCTGGTTTGGAGATCGTTTCGGTAATGAGATATCGGATAGGAGTTTATTAATGAGGTCTGGAGTTGGTTGAGGTTGCGAGTTATCTTTGAGATTATATAAACTGGAATAATAGTTTGCAAACGTATTGAAAATATCTTGGGGATTAATAATCTTCTCCTTTCGTGAGTTATAGATAAACGGTAACGTCCTCTTATTGTGGGTGGCTTTAATCTTATTGGCTTGAATCACACTCGCTCTATTCCCTTGAGAGTAATATCTGACCATAACCTTCAAATTGTGTTCAAATTTACTTTGGTATAGATGGTAAAGTCTGAAACGTAAATCTTTAAGTTGGTTAAAGAGGACCTGTCCCCGCTCCTGACATGCCCGTTTTAATAGATTCACACATTCTCCATGTAATAACAATTCTGGAACATCTATTCTTATGTCTCTATGTTGTGCCATTCCTTTATTATTTCTGCTAGAAGTTCTGAATGAATTGCTAGCAGTCTGCAGTAAGGGAACAGAGGGGAGGTAATCAGTTGGGGATGTGTACCTGCACAGTCTGAACATGACAGCACTGATTGGATAGAGTGAGTCTGTGCAGGTACACACCCCAACTGGTTACCTCCCCTCTGTACCCTTACTGCAGACTGCTAGCAATTCATTCATAACTTCAGACCTAGTGTCATATAGATCTGATAATAAATAATGCACAAAATGTATCAATGTTTGGGATTTTGTATGGTTTGATTTATCGATAGATGGTGACGGGGGCAGGTTAAAGTCTTGACAAATCACTAGAGAACCTTGCTTGATGGACTGGGCAGTTGATATTACCTCCTTAAAAAATGTGATTTGGTTTACATTTGGAGCGTACAAAGATACTAAGGTGTAGATTGCATTATTGATATTACATACAAGTATAATATCTCCCGTCATCGTCAATCCTGCTATAAATCATTTGAAAAGACAGGGAATTCTTGATAACCATAATAACCCCTCTTTTCTTATTCACAATAGTTGATGCGATTATATTAGTGAGATTATTATGATTAAAGGGGTATTCCGGTAAAGTTACTTAATTTTTGAAAAACTGCATTAAGGCTGCAAGCTGTGACCCAACCAGAACCCATACCTATACATATAACCAGAGCCCATACCTGTACATATAACCAGAACCCAGACCTATACATATAACCAGAGCCCATACCTGTACATATAACCAGACCCCATACCTGTACATATAACCAGACCCCATACCTGTACATATAACCAGACCCCATACCTCTACATATAACCAGAACCCATACCTCTACATATAACCAGAACCCATACCTCTACATATAACCAGAACCCATACCTCTACATATAACCAGAACCCATACCTCTACATATAACCAGAACCCATACCTCTACATATAACCAGAGCCCATACCTGTACACATAACCAGAACCCATACCTATACATATAACCAGAGCCCAGACCTGTACATATAACCAGAACCCATACCTGTACATATAACCAGAACCCATACCTATAACCAGAACCCATACCTATAACCAGAACCATACCTATAACCAGACCCCATACCTATACATATAACCAGAACCCATACCTGTACATATAACCAGAACCCATACCTGTACATATAACCAGAGCCCATACCTGTACATATAACCAGAACCCATACCTGTACATATAACCAGAACCCATACCTATACATATAACTAGACCCCATACCTGTACATATAACCAGAACCCATACCTATACATATAACCAGAACCCATACCTATACATATAACCAGAACCCATACCTGTACATATAACCAGAACCCATACCTGTACATATAACCAGAACCCATACCTGTACATATAACCAGAACCCATACCTGTACATATAACCAGAACACATACCTGTACATATAACCAGAGCTTCAGTTTACGTTGCAAACCATTTGTCTTTTTTTTTTAAAATCAAGTGTAATTTTTATTAAACTGTCGTATTGGCAGTACATAAGTTATACAATGGTGTGTATATACAGTAACGTATGTCAATAAAATGATACAGCCATACAGTATAGTACAGCAATTATGAGGTATTGAATTTATAAGTAAGATGAATAGGTCTTTAACTGACCCCAAACTCCCAACCCTTCCCCCCCCCTTCCGCAGAGAGTACTATAGTACATTCATTAGTTAATTTGTGTTACCCTTATATTGATATTCAAGAGCTAGTGCATTTTGTACATTGCAGTTATAGTGTATGACATCCTTACAAGAGTTTGCGAAAGAAGGCTAGTTAGTATTTATCTAAGCCAGTGGTGCCCAACCATTTTTCATCTGAGTGTCGCACTAGACATGGAATAAATTTTGCAGGCCAGAACCAGGTAGCATTGCCAGAAAGAAATGCAATCATTAAAAAGGAAATTATTCTACTAATTTAGATAACACAGTATTAGAAAGAAATCATAAACCAGAAATCATTTCTGTACTCACTATTTGAGGTCATTTCATTAATGTGACGTGTGCAGATGTTTTCCAGAAACCAGTTTTGAAATGTTTGGATCAAAGTTTGTCAAGTTGATTTTCAGCACAGAATGCGTTTTTTGGCCCTATAAGACGCACCTAGGTTTTAGAGGACGACAATAAGAAAAAAAAAACAATAAGACCTCAGA
Source organism: Rhinella marina (assembly GCA_900303285.1). NCBI lineage: Eukaryota > Metazoa > Chordata > Amphibia > Anura > Bufonidae > Rhinella > Rhinella marina. The sequence goes on along the minus strand of ONZH01024521.1, from coordinate 332,461 downwards.
TCAGACCCCAATGTGAATAACCCCCACCAAATGCCTGTATCAGCCTCCAAAGCCTCTTTTAGCCAATAAGCCTTTTAGCCTCCATCAGCCCCCAAATGCCTCTTATCCCCCAATTGCATCCATCAGCTGCAGAGTATATAAAATAAAAAAGCACTTACCTCTCCAGCTCCTGGACGCTGCCACTCCTCCGCTCCAGCGTTCTTCTTCCTCCTGCTGTCGGCTGTGCTGTGACCCGGCTCGCATAGCGCCCTCCTGCTGTGCGCAGCCCTGCACAGCCGAGCGGAGGACCAGGAGGCGTTGAGTACAGAGTCTTCACCGCTTCCTTGTCCTCCAGTGCTAATGAGCGCTTCCATAATGGTCAGCTTCTCATCAGACCACGCCCCCCAACATCTATACATTTCCAAATAGCAGCGCCACAGTTATCTGAAGGTTGTCTGTGGTATTGCAGATCAGTCCCATTCATACAGCGCTGACCTGCAGAGCACATAGAACCCGAGCACAAAGAACCCGAGCACAAGTCCAGCGCTGTTACTGCAAGAATCCCGATCACACGAGCGCCCCCTTTTATTCACATACTTTCTTTTCCAGCCAGGTAGGTATTAATAAGTGTTCATCTTGTATACGGTAGGTACCTGAATACAGTATACAGAACACTACGTGACATGTACACAGACTTGTGACCTCATGGACCTGAAAGCTGCACCTCATCAATAACACTTTATTCACACATGTCTGTACTAGTGATATATATACGGGACGTGTACAAAGATCAGTCCGCGATCGCCCGGCCAGCTCATCCAGCAGGTTCATCTCTCGAGCTCCTTGCTTTGTAAAGTCAGAACTCAGCTGTCATATCTTAACGACCCGAGCGCCGTCCCCGGCATCCTGGAGCTGGGTCTGCGCTCGGTTGAACTCCAGGCAGTAAACTGCTTTCTCATTAGACGTCTGCTTTACTCTCAGCGATGTCTTCTGGGAGCTTCTTCCAAAATCAAAGAGCAGCAGCTCTCCTATGGCAGAAGATATTCATGTTATTGTTCCATAAGGGCCAGGCTCCAGCTGCTGCCTCCCCCCCCCCCCCTACCCGCAGGGGCCAATGGCTGCACAAGTTTGTGTAAAGCCAAAGACTTGCCTTCAAACCCGCTGCAGGCGGCCAGAGCTGGACGGCTGTACCCGGCCTAAGGGCTCATTCAGACGGATGTGTGAATGAGTCCACATCCGTTCCACAATTTTGCAGAACGGGTGCGGACCCATTAATTTCAATTGGGCCGCAAAAGATGCGGACAGCACGCGGTGTTGCGGCTCCATGGAAAAGATAGAACATGTCTTATTCTTGTCCATAATCGTGGACAAGAATAGGCATTTTCCTTTATGGTTGGGGGTCATGTGCGGTCCGCAAATTGCGGAACGCACACGGCCGGTATCCGTGTTTTGCTGATCCGCACAGCACTACGGCCGTCTGAATGGGCCTTAAGGGTGAACTCACATGAAGCAGATTTGTTTGCGGACATTTCTGCAACTGAAAATCCATCTGGAGGCAGGCGGCACTGAGATGACTGGAAGTCACAGACAAGAAATCTGCCTCATGTGAATCCACCAATATATAGCAACAAACCGCATATATAGTAATTGCCTAATATTGATTATTACTACTACTACCACCACACCTGTCTGCTCCCCAGCAGTCTTTAGTTTCCAGCGCTGCAGCGATGACGTACATGAGGTCATTGCCTGGCTGCAGTGATCACATCAGGGTAGTCACTGACATCAGCGCTGGAACCACAGACGGCCAGGCAGCACTAGAACGGCCAGCGATCAGACAGGCGAGTACGGTTTCTTTGTCTGCCATCAGACTGTTTTTGGGAGAGTCTTGGAAAACCCCTTTAATGGAGTCCTAAGTCAGAAGCGTGTTCTTTGCCCATGTGTACACACCAGGCTAGATGTACATATCTGAACTAAACCCTGATTTTGGACTAAAGCCTAGACGGATAATGGACAACTCCCTGAGGGCCATTATTCCAACCACTGACCTTAAGGCCCCATTCAGACGACCGTGTTTCATGGCCCGAAAGCCCGGCCTGTGCTGCCCCAGAGGACGGGAGCGCACAGCGTCATTGGTTGCCATGACGCCCTGCGCTTCTTGAGGCCGCCGCCATACAGTGAAACACTGTACACGCGGTGCATGTATGGGGCCTAACCCTCCACAAGAGAGATTCCCACCAGAGACCGGAAAGCTCACTACTGCCCCAACAGGCACTCCAGCTGTGAGTCATGGGGGTGCTCCTGCTGTCAGTCACTGGGGGGCTCCTGCTGTCAGTTATGGGTTCGGGTCACCAGAGCTTATGTTCCCAACAGCTGCAGTCTCCCTTAGCCAGATGACTGCTGGGAGATGTGGTTCCACTCCCACAGGAGCCCCGGAATAACTCAGTGATTCACAGCGGGACCCCTGAGATTTCCTCCACAGAGACTCGACCGACCCCCAAGTCCACGAGCTAGTCTACAAAACTCATGGCCCGCGCACGTCAGCCGCAGCCAGCGCTTCTTGATTGGCTGGTTACCTCGGCAACCAACAGCTGGTGCAAGCGGCGCGGATAATGGTGTCACCAGCGCGACAGCGAGTGGCGCCTATACTGTACAAACGCCAATATTTAACATGTCGCCACTAAATCAAAACGGATGAGACAGAGAAAATCCATTTAAGTACAGGACAATCGATATGTGCGAAAAAATTACGCTCTGAAAGTACGTCAGGGAAGAAAGTCACCTCTATTGACACACCGGCCGCCATCTTTAGAAAGGGCAGACTTGAAAGAACCGAGCAATTGTAGTGAGATGGATATGCTGAGTATTCAAACACAGATGTCCTTACATTCACTGACAAGTTTCTCCCACAAAACAAATGATTTAAATAAGATCACTGGGTATTCAAGCGAGAGATGGTTTCCAGTAACAAACATGGCGCTTGATAGATTTTACCACGTGACGCAGGAACAGAGCATGATGGGTACTTTCAAGCAATAGGGCTTCATTGATTGTGTCTCTGTAATGGCCATTATTAGTTACCACGTGGTTCTTTAGTTACTGTAGTACTACAAGTCCCAGCAGACATATTGCAGAGATATCAACCTGGGAGAACCCTTCACAGGGAGCAAAAATAGTGTGTGGTTCACACCAAGCTCATTTACATATGGGGATCAAGAGGCTATACCATAAATAGGGGACATAAGACTGTTCATGGGTCATGTAGATGGTGCTGTACTCAGGGACTCTTTGGCCATCACTGTATGAGGCGTACCTCCCAACTGTTGAAGAGGGACAATATGTGTAGCACATGAAGCGCACCACAGCAAATTTATTTCATATTAGGTCACGCCTCTAACTCCACCCCAAAACATAACTATACACACCTAATCCCACCCAGTTCCCTAAATAACCCCACATAGTAATTATTCCCCCTTTATGCCGCAACACAGTTATACCAACATTGTAACCCCCTTCACAGGTTATGCCCAGATATGTCCCCTCTCACAGTACTTATGCCCATATTGTGACCCCTTCACCATAGTCATGCTAAAATGTGACCCTCTTCACAATAGTGAGGCCCAAATATGTGCCTCTTTTGCAGTGCCTATTCCCAGATGTTGTCCCATCACAGTACTGAGGATATGTGCCCCCTCACAGTAGTTATGATAGATATATGAGCCTAACACAAGAGTTATGCCCAGATATATGACTCCTCACAATAGTTATGCCCTGATATGTGCCCCCTCACAGTAGTTATGCCCAGATATGACTCCTCACAATAATTATGTCCTTATATGCGCTCCTCACAATAGTTATGTTCAGATATATGACTCCTCACAATAGTTATGTCCTTATATGCGCTCATCACAGTAGTTATGCTGAGATATGTGCCCCCTCACAGTAGTTATACCCTGATATATGCCCCCTCACAGTAGTTATGCCCAGATATGTGCCACCTCACAATAGTTATGCCCAGATATGTGCCTCCTCACAGTAGTTATGCCAGATATGTGCCCCCTCACAGTAGTTATACCCTGATATATGCCCCCTCACAGTAGTTATGCCCAGATATGTGCCACCTCACAATAGTTATGCCCTGATATATGCCCCCTCACAGTAGTTATGCTGAGATATGTGCCTCCTCACAGTAGTTATGCCCAGATATGTGCTCCCTCAAAGTAGTTATGGCTAGATATGTGCCCCCTCACAGTAGTTATACCCAGATATATGCCCACTCACAGTAGTAATGGCCAGTTATGTGCCCCCTCACAGTAGTTATGCCCAGATATATGCCCACTCACAGTAGTTATGCCCAGATATGTTCCCCCCTCACATCGGTTATGACCAGATATGTGCCCCCTCACATTAGTTATGCCCAGATATATGCCACCTCACAGTAGTTTTGCCCTGATATGTACCCCCTCACAGCAGGCAGGACGCACTAGGATATGCCCCCATTGTCTTATAGGTGTGAGTCCCACCGCTGGGACCCTCACCTATATCGAGAACGAAGCAGGGAGCTCTGTGCCTGGAGGACCCCAGGTTTCCTGAGATGGGATAACCCCTTTAACCCCTTAATAGCCAGCTTATATGCTAATGAATATGGATTTTGTGTAGAATGGCTGTAGGTTATCACTAAGGATCCAATGACAGATGGGACTAGTGGTGTCAGCAGAGTGGCGGTGTAGTGGTCCTCTGCACCCACCGCTATTACCGTTCAGTTCCCTATTCTTGTCAATGTGGTCATACACAGAAATCACATGCCAGTCTGATGCTGGTTGCACATATAGGAACCCACACCTATGTGGACAGCAGGGGGCCCCAACTTGCCTGGTGAGTTGTCCGGGGTTACAGAAACAGTTGGGCGAGCTGTACTACGCTGTTTCCGTAGCCTGACCACATAGATCAGGTATTCCAGTCTCAGCCATAAATGGAGGATAATCAATATGGTCATTATATCAGGTCCTCCTCTATGCAGATTTCCTGTTCAGGAGCCTAGGAAAGCTAGATGACGACTCATTGTCCAATTACAACTACTAACTCCTTATCCACAGGATACAGTTGTACATACACGTGCACATTCAACTCCATGGGATTGCTGGAGATGGCGAAGTACAAGGGCTCACAACCCCATAGAGTTGAATAGAGTGGCTGCGCGCATGCATGTCTGCCGCTCCATTCAAACAGGGAAAAAGACCCTCCATTCATGTCATCGACAGGGCCCTAGCAGTCAGATCCCCGCTGATCAGACACTTATCCGCTATCCTGTGGATATGGAACAGATTGTAATGGGACAACCGGACAGAAGAGGACGACCTCGGCTTTTATACGTTTTTAGAAGTATAATACTAGAAAACTACTTACAGGATATGGAGAAGAAGAGAGGAAAAAACGGGGTCCGTGCGCTTCTTGTCAATAAGCAGGTAAGTTTATTAGGATATATAGATAACACGTTTCAGAGCCGGACAGGCTCCTTCTTCAGATCTCATCCACTGGTCGACCTTGTCCACTAAGAAATCAACCAGTTTTCAAATTCCATGTACAGGAGCTCAGGAATGGACAGACTATATGACAAGTCCCATCTGTGCAGTTCTATATTTCTGTCCATAGGGGGCAGCAGCAGTAGGGATGATATTCTCCTTCAGGCTCCATTCACACGTCCTGTTTTTCTTTCCTGATTCGATCCTGATCCTGATCTGGATCCATTCATTTCAATGGATCGAATCAGGAAAGAAAAACAGGACGTGTGAATGGAGCCTCATTTGTCAGGTCATTGGACAGAGCCATTAATGTGTTCACAGCATGTTCTTCCCTGACTGCAGTACTCAGCAGGGGGCGACAGTGAGCACAGGAGGACGCTGCTTCCTGGGTACAAAGTATGAAATCGATGCTCTGCCCTGAGGTGTGACGGGACCTTAATACAGAGGAACATTTCGGATGCCGTATCACTAGTGAGCTGTAACCAAATAAAAGAAGAGCATCCTGCGCATGCGCAGCGTGCTCTCTACTCACTGCTATGGGAGTTCCAAAAATGGCCTTTAAATAATTATGTGAAACAGGTGCCTGTATTAAAAGGTTTACTGGACCTACTTATTGATGATCTCTTTGGCCCTAGTGCAAAATTATTAACAGGGCTCCCCCTCTCTACCTGTAATACTGGGGCCTTCATATGTGGCAGGGCAGCATTAGGGCACCTGAGGCACCAGGCTCTAGTTGCAACCTCGTCACCCGCAATAGCTACACCCTTTTTTGCAGACAGTTCAACATGTCCGCAAAAAAACGGATAGCATTCCGTTTTTTTGCGAAACCATAGACTTCAATGGGGCTATGTCCTGATTTTCACTGACAAGTATAGAGCATGTTTCATTTGTTTTGCGGAGCCATGGAATGGAAAAAAGGGCCTATAGAAGTGAATGGGTCAGTATGTAATCCGCAAAAAAAACGGATTCGCATTTTTGCGGACCACATACGGCCGTCTGAATGAGTCCTTAGGCCCCATTCACACGACCGTATGTATTCCGTGATCCGTATAAAAACAGAACGGAAAACATACAGAAAGTCTTCCGTAGTATTCCGCAATTTTGCGGACCCATTGACATTAATGGGGCTACGGACGAGTATAGGACATGTTTTATTTTTTTTGCGGGGGAACTTCCGTGAGATACGGGATGCGGAATGCACACGGTGTGGATTCCGCATTTTTTTTCTCCTATGGAAAAATGAATGGGTCCGTATGGTTCCGCATCTTATCCGCAAAAATGCGGGTAAGATGCGGAAATGTACATACGGTCGTGTGAATGGGGGCCTTAGTTTACTTTTCACCCATCTTTTCTTGACCCCCTGCATAGCATATATTAGATATAGGGCTCACTCAGACGGCCGTATGCTGTCCGCAAAAATACGGATCCCTTTTTTTGCGGACAGTTCAGCATGTCCGCAAAAAAAGTATTGCTTTCCGTATTTTTGCGGACCCATAGACTTCAATGGGGCCACGTCCTGATTTTCACTGACAAGTATAGGACATGTTTCAGTGTTTTTGCGGAGCTGTGGAAGGGAAAAAAGGACCCATAGAAGTGAATGGGGCAGCATCTAATCCGCAAAAAAACGGATCCGTATTTTTGCGGATAGCATACGGCCGTCTGAATGAGCTCATATATATAGATATGTTCCCAAAATCCTGAGCCAAGGACTAACATGATAATAACGTCAGAAAGACCCCCCAAAAAAAGAAACTGCGCCTAATGAACAAAAAAAAACAAAAACACTTTCAGCTAACATCTGTAGCTGGCATTTCATCAAAAACACTGGAAACAACACAGGTGCAATAAAAATAAGTACAGAAAAATGCCAGCAAAAAGCTGTGATAGCAGGAAAAACCGTGGCGTACCTCCAATAGAAGCACGTGAAGGAAGAGGGCCTGCCTTCCAGCTCCCCACCACTGATTCCACTACCCAGCACATCAGCGGCTCCATCCCTGGCCCGAGTGCCTTGTCTCTCTGCTGGGCTCCGGGCTGGCCAATCAGCGTTAGCAGTGCTAGTAGTGCCTGCTGCTGATTGGCTAGCTTAGCGCTTGGTAGAGCAATTTCTCGCCGCCACTGCCGTCTGCGGGACTTCATTCCCGAACTAGCCTGTGACCTTACCAGGGACCAGCATCACCAGAGCGACTCCAGCGCTGTGAAGATCTGCCCCGGTGAAAGCAAGCCCTACACAGCAACAGGACACTGTAAGGCCCCATTCACACGTCCGTATTTTTGCACATCCTGGGAAACGGTCAGTTTTTTGCGGATCCGTTGTTCCGCAAAAAACTCCGTTTTTCCAGGACATCCGTTCCGTCTTTCCGTAAAAAAACGGAAAGGATGTATCCATATGTCATCCGTTTTTTGCGGATCCGCAAAAAACGGAAGGATGAATAACATCTTTTTTTTTTCACCCCTCCTGGAACGGAATCCGCAAATACGGATGACATGCGGATGCCTTTCCGCATGTCTTCCGCATTTTTTGCGGATCCATAGACTTTCATTGTGCTACGGACCGCATTTCGGGAGAAAAGTAGGACAGGAGGATTTCTTTATGCGGACACATGGATGCGGACACCACACGGTGTACTGTCCGCATTTTTTCGGGACCCATTGAAATGAATGGATCCGCATCCTATCCGCATAATTGTCCGCAATTGTGGAAAGGATGCGGACACATTATACGTCCGTATGAATGGTTCCGCATCCGTTCCGCAATTTTGTGGAACGGGTGCGGACCCGTTCATGAACTGTGCCCATTGCCACTTATTATATAGTGTGCCACTGCCATGTAGTGTATATCATGCCACGAATTGTGCCTGCTGCATAATATATAGTGTACAGTGTATAATAAGTTGCAGGCACAGTTCTTGGGGGGGGGAGGTATTATGTATGTGGATATCTAATTTATTAACACTACATCCTTTCTATGTGTTTTGGTGAAAAGAGGGGAATGATAGGGGAAAGGTCAGGGCAGGTATTTTTATATTGATGATCTGTCCTCAGGATAGGTCATCAGTATCTGATTGGTCACATGACCTAGACGCAGCTCATTTCCACCTAAGTGAATGGGGCTGAGCTGCGATACCAAGCACGGCCACTATACAATGATAATGACAGAGAGAAGGCCGCAGCGCCTTCAGAAGTGCTGGAGCTTTCTCAAACATCTGATCAGCGGGGGTCCTGGGTATCAGACCCCCACCAATCAATGATGACGTATCCAGAGGATACATCATCAATATAGAAAGTCCCGGAAAACCCCTTTAAACTTCTTGTTTTTGCAAATCTTCCTTGTTGTAGAAATTTGGGCTTTTTTAGGTGGTATTTCTAGTAAAATTATAGTATGCTCAGGTCAGGACTTTTCCTGTTCGTATGAAGAAACAAATGTAAAAAAAAAAAAGTTTTAATAAATAAAGACTTAGGCCTCTTTCACACGAGCGTCGCGGATTTGTTCAGGATGCGTTGCGGATGCGTTGCGTTTTTAACACCCCCCCATTCATTTCTATAGAGCCAGGGCTGCGTGAAAAACGCAGAATATAGAACATGCTGCGTTTTTCACGCAACGCAGAAGTGATGCGTGAAAAAAAACGCTCATGTGAAAAGCCCCATTAAAATGAATGGGTCAGGATTCAGTGCGGGTGCAATGCGTTCGCATCACGCATTGCACCCGCGCGGAAATCTCGCCCGTGTGAAAGGGGCCTTAAAAGCAACAAAAAAAAAAAAAACTGAGAAAAAAAAAATGAGATGGAAGCCAAAGGTTATATTTCCTCTAAACCTTGAAAATCTGAAACAAAAATGAAACCACCGGCACAAGGCACACGCCCAGATCTGAACTTCTGCTGACGAAATCTCCCAGATACAGCGCCCATAGACATCCTGCCACTTTTCACAGGGCTGCCATTGTGACTTGTTTCTGCAGTGGCCTCACACAATACTGCCCCCCTTTGTGCCCCATGCAACGCTACTGTCCTTTTTTTTGTGCCTCACCAACTAATCCTATCACTTTGTCCCCCACAGTAATAATACTTCCTCAATGCTGTCATACAGGAATAAAAAAAAACCTTTGGTGCCCCCAAAAATGACCACCTCCCTTTGTGTACCACCTATTACTACTGCCGCTTTTTGTGCCCCACACAGTGTGCCTACATCAAAGTAAACCCATTTCGCCCCTTAGTAATAGTGCCCTTTATTGTGCCCCCACACAGTAATATGCCCTTTCTGTCCCTCTACAAAGTAATGATGCCACCTTTATGTTCCCTTCTTTATGCCCCCCCATACAATGATAATCCTTCCTTAGGTGCCCCACAAATTGTTATCTCCTCCCCCCCCTACCTTCATGCGCTTGTTATTACTGCCCCTTTTTCTGCCACACAAAGTAAAGTGCGGCAAATCACTGAACTGACCGGACTGGAGTTACACCCCTGGTCCCTGATCCCCCAGCAATGTCCCTGGTAACGTCCCCCACTGCCCCATTAATGTCCCCCACTGCCCCCAGGTAATGTCCCCCATTGCCAACAGTAATGTCCCCCACTGCCCCAGGTAATGTCCTCTACTGTCAACAGTAATGTCCTCTACTGTCAACAGTAATGTCCCCCACTGCCCCAGGTAATGTCCTCTACTGTCAACAGTAATGTCCCCACTACCCCAGGTAATGTCCCCCATTGCCAACAGTAATGTCCCCCACTGCCCCCAGGTAATGTCCTCTACTGTCAACAGTAATGTCCTCTACTGTCAACAGTAATGTCCCCCACTGCCCCCAGGTAATGTCCTCTACTGTCAACAGTAATGTCCCCCACTACCCCAGGTAATGTCCCCCATTGCCAACAGTAATGTCCCCCACTGCCCCCAGGTAATGTCCCCCACTGGCCCTAGTAATGTCCCTCACTGCCCCCTGTAATGTCCGCCACTGTCAACAGTAATGTCCCCCACTGCCCCCTGTAATGTCCGCCACTGTCAACAGTAATGTCCCCCACTGGCCCCAGGTAATGTCCCCCACTGGCCCTAGTAATGTCCCTCACTGCCCCCTGTAATGTCCCCCACTGCCCCCAGGTAATGTCCCCCATTGCCAACAGTAATGTCCCCCATTGGCCCTAGTAATGTGCCTCACTGCCCCTTGTAATGTCCCCCACTGCCCCCAGGTAATGTCCCCCATTGCCAACAGTAATGTCCCCACTGCCCCCAGGTAATGTCCTCTACTGTCAACAGTAATGTCCCCCACTGGCCCTAGTAATGTCCCTCACTGCCCCTGTAATGTCCCTCACTGCCCCCTGTAATGTCCCTCACTGCCCCCTGTAATGTCCGCCACTGTCAACAGTAATGTCCCCCACTGCCCCTAGTAAAGCCCCCAGTCTTCAATAACATGTAATGGGGCCCGACAGCGCCGGAACCTGATGCTCCAGGCCTGGAGTGCATATGATGCAGGTGAGTTGAGTGCTCTGACAGCCCCGTTACATGTGAGCACAGCGGGCCCCTCCCCCGCCGGAAGAATCTCTTCTCCCCCCCAAAAAAAAAGGCAGTACGGGTGTACAGCGTGTTACCAACCCTGGCACAAATGTCACTTGTGGCGCTGATAGTCACCACAGGTGCCACTTCAGATTTGTGTGCTGTGATTCAGTATCTCCCGTGCTTTCAGTAACCAGTGTCTGTCATTAGCTAGATGGCAGTACTGTAAACGTTAGGTAAGTCCCACTATTTAATTTCTACTAGGTGTGAGCGACTATCGCAGATCTCCCCCCAGACACTAGGGGGGTCATTTATTAAGACCGGCGGTCTTAATAAGGCCCTGCGCTGGCGGTGGATCTGCTGAAGTTATGAAGACGCGCTGGCCTCTTCTAAATCTATGCCAGCTTCCTTTCTGGTGTAGATTTAGACCATAGAACATGTCCTAAAATCATTGATTGGGCTGAGGAGTTCACTGTCGACCATAAACTGTATAACACCCCCCCCCCTTATAGTAAGGGTCTCGCCTTAACAATAGGCCCACTGCAGAATGACATGAGATGGGGGCGGGAGCAGAATTTAGGGGGGGAGGAAACGTAAAGCCTTTTCAGAGGCCACAAGTGTCTGCAGAGCTGTCAAATAAATTATGCAAAAAGAGCTCAGCGATGAAGAGACCTCCATAGACTTCTGCGCAGACGCCCCCGCCATGGTGGAGCCCCTAACCAAGCCCCTCCAAAACAACACCCACCCCCCTCCACCCGGCAGTGATAAATGGCTGCCGTTACCACTCACTCAGATCTGCCATTCAGGGTTTTAGGAAAGTTAGAAGGCAAAAACACATGTGAGATTTGTAATGGAGGCCATGTCAGTTGTCAGAGCTCACCTAGAAACAAACAAGTGATAGAAGTTGTCAGAAAATTATTTAACCCTTCCTTAGCTGTACCCGACCATGCAAAAGCTAGAAAACAGTTGTTGCAGTTCCCAACTTTCAGATTGTCCCCCCTTTATCACCTATGCACAGGATAGGTGATGAGAAATGGGGGTGTGACCACTGGTACCCCCAGGGGCGTAGCTAAAGGCTCATGGGCCCTGGTGCAAGAGTTCAGCTTGATGTTCTCTTTCCTCATCTTCTCCTTTCAGACCAGACGCCATTTCTCATCTCTGCAGTTTGACAGAAAAAAAAATCTTAGTTTATTACTTTTCCATCATCCTCCCATCTTCTGGACAAATCATCCTACCACCCCCAGTACTGTGCCACTAGTACCACACAGATAGTGCCCTTCAATAATTATTGGCACACAGTGTCCTAAAATAACTGCGCCCAGCAAATAGTGTCCCTGACAGTAATAGTGTAAACATAACGTCCCCCAGAAATAACTGTGCTGATACTGTGCCAGGGTGCCCCCCACAGTAATAGTGCCCCCCACAGTAATAGTGCCCCCCACAGTAATAGTGCCCCCCACAGTAATAGTGTAACATAACGCCCCCCAGAAATAACTGTGCTGATACTGTGCCAGGGTGCCTCCCACAGTAATAGTGCCCCCCACAGTAATAGTGCCCCCACAGTAATAGTGCCCCCCACAGTAATAGTGCCCCCCACAGTAATAGTGCCCACCACAGTAATAGTGCCCACCACAGTAATAGTGCCCCCCACAGTAATAGTGCCCACCACAGTAATAGTGCCCCCCCACAGTAATAGTGCCCACCACAGTAATAGTGCCCCCCACAGTAATAGTGCCCCCACAGTAATAGTGCCCACCACAGTAATAGTGCCCCCCACAGTAATAGTGCCCACCACAGTAATAGTGCCCCCCACAGTAATAGTGCCCCCACAGTAATAGTGCCCACCACAGTAATAGTGCCCCCAAAGTCCCAACTAATAATTCTCTGCCAGAGTGCACTTGTTAGTAATAGTGCCCCCAACAGTACTAATGTCCCCACTGTGCCCTAGAAGTAATAATGCTTCCAATGTGCCAGTAAGAAGTGTCCCCATAGTGCCCCCCAATAATGTGCCAGAAGTGCCCCCAAAATTTCACCCCAATAATGTGCCAGAAGTTCCCCCATTGATTCCCCCCAAAAATCATGTGCCAGTAAAAAGTGTCCCACCCCATAGATGCCCCCATGTGCCAGTAAGAAATGCCCCCAGTGCCCCGTGTGCCAGTAAGAAATGCCCCCATGTGCCAGTAAGAAATGCCCCCATGTGCCAGTAAGAAATGCCCCCATGTGCCAGTAAGAAATGCCCCCCAGTGCCCCATGTGCCAGTAACAAATGCCCCCAATAGAGCGCTGGTCCGTGATTGCACCAATAAAAAAAAAAAACCCTTATACTTACCTCCATGGAGCTGGCAGCGATGCGATGCAGGCCTCTTCCGACTTGTGTCCCGCGCTGTACGGCTCAGGCGGCGCGATGACGTCATCGCGCCGCCTGAGCCGGCCTCTGATAGGCTGCAGGCCTAGTGCCTTTAGCCTATCAGAGGAACGGGCAGGGGAGACGCCTCTCCCTCCCCTGCCCGTCCTGAGGACGGCGATACAGATGACTATGGAGATGAGCGCTTCCACAATGGAAGTGCTCATGTCCCTCTGCCCCGCCGACGCCCCCAACTGTGCGCAGGGCCGCGCCGCACCTTGCCTAATTGGCGGTGCGGCCCTGCAAGTGGCAAGGAGAGCCCTCGGGGGCCCCCTGGCTTAGGGGCCCGGTCGCGATTGCAACCGCTGTGACCCCTATAGCTACGCCACTGGGTACCCCCACTGATCACAGGAACGGGAGTTCCAGAGCTCCTCGTGTGCACATGTGAGACCGCCGCTCCATTCACTTCTATGGGACTGATGTCCTATGGACATGGAAGGAGGGATGGCGATGCACGTGCAATACCACGCCATTCACACAGGCCCCACCCTTTTTGGGATCAGAGGGGGTCCCAGCAATCAAGCCACCAGAATATATACAAATGCGTCCTATCCCCTTGAGGGCGTCTGCACGTTTTTGCCACTCAAAATCCGTTCACCTGAATGGGGACCTCAAGATAGGTCTGTGAGCGGTTGCGGGGTCCAACTCAGGGCACCCCTGGCTGATCAGCTCTCACAGCGCCGTACATTGCATAGTGGCTGTGCTTGGTATTGCAGCTCATCCCCATTCGCTTCAATGGGATTGAGCCTCGCCCAGGTCACGTTACCGATGAATGTGATGTCACTCCACTGCCTCTGTCTAGACCATGTGACATCACTGTACATCGATCACATAGCCTAGGTCAGGGATCACCAACCTCCAGCACTCCAGCAGTTGAGAATCCTCCTTTCACTTGTATGGGAGTTAAAAGAACAGCCAAGAGAATGTGCATGCTGAGAGTTGTAGTTTCACAGCAGCTGGAGTATCGGAGGTTGCTGATTCCTGGCCTAGGTGAATGGGGCTGAACTGTCACTGCAATACCAAGCACTGCCACTATACAATGGACAGCGCTGTGCTTGAGAAGCATCCCCTGACTTCTTAAAACAGTGGATCGTTGGGGGTGCCAGGAATCGGACACCCACCAGTCAGATATTGATGCCCTGTCCGTAGCCCAGGCCATCAGTATTGTACTCCTGGCAAAACCCTTTAAATGTTGCATGTGGGCATTTTTTTGAGTGCGGATTAGGTGTTATGACCGGTTCAGGCCCGTTTCACACCTGTGTCCTTTTTGATCCTTGTCATATTTGATAGGAAATGTTGCATCGGCCTGCGTTCACACAGTCCAAGGAAGCAGTTCTGAACAGCGCAGCGTGCAGTATTACGCATCCACAGACCCCCTTTATAAGCCAATGGAGGTAGTGTGAACACAGCCGTACTTGTAAAGCACTTTAGTGGAGCCCAATCTAAGTAATTGGGGGTCTAAGGGGAGCGGTCCGTCATGTGGCGAAGCATTGTGGCCCCCATTATAGAAAGGTGTGAACAGCACCCTAGGATCAATCCCTCTGCCTCACGTCTAGGGGCTGTCAGACCATGTGCTCTACTCAAAAAGCCATAGGTAACTTTATTGAAATGATGACATTAAATACATCGGAGTTTCCATGGCAACCAACACCGCCCGTTATCCCCCCCCCAAAAAAATGTAAAAATAAAAAATCATACATAACACGACGGCTACTAGCAACCGGCAGAGAAAGAGTTGCAGGCCACGGGTGCGGGGGTAGGCGGGGCCTTCTCACACACACCCACCCCATTAACTCCTCCTCCTTCACCCCCCTCCTTTCCTCCACAGCGTGCGGCGGGAACTTAAAGCGCATTCACAAGGCTGAGCCTCTTCCCGCCTTCCACGCCACGTGACCCAGTGACGCGTTCTCTCCCACTCGCTGGCGACCAGTGGGACCCCGGCAGCGTCCCTGACGTCCCATCCCCTCCCACCTCAGACACGCCCAGTTGGCGGGTCGCCCCACCCTCCTAGGATAGTGAAGGGGGGAAATGGGCGGAGCCGCCGCGTCCAGAACAGTTGTACGTCCCGCCCCTTGGGTTAGCTACCACCCCTTCGCTGGGAGGTGGTACCGTCTAGAGCGGGAGCGAGTGTTGGTGCCGAGCGCAGTGCGTCCCTCCCCCTCCTTTCTCTCTCACACACACATTGGTCGGGAGCGAGATTTACCTCACGCAGCAGCGGCCATCGCGCTCCCCTCTTTCTCGCCCGCTCTAGGTCGTCGCTCTTCTCCTCACAGCCGCCGCCAGAAGGAGAGGGGAACCTACCGCGGTGTTCCGTCCCCCACCCTCCCTTCCCAGGAGCGGTCCCTGCACCGCCTGACCGAGGAGCTTCCTCTCTCCTCCTCCTCCCAGCCAGCCAGGCCGGAGCCTGCACCCCCTCCCTCCTCACCGCTCTCCTCGCCTCTCTCTATCTCGTCCCCCCTTTCCAACATGTCGGCGCCGGCGGCCAAACTTAGTAAAAAGGAGGTGAACTCCAACCACGACGGAGCGGACGAGACTTCAGGTAAGGGATGCGGCAGCTGTGTGTGTGCAGGGAGGAGGGGGGGGGAGGGCGGCCATTTTCCGCGGCGGAAGGCGGGCTCGCCGGGGCACAGCGGGGAAGGCCCTGGGGACCCCCGTGTGGAGGTCCTCGGCGTGGGTCAGCGTTGGGCACCGCGGCGGTCTTTAGGACCTGGGGCGGCTTTGGGTTGTGCAGCCAGCGTTGCGCAGGAAGGAGCCCGCGGCTTCATTGTCCTCCGCCATGATGCTTCCGTCCCGATCCGCATGGCGCAGGCCGTGGGTGGAGGAGGAGGGGTCCCCCGGGGGCCGTTACACCGTATAACACCGGGGCTCTGTTGGTTTTCTCATCTTTGCTGCCCGCGGTGGTCTCCGCCGTGGGCCGCGGCCTAGCCTTGCCGCCTCCACGTGGGTCCCAGCGGCCTCTGGGTTTTGTCCTTCCCGCTGTATTGAGCAGGCCGCTTCCGCTCCCCCCTCCCATGTGATGCGTTTCGTGTCCCCCATTCCTGCCTCTGGCGCCGCCATGGTTGTGATCCCACGTGTGTGAACGGTGTTTATTACCGTCCCACAGCCAGGTGCTCCTAGCCCTCGTGTGATCTACAGGTGACCCTACATGAGTTATTCCCCGATTATGACTTTATTTTGGTACAGTCCATTGATTATCATCAACCAACTTTATCAATATCCTAGAAATTGACAAATGACCCTCAAGGATAATTTAGACTTGTTGGGTACCTTTTCCACCGTTGAAATTTCGAAGTGCCCGGTGTTCTGCTCACTGTGGAGGGCGATGGTGCCTGTTAGGTCGGTCATGTAGCCCTGTAAACGGGTTCCTTTTAAAGGGAATGTAGTCCAGACTGTTAATCCATTGTTTTTTATTTAAATTTTTGGGGCTGTTTTTTGGACTAGTAGTGATTTGAGAACTATAAAATTCTACAATGGGAATGGATGTACTGGTCCCCCCCCTCCCCCCCCCCAAAAGAAAAAAATCCTTGCTTTAATCACAGGTGCTATTATTAAGACGTGGCCCCCACTTACCTTAGTGTTCAGTGTTGGCTATCCTCTGTCACTCCAGCTGTGGTGAAACTACGACTCCCAGCATGCTCAATGCATTTCTATGGAGTTCTGAGAACAGCCAAGCAAGTGTGCATCTTGGGAGTTGTAGTTTTTCCAAAGCTGGGGGGTTAACCATCACAGCATTAGTGGGTGTAATGTTAGGAATCCCCCCTCTCCACCCAATAGATTTTGGGGGACAGAAGGTATGGTCTAAGCGAATATTTTCGCCCGATCCTTTTGTTCTTCCTGTAGATAAGCCACCGACGGAAGTGTCTGACAGCAGCTTTCTCCCCATTGAATACTCATGCAGGTTTGGCTGGGCTGAATCTGTCTGTAGACAGCTATTGCCTGTGTATGGCTGTCCTTGAGGTGGTGACTAAAACCATGTCGGTTTGCAAGCTGAACAATGGCTAAACCCAGTAGAAACGTGTGCCCGTTATCAGTCCACAGTCAAAAATGGCGAGTGTTTACTGGATTGGTACCGTACCCTGACAGCTGCAAGCCTAGCCATTATCTGTTGTGAGGTGCAGCATGTACCTTAATATGGCATTGACAGTGACCCTGTATTGCCTTGGGGAGCTGACAAATCGGGGTCTATCTCCTCTAACTTAAGGGATGTTATATATCCTGATATAGACAGAGTGGCTTCATGAGAATTCCACGGTCACTTATGGATTGGTTAGAACTCACAAGTTCAGCGTACAAGGTTCGGATTATCTAAGAATTCCGTCGTGGAATTCCGCTACCACTGACCATAGCTTATAGCGCGTGGTAGCGGAATCCGAAACTTGTACGTCTAACTTTAAAACACAAGTTCGCTCATCCCTACTTTCTGCCATTGGACATGGGGTAGTAAATGAGACTGAGGCTGTAATAGACATCGCTGTGTCACTGAAGTAATGTTCCTTTTTATTTTCCAGAAAAAGAGCAACAGGAAGCAATTGAGCATATTGATGAAGTACAGAATGAAATAGACAGGTACGCCGTCGTTTTCTTAAAAATGGTGGTGGTGGGATGAAGAGTCCACTGAGGCCTTTCAGCTATTTCAGTAGAGCAACGGGCAGACATGTCCAATGCTACTCTCAACTCTATCGGACGAACGGAGATAGCGGAGCCCTTCTATTTCCATGCGTGTCTGCTGCTTTGTTGAAACGGGGGAGCACGGGCCCTGGCTTATCAGACGCTTAGGCCCCATTCAGACGACCGTGTATCACGGCCGTATACGGGCTGTGAAAGCCCGGCCTGTGCTGCCCCAGAGGACGGGTGTACAGTAGAGATGAGCGAATGTGCTCGTAACGAGCACTGTAGCGCTCGGCTCCCCTGCGCTCGCATGGGCACAGGCATCCGCTTCCGTCCTCCTCACCTGACAGATCCGGACGCCTGCGCCTATGGAAGCGCAGGTGAGCCGAGCGCTACAGTGCTCGTTACGAGCACATTTGCTCATCTCTAGTGTACAGTGTTTCACTGTACGACGGCGGCCTCAGGAAGCGCACCGCGTCATAGCAACCAATGACGCTGTGCGCTCCCGTCCTCTGGGGCAGCACAGGCCGGGCTTTCACGGCCCGTATACGGCCGTCTGAATGGGGCCTTAATCTATGGTGTGGTTAGGGGGAAAAAACCTTTTAATCATCTATTGCTCTGTTGTGTTGGTTCCTTATTAATCCCAATGTCTTTCCCTGTGTAGACTGAATGAACAAGCCAGCGAGGAAATCTTGAAAGTAGAACAGAAATACAACAAACTCCGCCAGCCATTCTTTCAGAAGAGGTCAGAATTGATCGCCAAAATCCCAAATTTTTGGGTTACGACATTCGTCAACCACCCACAAGGTAAGTTCATATAGTGAGCGCATGTCTGGTGTGGTAACAACTCCTCGGAATTCACGTGGTGGTGTTGCCTGCACCCATTAGTCGCTCCTCAAGGGCTGCCTCTGCTTAAAAATGGGTTATACTCTGTGTATAACAATTTATCCTCTATCCACAAGGAGATAATTGTTAGGGCTCATGCACACAGACGTACTTTCTTTCCGCGTCCGTTCAGTTTTTTGCGCCCCATATGTGGAACCATTCACTTCAATGGGGCCACAAGGAAAACTGAAATGGCTCCGTGTGCATTCCGTTTCCGTATGTCTGTGTGTCTATTCTGCAAAAAAAGTCCTATTGTCCTCATTACGGACAAGAATAGGACTTGTTCTGTTTCGCAAAATATGAAACGCGCATGGACGTCCGTATTTTTTGCGGACCGCAAAATGCATACGGTCATGTGCATGAGCCCTTAGACTGTTGGAGTGAAATGGGATCCCTGTACACTGCAGTGAATTGAATGGCGGCTGCTGTGTTTATTTTCTGTGGGACTGCCAAGGTATTATGCAACCTCATGGCATTCGTTCCAGTCCTAGTATAATAAAAATAAAACTCGTGGTTATGACCCACACCTTCAGATTTTTATGCCTTTAGTTTATTACATGCTTGCAGTAGTTTCTAGTTTGCTTTTTTACTGGACTGCTGAGGTTCTTAAAGGTCTAACATGCATGCTGGGTTCGTTTGCAGTGTCTGCGCTCTTGGGTGAAGAAGACGAAGAAGCTCTTCACTATCTGACCAGGGTGGAAGTGACAGAGTTTGAAGACATAAAATCAGGCTACAGAATAGATTTTGTAAGTCACTGGATATATAAAATGCATATAATTTAAATATAAAGGTGTTGGCCGCCATGACCTGTTGATGTAATTGTCTATTTTGCCTTCTGCAGAATTTTGATGAAAACCCTTACTTCGAAAACAAAGTTCTCTCTAAAGAGTTCCACTTAAACGAAAGCGGAGACCCTTCCTCAAAGTCCACAGAGATTAAATGGAAAGCTGGAAAGGTACGTGTTCTTGTCACTGTTCATACTGTGGTAAAACCACCTGGGCTTTATGATCTGCATTGGGTTCAGTAACTGGTTTGTGGTGTGAAACTACTGATGATCTGTGTTATCAGCTGTTTCAGGTCTGGTGGCCCACTCATATCATTGCTTAAAGGGGTTTTCCATCATTAGGGTAGGTCATCCATATCAAATCGTGATCATCGCGCTCCATTGACCGCAGCAGCCACTTCTTAGACACAGCTCAGTCCCGTTCACATGAATGAGGCTGAGCTGCAATACAAAGTATAGCCGCTATCATATGGACAGTGGTGAGCTGTGAGGAGGCTGCACTGCTGACACTAGCACTGCAACCACCTCAAACACCTGATTGGCAGGGATCCCCAGTGTCAGACACCTCAGTCTATTGATGACCTATCCTGGGGATGGGTCATCAGAATATCAGACAACCCCTTTAATTAGTATCTGTGTATTCGCTTAGTCTTATGCTACATGTTGGAGTCTTTAGCTTCAAAAGTTTTAGTAGACGGATTTTGTTTGTGGTGCGAAGTGCGGTTGTATTGCCTCAACTATAGGTACAGGCTTACTAACCGTTGTGTAGCAAATACATCAGCAGCAGTGACCTATTGTATTATGGATCTTTAAAAGCATCCCACAAAGGTTGTATGAGAGCATAGCTGTTTTTTCCGGGACACAGTGACACACTTGTCCATAGGCTCTCTGTTATTGCTGCTATTTATATTATTGTACTAGACCAAGACCATGGAGAAGTGCAAGTTTTTCTGAAAGGATGCAGCAGTGTTTCTCTTATTACACCTTTAATTTTATTTGAAATGGGATTATTGGAACTTCTTGGAAATGGCTCAGAATATATAACTTTGAGTACATAGATATCCGATCGTATGTGGCTTGGGCCGTGCCCATTAACACCACAGTAAATGGATGTTCTTTAGATACTGTGTTCCACTCTCTCTACTGTGGGTGATCACAGTGCAGATTGTGATTGCTGCTGGCATGTCCGAATGTAGACGTGACCTGATACAAGGGTTTTCACGTTTCTTCTGACCTTTTTGCTGATTTTTTTATTTTTTTATTTTAGGATTTGACAAAACGTTCCAGCCAAACACAGAACAAAGCCAGCAGAAAGAGGCAGCACGAAGAGCCCGAAAGCTTCTTCACTTGGTTCACAGATCATTCGGATGCTGGTGCAGATGAGTTAGGAGAGGTCATAAAGGATGACATCTGGCCAAATCCGTTACAGTACTACCTGGTGAGTAGCTATACATGGTCAGTATAGACTCCTCCAAGGGGTTTAGGCTCGGTCATGCTGATTGGTTTACTTGCTTTGAAGGTTCCTGATATGGAGGACGAAGAAGGCGAAGGGGAGGAGGAAGATGATGATGACGAAGAGGAAGAAGGGTTAGAAGACATTGATGAGGAAGGGGATGAAGATGAGGTTGAAGGAGAAGAGGATGATGATGAAGACGAAGAGGGAGAAGAAGCAGAGGTATGTACGTAAAATCTTATCACTTATTATGCATGCAAATGAGTTGTAGCATTGCCTTTTATGTCACAATGTAATGGAGTGTAAGTTGGGGTTTTGCTGTGGCAGCCGCTTTGCCATTGGAACTCCAAAACAGCTGGCGGGGGAGTCTCCTAAATCAGTGACTCTGCAGCCAAGGCCGTATTCATATGACCGTGGGGCGGCTGTGCCTGTGTTGCGGACTGCAGATCCGCATAATGTGGTCACGAAGTGCACGTTGCATAGCCTTGCAGACCTTCTGACTTCCATGGGTCTGCAAGATGAGGTGAAAAATGGGACACAGCCCATCTTTTGCAGTGTGAAGGCACAGACCTGGAAACACAGAAGCTCTTCTAAGTCCATAGCTGCATACCACAAAACATAAGATGTCAGCGGTCTGCAACATGGGTACAGCAGTTACCCGTTCATGTGAATGTATCCTAAGGGATAGTCACGTGTTAGGGCATTGCTGTGTTCATGGGAATTGCCTCTGAATATTCAGCTGCCCTTTAAACGGGTTATCCCCCTGTTCTCCATTTACATGCTCTGTATTTTTTTTTTTTTTTACACTGCTAGGCGGAGGCTTCCACCTAGCAATGTTGCTGCTGGCTTTACCGGCTGTGATGGGCAGACTTTAGCGATGCCCTAGCCATTTTGCAGAGCTAAAGCCCGCCCATTAGTGCCGATGACATCACCGGGCTCACTGCTAGGCTGAAGCCTCCACCTAGCTTTACCCATGGAGAGCCCGGTACGTCACCTGATCTCCAGAAAGAGCCTTTTCCCTGTGTGATGCACCTATTTTCAGAGCCATGATATGTTCGGGTTCAGCTCTAACCCCGGACCACACCTGTAACTTGCCCTTCTATTGTGTCATGTATAATTTTAGCAGAAAGTGTTGCTGCCTATGACTAATGGATACCGTTTAGTGCGCGGCTTAAAATTATGAAACGGGCGCATGCATCCTCATCACAGAACAGCAGTTGCCCAAGAAACAATCAGATTCTATGTAGAATGTGTACAGTGCTGGCGTAGCGGAGACTCTTGCCATGGAGGCCGTATACATTATTGGTCATAAATAGAGATGAGCGAACGTGCTCATAACGAGCACTGTACCGCTCGGCTCCCCTGCGCGCTCGCATGGGCGCAGGCAGCCGCTTCCGTCCTCCTCACCCGACGAGCGCAAGGGAGCCGAGCGGTACAGTGCTCGTTACAAGCACGTTCGCTCATCTCTAGTCATAAAAAGACAGACAAGAACCGGTCCTCTCGGCTGGACTCCCGCTGCCAAACAAATCCTCTAGCGAGTGATTTCTGGTTCATTCGCTTTGAGACCGCTTGCCTTGGCAGTAGTCAATGCCTGTCCACTGGGGAAAAAAAAAACCCAAAAACTTGATAATCCCTTGAAAAATGTGGAAGTGTAGTAACTGCTAATCCAGAGACTGCCACTGACTATAGGCCCTTCTTGGATTATTCACACCTTGTTTTCTTCTGTTTGCAGGAAGATGAAGGCGAAGATGATTAAGATTGCAATGTTTGGATTCCACCGTTTTCCTTTTTTTTTTTTTTTTTTTATCCAGTCCCTGGGAGCAAGATGCTGTTGTGTCTTTTTTTTTTTTTTTTTTTTTTTCTTCCAATTTCCCCTCCCCCATATTTTGTACCCTTTTTTTTTATTTATTTTGTGTGTGCTCGGTCGCCTTGTTCTTGGTCCTTTTTTTTTTTGTCTTTTTTTTTTTTTCCCCCCTCTCCTCTTTATACCATGGTTCATAAATTTATTTTCGGGAGAGGTGAGAACTGAGTAAAAATACAGTGGAAATCTCTAAACCTGTTTCTGTTCCCAAGTCATTCTTCTCCATTCAATAAAATATACATTGTACCATCCTAAGGTGTATGGGGGCCCTAAGTGCCCCTCTGCCGCCACTGTTGGTGGAGGCGAGGAGCATCCAGGACCTTGTGATAGTGGTCTAGCTTTTTCACTAGATTTTTTCTTTCTTTCCTTCCTGTGTGTATCAGGCTCAGAGGTTACACTGTCTCCATGTGAATATGGACAGATAACATTTACCAACATGTATCGGTCTATTTTTTTTTTTTTTTTTTTTCTTTAAAAAATTAATGAAAAAGTGAAAAAAAAAAAATTAAAGCAAACAAAACTGGGGGAGGGTTAGACGGTGGGGTGGGTTTTCAGAGACGTCAGGGAGGGGCGGGAGGGCTGGGTCGGGCATTTTGGAAACATGGCTTTTTCTCTTTGGCATGTTTGTGATGTTTTTGACGACATCCATGCAGTTTAAGACACTTTTAAAACGAGCAAAAAAAAAAAAAAAAATCAGGTGGCTCTTGGCTCTGACAACCCTTCAGGGCCTCCCCTTAAAGGACCCTGCAGGCAAATATTCGAAACGGACATGAATATACTTTTTTTTTTTTTTTTGTTTTGTTTTTTTCCTCTGGAAAGATAAATGCTCAGTTTTAAACATTAAAGTGTACAAGTTGCTTTGTTACAATAAAACTAAATGTGTACACAAAGGGACTACTGGTTTTCACTTGGATGCTGCCTCCTTCCCTGCCTGTATGTATTCACGCACCCTCATGTGTTGTCATATTTTTGTGTTCAGTTTTCATTATTTTTCTCCCCTCTCCCTCCGCCTCCCCCAGACTGATATTTAAATGTTTTTTGATACAGGGCATTTTGTAGTAACCTCCAAACTAACCGGCCAAGCAAAGCCAGAGGCACATGGCGCTGGTTGTCAACGATATACAGTCAGCACCTCTCTATACTCCGTCTAGGATGGAGTTTTTGTGGTAAACCAATTTTGTAATTTGCTTGGCAAAGGTGTGTGTAGGCACTTAATCTGATTCCTAGTCTGTTATAAATCTACATATTGCTGTCAGATTTATGCCTGTCAATCTACACTACAAATAAAGTAATTGGTGTGATCTGTATGTCGGTTGTTACGTTTTATACCACCTGGAATGAGGGGGCATTAGGACAAGGCCGATTCATGGTCATAAGCTGCAAATGTTGGAGGATATCCTGTTAAAGGGGTATTCCATCTTGGACGTTGATGGCCTATCGCTAGGGTATGCCATCAGTGTCAGATACAGAACAGTCCCCATAGAAGCACTGCAGCCTCTCTGTTCACTGCTATGGGAATTCCGAAAATAAGCAAGCACTCTCAGCCATTTCTGGCAGTCCCATAGAGATGATTGGAGGGGTGTGCGCGCGTGTGTGGTGCGCTCTGTTCACCGCTGTAGGACTTTTGAAAATGGCAGAATGAAACTCCCACAGCAGTGAATGGGGAGCGCTCTTTGTGTGTGCACTCCTTGACTTTGGGGGGGCTCAGCTCTAGAGATAGGTCAGGCCTGCACATGTCTGACACTGATGGCGTATTGCTAGGTTTTGCCATCAACGTTTGAGCAGGGCCGACCCTAGTGTCTAAATTTGACAGTGCATATTTTCCTTTCTGAATCCTTTCTAGGGTGCTTGTGGTCACCTGTCACTCTAAAGCGGGCATCTCCATTCTGTATGGGATGATGGGAGTGAGTGAATGCTTAGGATCACTTGCAGTGTGAGTCGATGGGTTACGTGGATACAATAAGTTAACCAGATATCTCCTACAGAACCCAAAGGTTGTATATATTGCTGCATTTAGCCATGGAATAAGTAGTCCTGAAACATGGCGTCTGGGCCTGCATGTGTCACATCATGTGAAAGTCCCAAAGGTCTTGTGGAGTTGTGATGTGACCTGCTTGTAACAAACTATGGGGGGGGGGAATCATATAGTGTCTCAGGTGGCACATGACATTCTGAAATAATAGACGAGATTCACGTTTTTGGTAGAGCGACTTTTGAGGTTTGGTGTTGTGCCACGCATGTCACCATGTGTCCCTGGCCTTCCACGTCTCCTTCCACCCCCTCCAGGTACGTGCAGCTGGACGAAGGAATAAGCTGCTGCCATCAAGTCTTTGAACAAAAAAGGATTGGGCATGTTGAAGACCGATCCTAACCCCTGAAGTTGTCCAGCAAGTAGTAATTAGGCTGTGGAGCCTCAGCGACTGCCACACTGAAACAATTCTGGAAGGAATAAAGCTGGTAGTGTTAGTTGAAGAAAAAAAAAAAATTTCTCGTCACGTTAGGGAACCGCTGAGGTTTTGTTGCAGAACTAATTCCTGAAAACCAGTTAATACTCGTGAATGGGGCTCTAGCCAAAGTTGTCATCGTATCAAAATCGCAGGGTGCCATGCCTATACTGTGCATCTGTAGGAGTCCGAGGTGCCTGAGAGAAGTGTTTCCAGGGGGATTACTATATAGCAAATAAGCCCCTGCTACCAGTGGCTGATGTATGCCAACAAGCTGGAGCCTGTGCCATCTGTATGCGCAGGAGCTGTAAGCATTACATTCTGCGCTAATGGTTTCCTGTGCCGTAGAGGAAGCTGTCCACCATGTGGCTTATTTACATTTGGCGGGGGGGGGTTCATTTTGGCTAACAGTGTGCTGATCCTAATTTTTTTTTTTTTTTTAAGTCACTGCCCTGCTCTGTTCCAGCACAGAGCATCCAATCTGTCTCCCGGTCCCTGTCCTGTACCTATCTGGACAGGGTCATGTGTGCCGCTGCTGCCAATCACTGGCCTTGAGACTGACACACCGGTTGGCCACTTACGTGCATGTGACTTTGTCCAGATGTGTACATGCTACGGACCCTCTGCGGTGGGCAGCAGGTGAAGGCCCATACACACAGCTGTCGTTCCAGACTCATTCATTTCAATGAGATCGCAAAAGATGCGAACAGCACCGTGGTATGTCCGTTCTGCGGCCCCGCACAAAGATATACATCCTGTTCTTCAGATGGGAGTGTGTAAAAATAAACGGCAGCGTGCACTTGCCTGGGATACGTTTTTTGTGGAGCACAAAACAGATGCGGCCGCGTGCGTGAGGCCCTTAGGCAAAGTTTGCATCTCTATCAGAGCTTCCCTTGCAGGTTCCATCTAAAAAAAACAGAAAAGGTCTGCGCATCATAAACCCCATTACAGACAGTGGTATGTGTCAGTCGCCATTTGCATCCATTTTGTGACGGATCTGCTGCTGCACCATTCAAAAAAACGGAAATACAAGCGCAAATGTGAACACAACTGTGAAGAAAATCATAAAAATTAACTTATTTCCCGATTCTATGTCTGTCCAGCCTGGCCCCTGTACCCTCGGGGTGACCACTGACTGACTAATAATGGGGTACACCATTCTGGTTGCTCCCCAAGATAAGCTGAGTGTAATAAGGACATACCTTTGATGTCTGGGAACGTAATTTGGATTATGACCACCCCTGGCTATGGGAATCATCTTCCTCTTTGCAGCAGTGAATGTATAATTTTTACAGACGTGTGTTCCTGACATGGTAGCCATTGTGAACCCCACCATCCCTGTCGTCTCTAGTTACCAAGGTAATGGCCACAGCTTATATCATGCTTTGCTCTCAAGGCCACATTACAGCTTACTGTGAGAACAGTGAATATATGATACACTAGGCTGTGGGAATAAAGGGTTAATCTTCACTGTATAAAATAGGTATGTATAGAAGATAAGGGCAATCTACATATTCAACGGGCCTTGTTGCCCCTAGCAACCAATCACAACGCAACTTTTATTTCTGAACCTGCTTGGGAAAGATGAAAGCAGCTCTGTGATTGGTTGGCTTTGATGGAGAAAGTAGGCCTTATTTATCCAACAATAGCAGTCCCAGTCACCCATAGCAACCAATCAGAGCTCAGCTTTTGTTTTCTCTGAGCCCTTTAGGAAATGAAAACTGAGCTCTGATTGGTTGTTATGGATAACTAAGACATTTGTAGAATGACCTTTTTTTTAGGGTGTATTCCTTTAGTGAGTCTTGTTACACGGCTGCACAGTGAAAACTATGCATGTTTTTATGGCCAATTGCGGCAATCCTGCAGCTTACAGGTGAAACAAATGAAAGGCGATTTTACCACATAGACAGGCCCCAACTCTGCAAAATACTCAGTGTGGGCAGGCCCCATCTCTGTAAAATACAAAAGAGTGGATGGGCCCCTACTCTGCAAAATACAGAGTGGATGGGTCCTAAGGCTTTGTTCACATTTCCATTTTTTTACTGACGTGTGCTTTCTGCATTTTCTGCAGACAGCACACATACCCATTGATTTTATGTGTTCACATATCAGTATTTTTTTTATTTCTTTTTTTACACTTGGGTTAGTAAAATAAAACATCATGGAGACATGCACTACATTGGTCCGTGATGTGGAACAAACACACCCATTATAGTCTACGGATCAGTGAAAAAACACAGACGCAACACGGATGGCATATGAACGCTAATGGGAGATGCTCTGGAAATTAACCTTCAGCCTAGCAGTGTCCGTAGAATGTGGAGGGCAAAAAAAAGGGCCCACGAAACATGGACATCTTCACGGATAAAATACGGATGGATTTTTTCACGGATGTCAAACTCACACTGAAACGTGAACGACTACATGTAGACGGGTCCTGTGTAGCTAGGCCTCATGCATGGGGAGGTATTACAGGGCAAATAATTAAAGGGATTTCCGCGATAATCATATTGGTCAATATCAGATTGGGGGGGGGGCGACTCTTGACACCCCCACCAGGCAACTGTTTGATGGGGCTGTGGCACTGATGGCGCTGCCACCCCTGTCAGTATTTGTCTCCTGCACCCTGAACAGGATGAAGCTGTAATATCCCGTACCACAACTACAATATCTATGGAGTGCATGTGGTTTTATCTTAAATCATCTTAGGTTAGACCATCAATATGAAGTTAAAGGGGTCCTCTAACTTCAAAAAATGTCATTTATCATGTAGAGAAAGTTAATACAAGGCACTTACTAACGTATTGTGATTCTCCATGTTGCCTCCTTTGCTGGCTGGATTCATTTTTCCATCTAATTATTCATTGCTCGTTTCCATGGTTACGACCACCATGCAATCCAGCAGCGGTGGTCGTGCTTGCACACTATAGGGAAAAACGTTGACCTCTCTGGTGGCTGGGACTGTGGGATCATACATAGGCTGGTGCTTTTTACAATACTGTGCAAGCATCACCACTGTTGCTGGATTGCAGGGTGGTCGTAAACATGGAAAGGAGCAGTGTATAATGCGACGGAAAAAAGAATCCAGCCAGCAAAGGAGGCAACATGGATAATAACAATACATTAAGTAAGTGCCTTGTATTAACTTTCTCTACATGATAAATGCCATTTGCTGAAGTGAGACAACCCTATGAGTGTCTTTTTGGAATAAGGGAGGCACCGTACGCAGGTGCAACCCATGAAAAAATGGAGATAACATACAAACTCCATACAAATTAAGAACAACAGATAAATAATTGAATTTACAATATCTTGGCTGTAAAATTATAATAATGCGAGGCGAAGAGAAGAGATTGGGACTCACTCCTGCAGTTGTCCTTCTGTCCACTAGGTGTGGTTGCTGCTCTTATAAAAGCATCCAGATTAGTAATTTTTATACCGCCCACTAGATGCCGCTAATGATCAGGATTCTTCTGACCGTTACTGATTAAACACACGCTAGATGGCGAATCTCTCCAGTTGCAGTACCCCCTGCTCTCCACTGGGCGGAGCCGGTTTCCCCGGGAAGATTGAAGTTTCAGGGAGCGTGGGCGGGGAAGGTCCGGTGTCCGGAGGATCCGGGCTGTGGGGCGGCGGCGGCTGCAGGTGAGAGATGTCCGGACATTGGGATCCTGGGGTCACTAGAGGACGTGGGGGCGACAGCGGGGCGGCAGAGTAGTCGACTGTGAATGCTGCCCGCTGTGTGATACGTGTATGGTCCGTGCACTGTAACCGCCAGTGTGGGAACCTGTCGTATCACGTGATCACGCTGTATGTTCTCATGTTATACATGTATGCAGTCCTCCCAAGTGCCCCTCTTTTTGATCCTTGTCCGTCTTTGCGCCTTAAATGTCCCTCTTTTTGATCTACGGGATAGATGACAATATTGATCCAGAAAGTGTTTCCCTTGTTCTTCTCTGTATATTAGAGCCCACTTTGTATATTATTTAATGCAGTTGGGATTTTAGAAATTTCTATATTCAGATTATTTTTTGTGCCAGACAAAACTATTGAACTGTATACATACGCAGGAAACGTGGATCTTTCATACAATGAACCATAAGTGTCCCTCTTTGACAGTCCAGAAAGTTGGGAGGTATGGAGTATGTACCATGATATTACACTGCAGGGGGATGGGTTACCGTGTCATGTATGTGGTGTAATGAGAATGTGTGTGTGTGTGTGTGTGTATATATATAAGTTTATAACTATATGTATGTGAGAGACTTGTATATTGTTCATGTGTCTATATTACATCAATTGTATGTACAAACATATATAGTATTATATTGTTTGTATGTATAATGTATACATAACTCATTTTGTGCGTATTTTGTATACGTATTTGTGTTGGATATCTGTAAGATTGCTGTATTGTATGTATGATTATGTATTTTGTGTGTGTGATATGGCACAGTACGCCCCTTTTTTTTCTCTTTCATATAGATGATCTCTGAGCGGTGCAGTCGGTGCATCTGATCCATTTTTATTCTGATTTATCTTTTTTATTTTCTTGTAATCCTTAAAGGGGCCCTCCGGCTGTAGACATGTGTGGTATGCGCAGGAGTGCTGGGGAGTACTACATTAGTTGGGGCACTTGTTGGTAGAGCAGGCGTCCCAGTTCTCCCCCCCCGGTATGGTAAGGAGAATGGGAGCGTGTGCCCCCTTGTGTTGGAGAGAGAACGGGAGCGCGTGCCCCCCCCCCCCTAGTATGGTATTTAGAATGGGAGCGTGTGCCCCCTGGTGTCAAGAGGAGAATGGGAGCGTGTGCCCCCCATGGTGTCAAGAGAGAATGGGACCGTGGTGCCCCCTGGTGTCAAGAGAGAATGGGAGCGTGTGCCCCCTGGTGTCAAGAGAGAATAGGAGCGTGGCCCCCTTGTGTGGGGGTAGAGAACGGGAACGTGTGCCCCTTGTGTGGGGGGAGAGAACGGGAGCGTGTGCCCCCTTGTGTGGGGGGAGAGAACGGGAGCGTGTGCCCCCTTGTGTGGGGGGAGAGAACGGGAGCGTGTGCCCCCTTGTGTGGGGGGAGAGAACGGGAGCGTGTGCCCCCTTGTGTGGGGGGAGAGAACGGGAGCGTGTGCCCCCTTGTGTGGGGGAGAGAACGGGAGCGTGTGCCCCCTTGTGTGGGGGGAGAGAACGGGAGCGCGTGCCACAGCTACCTTTGCCCGTATCTGTGCCAGCAATTGTTGTTGAGGGGGGGACCCAATCAATGCCAAGGAGCTGGGACCCAGAGGCAGGGAACAGGTCAGTATACTTCCGATTTCAAGTTTGCCCGGGGGGGGGGGGGGTGTAACAACCTCCCTTTAAAAAAAGTGGCCAACCCCTTTAAATAGAGACTGTTTCCTGTAATGACACCTTTAACTCTACAGGGCTCCTATTCTGTTAGAAAGTCTCAGTATCCACCAGGTTCCCTCCAGGGTAGCACAGGGGCCACAGTGTGAGGACCCCACCTAACAGCACCTCCCATGTATACTGTGGGGTGGGGGGGGGAGTGTTATTTTGGGACACTGTCCCTTTGTACACAAGCTGTGGCTGGACGCTGTCCTGGACTGTCTGAGTCAGCTGCGTTCACTGACAGGAAGCAGTTCCAGGAAATGACGGCCAGTCTGTAAACTTTTCCAAACTCCTTTAGAACTTTTTCCCTTGCAGGCAGGAGCGGGATCAGCCCGGTGCCCCTCACCGCCCCCTCTCACCATGCCGGGGGGTCAGGCGGAGGCTTCCTGAAAATCCGAGGTGCTACAGGTGTCTGTGAGTCATCGGTCTCCGGTTACCTGTACCCCCCCCACCCTCCTAGACGTGTTTAACCCTTTCATCGCTTCTTCGCAGGTGAGGCCACAAGATGGAGATCAGGAACGGAGGGTCGCTGATTCTGGATCCCGGGTTCCAGCAGCAGCTGGAGGACTCGAGGGAGCAGCTGAAACGGGAGATCCAAAGGGAGCTGAAGATCAAGGAGGGGGCTGAGAACTTACGCAAAGTGTCCACGGACAAAAAGCACCAGGGCCACGTGGAGAGCCAGCTGAAGACGTCCAACAGGCGCCTGCAGGAGCTGCACCGCCAACTGCAGGAGCTGAACGGCCGCATCGTCATTATGGAGAAGGACACCAAACAAGGCAACAAAGGGGTTAAAGGGATTGGGTGGAATTAGGCAGAAAGTCAGTTTTCTACGAAACGGCGCCTCTCTTGTCCACAGGCTGTGTCCGGTATTGCGGCTCAGCCCTTTTTAAAGGAGTTATCCAAGATTTTAAGATTGATGACCTATCCTCAGGATAGGTCAGTGATATCAGATCGTCGAGGGCCCGACACCTGGCCCCCCCTTCCGAACAGCTGTACGGGAAAACGCAGTGCGCATGTTCCGTCTCCTTTCCTGTTCACCGCTGCTGTCTGACACCCGCCCATCTGATATTGGTGACCTATCCTGAGGACAGGTCATCAATAGTAAAAGCCTGGACAACCCCTTTAAGTGAATGGTGCTTAGTTGCAGTACTGCACCCGGCCTATGAACAAGAGTGGCGCTGTTTCCCAAGCTCCTTACTACCTAGTTCTGCAGTAGTATAGGAGTTGGAGCTGATTTGCCATTCAGAGGGGTGAGAAAGGTTGGTGACTACCTCTGGGAGTGGTACGGGCAACCTTTTTTTTTTTTTGTTTTTTTTCATCTTATATTAACATTACTATGTTGTTTCACAGACGGGGTGGTCTCTCCGGATCACTGTATATTCGATCAGAGCCTCGATCCAAGGCAGCGCAGGGTGGAAGCGCTGAAGAGGCAGCTGCACATAGAGAACAAAGTCCGACAAGGTGCAGAGAACATAATTCAGATGTTTTCCAGTGGCGCGTCGAAGGTGAGGATTGTCTCCGATCCAGCGCAAAAAGAGCAAATTCCTGTTGGTCAAGTTTCTAACCGGATTTATAAAATTGCAAATATTTCAGTAGAAAAGCAGGAAATTTTATGTTAAAGGTTATTTTCTCACCAGTACATATATACATGACATTACTTATCCTGTACTGATCTTGTGTTACTGTATTATACTCCAGAGCTGCACTCACTATTCTGCTGGTGCAGTCACTGTGTACATACATTAACTGTCCTGTACTGGTCCTTAGTTAAATCCTGTATTATACTCCAGAGCTGTACTCACTATTCTGCTGGTGCAGTCACTGTGTACATACATAAACTGTCCTGTACTGATCCTGAGTTACATCCCGTATTATACTCCAGAGCTGCACTCACTATTCTACTGGTGGAGTCACTGTGTACATACATTACTTATCCTGTATTATACTCCAGAGCTGCACTCACTATTCTACTGGTGGAGTCACTGTGCACATTAATGGAATGCTGGGGGATTTAATCTTTGAAGACTGCAGAATCTGGAATGCAGCTCTTGAGTATAATATTGACAAGTAGACTTCTATTGTTTGGCAGTTCTCAACCAAGGATACATAGGGGTGTACCACGACTCTCTGCAGTGGATGTAATGGCAGATAGGTGAACGCCCCTTTAGGGTCACACATAGAAGGTCAGCAATGCTCCGTGTCCTGGGTGATAAGCCGGAAGTCGGGAAAACACAGATAAGGGAAGGGGTGTTTTCTCCTGAGGCTCCGTCATCTGCACCTTATCAGTAAAGGGTTGGTGTTGTGCTGATGGGAGTAGTTGTGTCGACAGCAGCGTCAGAACTAAGGACTAAAGACATGCCGGGGCAGTCTCTTAAAGGGACAGTCCACCTTCAAATGGCTAAAATTCACTTAGCATGGCTTTAGTTTAAAATCAGCTCATGAATAAGGCAGCGACTTTAGATGAAAATTAAATGAACATATTAAAGGGATTGTCTAGTATTAGAAATACCTGCTGCTTTCTGCAGAAAGGGGGGGAGATGTAAAAAAAAAGGGGGGGCAAATGTAATAAATATATAATCTCCCATTTTCTGAGCTCCAAATCCCCTGCTTCCCTTCAGCTGGACTTGGAAAGACATGACGAAATTCTGACTGCCTGCGGTCGCCAACAGGTGGCGCTCACTGCCTCTGGATTTGTATAGTTCCTATTGAGCTGAATTGAAGCTATATAAATGTATAGGCAGTAAGTGCCCCTAGTGGTGGTAACAGGTAATGCAGCTCAGAGTCTGGCAGTGGTATGGTCTGTGGTAGGTACGTGACCGAATGTGTCATCTGTTCCAGGACAGGAAGCTTCTGGCCACGGCCCAGCAGATGCTTCAGGACAGCCGGATAAAAACGGAGTTACTCCGCATGCAGATCGTGAAGCTAACACAGCCCCCGGGGTCGGCATCGGACCTCAACGACTCGGACACGGTGTCACCCCTGGAGTTACGACTGGAGGAGCTGAGGCGGCACTTACGAGTGGAGGCGGCGGTTGCAGAGGGAGCAAAGAACGTGGTGAAGCTGCTGGGTGGACGCAAACTGCAGGATCGGAAGGCTTTGGCAGAGGTGAGACAGAGCGCCTCCTCTATCCACAGGTTGTGTCTGGTATTGCAGCTCGGCTCCTTTGCCGCGTAATACCACATGCAGCCTGTGGGACAGGTGTGGTGCTATTTTTGCAATAAAAACCCAAGTTTTTCTAGTCCTGTACAACCCCTTTAAGTTAGTTGTCTCTGATTTCGTCTGTCTCCAGGCCCAGTCACGACTACATGAGTCCAGCCAGAAGATCGACCTCCTCCGCCTGTCCCTGGAGCGCTGCTTGTCTGAGCTCCCCTCCGGACACCCCAAACAGCTGCTCATCAAACAGGATCTGCAGAGTTGTCCTACCGCGGGCGGCGTCTGGGGAAAGGAGCAAAGCCTGGGCCAGACCCTCACCCCTCTGATCAAGCCGACGGCCCTGACGGGTACCTAGGGGTGTCAATAGGGGGCAGTATTCTGGATCCTGGTGGGATGGGGGAGGATTACTGATGATCCCTGTGTTTTCTCTGCACAGGAACTCTGGAGATCCACATCTTGGGCTGTCAGGGGCTGCTGGAGTCTGTTCCTGGACGTTCTAGGGCGACATCCGGTCACGGAAGTCCTAACGAGGCAAAGAACTTCATGCGTTATCGGACTGGAGGAAGCAGTCATGGACGAGGCGGATCTGGAAGATACTTACGGACGGATGAGATCTGCGGTAAGGTCTGTCTTCCATGTTTTGTATGTAAGGTTGCTGAGGTCTCTTAAAGGGGAATTACACCTAATTGTATCTTCTGATGGGTCGTGGAGGTATCACTGCTGGGCCCCTTCTTGCATTCTCACCAACGCTCTAACCCTAAGTTGCAACCTTTAAGTCTTTCACACTCTTCACCATAAAAGTACTATGTAGTTCCCACCTTACTATTACGGCGCAGTGATGGGACAGGCTGGGTGCCATATAATACACAGCAGACACCGGGATCAGAGTGAACTCCATTCCTGGCCATATAACCCCTTGGATGCCATGGTTGGAGAGGGGGAGGGGCTCCCTCTGTCACTCCTGCCATCCCCTCGTCGAGGGCGCTACCCTTGCTGCATGATGACCCCCTTTTATTACATCTTCCTTAGGAGAGGTGATGTGCGTCCTTAAGGTCGATAACAAGCCAGTCACTCATACTAACTGGGGACCAGTTCACAACCAGTGCTGGGATCAGAGGTTCACTATCGAGCTGGAGCGGGTAAGTCCAGACATGGACACCTTTGTGCGCTCTTTCCTATATCCTTGCCACCATTCTTCATTTTCATCCCACAGTCCAGGGAGTTGGAGCTGTCCGTGCATTGGCGAGACTGGCGGGAGCTGTGCGCCATTCGCTTCATACGTCTGGAGGACTTTCTAGGACAATGAGCGGCACGGGGTTTGCCTGCAGCTGGAGCCACAAGGGATGCTGTTTGCTGAGGTAAATGGTCTCAGGCAGTGGAGAGCCCCTGGGTCACTAAATTGTAGGATCTACCTTTAGACCTGTCAGAAGGTGCTCACGTCTGCCATATTGGTTAGCACCCAGCTTTTCCAGGCAGTGGACAGTGTGTGACCAGTCCGCTCGTTTATTCCAGATCATGTTCTGTAACCCCGTAATCGAGAGGAGAGGCAAAGTCCAGAGGCAAAAACGCATTTTCCCAAAGCAGAAAGGTAAGTGTCCTCTCCCGGCCATAGGGCGCGGATTCTTGTCAGAATGTTCCAGCTAAACTTTCATCCGTTTCTTGTCCTTTTAGGAAAGGATTTCCTCCGGGCCACCCAAATGAACATAAATTTTGCAACCTGGGGACGACTGATGATGAGCATCCTACCTCCGTGCGGCACCATGACTACTCTTAGCCCACCGCTACCCAGTTCTAGCGATCCCCAGGGTTATCCCGCAGACAGGTGGGCACTCACCATTTTGTCTCTTTCTCCTAGTACCAAGATCTCCAGCCTGGCACTTTAGCTGTTGTGCCACTACAACTCCCAGCATGCCCACGACAACTGGAGAGCCAGGTTGGGACCTATTGGGTGGAAACCGCCTGAGTTTCCTGCTACTCAAGTTCCACGGCCGGCACAACCAGGTGAAGGACCAGGAGTCCTTATCCAGTGCTGCCTAATAATTTTTGTGATCTCGACATTTGGAGGGGTGGGGGGTTTCCTGCCTGGCTCTCAGTACACGCAGTACACACCACTCATACCCACTAATTACAATGACCACCCTATCATGATGTATGGACGATCGTCTCCCATCAACAAGACGTCCCTCATGAAAATTTAAAGCTCAAATTCAATTGTCATATTTTAGCTGATGATGGGTGTGCCGTGAAGCAGAAACTTACCTCATCATCTTTTACACACAACTTTTTTTTTTTAATTTAAATTTCCCCTCATCTTCTGTTTTCCGTGCAGCACTTTCCCGGTGAAGAAATTGATCTTCAGCGATGACCCTTCAACGAAGCCACCACCCAAACCTCCCCGCGTGTTCCTCCCGCTAGAACCCGAAAAAGAAGCGACTCCCGCAGACTCTTGTAAGGCTCCTGTGAAGGTGTGTGCATGACAGAACTGATAATAACCACGATCGGAGACGGACGCCATTTCTAACCCTTAGGCCGCCAGTGTTTATTGGGTTCTAGCTCAGATCATCATCTGACACGTCATATATAGACGACCTCAGACCTTGCACCCCCTCCAATTCCCAAAACGTAGCGCCATGGTGGTCTGTAGGGCAGACGCCTTTTGGTACCACTTTTAACCATTGTGTTGAAAATTTTCAGACATCTCTAAGCAGTACCAAAGCATTTCAGGTAGTCTAAAGGTCCTTTTACACGGGCCGATTATCGGCCGAAAAATCGTTCCTAGGAACGCTAGTGCCGATAATCGGCCCGTGTAAAAGTGGCCCTAATCAGCCGGCGAACAAGCAAAACGCTCGTTCGTCGGCTGATTGGATCTTTTGTAGAAACCAAAAGATCCAATCTGTCGGGCGCACATCGCCCTGTGTAAACAGGCGATGTGCGCCTGACAGTATGGAGCTTCCCGGCCGCACGAGCGATACAGCGATCACTCGTGCGGCCCGGCGCTCGATTCGTCGGGCCGTGTAAAGGCTCCCTGCCCGAGCGCCGATATCGCTGATCGGTGCTCGGGCAGGGAGAATAATCGGCCCGTCTAAAAGGGCCTTTAGTGACCCCTCATTATGGATTTTGGTGGAAGTCTGTGTTCCAAATTTGTGGACCCCCAATGATATCTTATGACCCATCAGGAAAGATTTTTATGTGTACAGTTTATGTGAAACTACATCTCCCAGCATGCGCTATTCACTATATTGAGAGTTTTGACAAGATCAGAGCAAAAGTGCATGTTGGGAGGTTGCTGACGCCTGATGTAATCACTGAATTTCTGACCTTTTTGCTTTCTTCCTGTTCTAGTCCATGAAGCGCATCCACTCAGAGGATGGAGGGACCCCGAGCTCTGCTGAACCCCAAAAGTTTCTCAGGTTATTACAGCAGCTTGTAATTAATATAATGATATTGTGTAAAGGGGCAGGTAGCAAAGAGTTGCCCTCTGGGGCCACTATGGGGTTTATGAATAGGGTGACGCCAACCTATCAAGTAGGTGCATCTCTTTCTTCCACCTTAACACACTGTGAACCCCCACAGAAAGATGCTGTGTCTCAAGGGGTAACAGTGAAGGTGAAGAGTTGGGCCTCTCAGACCGGGAGGTGGTAGGGCATTTCTGCAGGATCCTGGGTGCATCAGGCCTTAAAGCAGAAAGTCATGGAAATTGTTGCTCATTGTATGTGCATATGTTCTTACAGGAAAATGGTGCTTCAGCTGGATGACTTCACCTGCGTATCTGTGCTTGGGAAGGGGCATTTCGGGAAGGTAAGTACCATGCTTTATTACCGTGAATTCTGAGATCCGGGAATAAATGGGCTTGACAAGGCTTAAGTCCATAACAGGTTTACTAAACTATGATAAGAGATATACAGAAGATAACATACATAGAAGATAACGTACAACGGTCGCCAAAGCTGTGGACAAATGGGTGAGCTCCCCATCCACCAGTTCCCATACACAATAGATTGTTGACCTGCCCCGCCAAAAATGGCAGGTTCAGCCGACAAGACTAATGTGTATGGGGGGGCATTGAGAGGGTCTAAGCTGCTGCCAGGACCTCTGCTTATCTCCCTTGAAGACAAAGGATCAGGCAAGTTGGACATGTCCAATTCTTAGGGGAGAGTTCGCACTCTTGGTTCAACCAATTTTGTCATATTTAGCACAATAATATTTGGTACCACACTAATATTATCCGGTTTGGTACCATGTTATTTTAGGTACTTCTTGCTGAATACAAGAATACAGGAAAGCTGTACGCCATCAAAGCACTAAAGAAGCGAGAGATCGTGAGCCGAGATGAGTTTGAAAGGTAGGAATTTTACCTTCAATGTCGAAGTCGCTATATCTTCTGCTATTGAAGGTTTAAAGGGGCTTTCCGGGCCTAAACCTTAGGCCCCATTCACATGACCGTATGTTTCCCTTGCTCTGTAGAAATACGGTACGGACGTACTTCTGCAAAAATACGGATACGGAAGCATCAAAAGTCTTCCGTATTTTTGCATAAAGATTTTGACTGTGAGTTGAAAAAAAATAGAAAAAGAAGTGTTTTAAAACTGTCACCTTAGAGCCATATATGCATATATACGGACATGGATCCGCAAAAATACGGAAAGTCTTCCACAGCGTTCCACATTTTTGCGGACCCATTGACTTGAATGGGGCTACGGACGTGTTTTTGAGGCAAAGTATAGGACATGTTTAATTTTTTTTGCGGCCAAACAGTGTGCATTCCGCATTTTTTTTTCTCCTATGGGAAAATGAATGGGGTCCGTACCTTTCCGCATCGATCCGCAAAAATGCGGAGAGATGCGGAAAGAAACATACGGTCGTGTGAATGGGGCCATAAACTTACCCTGCAAATTTTGCATTGTTCTATTGCTGCTGGTTATTGGGGCGGGGCTCTCATAAAGGGAGACAGCGCAGGTGGATGACATGAGGAAGCAGTGAGGGATCCTAGACTTGGTGCCAAAGTCCATTGATGACAGTATGTTTGCTATTTAACCCCCCCCCCCGTCTACTTTTGGGGGGCGCAGCTGCTGGGAAATCCCAACACTTAGCTGTTATTACAGGGGACTCCTGGGTTTTCAGTGCTCTGTACCACAGTTTATGGTGAACCCCAAATTTGCAAAATTTCTTTCTAGCTAACACTTTACCCTGCACCTTGACTCCAGTCCCTGCTCCTTCTGACCCCTCTCTTTCTTTCAGTTTGCAGTGTGAGAAGCGGATCTTTGAGGTGGTAAATTCCTCTGGTCACCCCTTCTTGGTGAACCTTTTTGGATGCTTCCAGACCTCAGCGCACGCGTGTTTTGTCATGGAGTACATGCCCGGCGGAGACCTGATGATGCACATACATGAAAATATCTTCTCACTACCTGCAGCAAGGTAAAGGCCCCCATTACACATGTATTCTCAGTCTGGCGGGCCATACATGCGTTTTTAATGGCAAGAGAGGAGAAACCCACACACATCTAATGGCTACTTAAAGGGATTCTGTCACCACGATTTTGCCTATTAAGCTATTTACGCTACTGGATTCAGCTGATCATAAGGATTTCAAAAAACGTTATTGTTAGAGGTCATAGATGAAGATTTGATGCTAAAAAAAACCTTTTTTAACAACTGCCAATCACTTACTTAAGGAGCCCAAGGGGATGTGCCCAGCGCCGTTGGAGCCCAGGACCGCCCACCTCATTAATATTCACTTCACTGCTTCAAGCAGTGAAGCTCCGTCATGGCTGTAATCCCGCGCAGGCGCAGTACCTCAAGCGATCTGCGCCCGTGTGTCTGCGGGCATCAGCCTCAGAAGATGTTCTGCGCATGCGCCGGCTCTCTGCGCACTCCGCTCGACCCGGAAAGAAAGGAGTGCGCAGAGAGCCGGCGCATGCGCAGAACATCCTCTGAGGCCGATGACCGCTTGAGGTACTGCGCCTGCGCGGGATTACAGCCATGACGGAGCTTCACTGCTTGAAGCAGTGAAGTGAATATTAATGAGGTGGGCGGTCCTGGGCTCCAACGGAATCGTCGTGGCCGGGCTCCAACGGCGCTGGGCACATCCCCTCGGGCTCCTTAAGTAAGTGGCAGTTGTTAAAAAAGGTTTTTTTAGCATCAAATCTTCATCTATGACCTCTAACAATAACGTTTTTGAAATCTTTATGATCAGCTGAATCCAGTAGTGTAAATAGCTTAATAGGCAAAATCATGGTGACAGAATCCCTTTAATCTCTTGTGAGAACAAAAGGATCAGGCGTTGAAATTCATCCTACTGCAGCACAGTCAGTCATTTCCTGCGGACGACAGGAAATGAAAATCTCAGGTAAATAAATTTTCATTTTCCTGGACGTCCTACAGTAGTGCAGCTTTCATGACTGTTCTGCCTACGGACTACAGGAAATCAAAACTTCCGGTAAATACTTTTTTGTTTTCCCTCAACATCATCTGTCGGGGGAGAGTCAAGACCCCCATAAACTTTAGATAGTTGTCCTGCCCCTCCGAAATAAGCAATGATCTAAGTCTATGACACTCTCTCTGTCTGCCATGTCACAGTTTGCTGTCTTTTCTGGTAGGTTCTACTCCGCCTGCGTGGTCCTGGGACTCCACTTCCTACACCAGAACAAAATCATTTACAGGTACGAACGGCATCACGTGCACAGTGATCCTCAGGCTGCATGATCCCACATCTGGCAGCCTGTCCTGCCGGTTCAGCTTCTGCTCAGCGCATGCTCTTCTCCCCTGCGTTATATTAGATGTAGCGCAGAATAACCTCCCATAGCGCGTTGCATAAAAGAAAATGACAATAGTATTTACGCCATGTTGTTCTGGCCGTGTGGAGGGAGATGTATAAAATTCTGTTTCCGCTCAGAGACCTGAAGTTGGACAACTTACTGATGGACGCCAGTGGCTTTGTGAAGATTGCAGATTTTGGGCTCTGTAAAGAAGGTGAGGATGTGGACGCCCTCGTACAATTTAAAGCTGGGATCAAGTAAGGGAAAAGGGGGAGATAATTTGTTTTCTATCCCAGGTATGGGATATGGCGACAGGACCAGCACCTTCTGTGGTACGCCCGAGTTTCTCGCCCCTGAGGTTCTGACCGACACGTCGTATACGTACGCAGTGGACTGGTGGGGGCTGGGAGTGCTGATCTATGAGATGATGGTTGGAGAGGTGAGACATGATCCGTGGTAAAACATGTTGGCCCTTACCATTGGGAGGGGGGGGGGGGATTTGCCCCTTTTGATGCCTGCTGGCAAAATCTGGCGTTTTGTAGATAATATGTAAGTCATTCTAATAGTCCTAGTCAAATGCCTTCTTCTGTTTCTGCACAATCCTTGCTATGCCGCCATCATTCCTGCCTGATCCGTGGATTAGTGTCCGTTTCCTGGTGACGATGAGGAGGAGGTGTTTGACAGTATCGTGAATGAAGAAGTGCGTTACCCACGCTTCCTGGCCAAGGAAGCCATCAACATTATACGGAAGGTATGTGAATAGTTGGTGTAAGATTGCAGCTAGTCTCTGGATCTGCTCTCTGCATCTTAAAGGCTATGGACACCTTCAGGGGAATTTTTTTTTTTATGGCTGTGTTTTGCTCATTTTGGGCTAAAAATCATTTTTTCTATTTGTATTAATTTAATTAATGTTCAGCCGTTTTTTAGATACAGGGGTTAAAAAACAGTCTGCAGGCTGTCAGTCTGTTTTCTTTAAATCCTGTCATATGATGGATGATATGTGTAGCTCTTATCTCTGATCTCCTGACCTCCAACACAGGAGTATAGCTCAATTCTTATCAAACTGATAAGAATATGGCTTAAGTAAGTGTTTAAGGTCAGGAGGTCAAAGCCATCAGATGACAGGATTCAGAGAGAACAGAAACTGGCAGACTGATTTTAACCCCTGTATCGCAGAAACATCTGAACATTTTTAATCCAGACCAACTGAATTTTTTTTTTCAGCCCCAGCTGAGTAGAATGCAATCATAAAAATGTACTGAACACAAAAAGCAAAATGGGTGTGAGCAATCAAAGCAGGAGGAGAGGAGTGAGCTGGTTTTGTGGGAGACAGTGACCTATTCACTGATATGATAGTAGGGCTGCATCTGATGTACTGTAAAGAGGGGAATGGCAGTAAGTAGGAGCCATAGTGTAAAGACCAGGGTCCCAAGGAGTATTTTTAGAAGATGAGACTGCTAATGAGGCTGGTGCTGTATGTGACTGGGAAAGTAAGGAACTTAATGTCGCACTAATCACCAAATGGCTCTTGTGAAATCGGCGTAAAATGCAGCATTTTATTGTTATTTTGAGAAAAATGGCAGTTTCACAGCACTGCCTGAATAGAACTGTATATTTCCGGTGGCAAACGGCAGCAGCTAAGCCGACAGAATGGAAAACCAGTATAAAGATCCTACTTCCTTGATATGGGATTGTTCCAATAACCATTTAAAATGGGTTTTTTTCCCCCCTCTTATTTAGCTACTTCGGAAAACGCCGGATCGCCGCCTAGGGGCCGGTGTGGGTGATGCAGAAGAGATAAAAACTCAACCTTTCTACCAGGTATGATGGACTTTTGACCAATAATTGTACTACTGACCCAAATGAGAAGCCTTGAAATTCACCCATAGCCCAGGACCACTTTTCAACACTTTTTTTTTTTTTTTTCCGTACAGGGCTGAAAAAAAAATGTTGGGCCTCTTAAAGGGCCACCAATAAATGTCCTATCTGGATGTCTTATACCGTATCCATGAGACATTCCATAAATCTCCCATAGGTGCTAACCCACTTGGCTTAAAGGGGTGTTCTAGTTGGTACACAGAGTAGGGGATAACGTTAAGTCCAGTAATTTCTATGGGAGTTCCAGAGATAGCAGAGTTCAGTGCTCGGCTATCTCCGGAATTCCCATAGCAAAAAATAGAGCGGCTGCACACATGTGAGACCGGCCATTCTGGTCATTTCAGGGGAGCAGCAAGGGGCCTCGTGATCAGTGGGGGTCCCAGCCGTAGGACCCCCATCAATCTTAACGTTATCCCCTATCCTGTGGAATCCAACTGGAATACCCCTTTAACTCCCATAGAAGTGAACAGAGAGCTGTGCACATGTGGCCACCTATTCGTTCACAACAGCGTGGGACCCACACCCCTCAGACATTTATGGCATATCCCAGTGGTGTCAATCCTATGGCACAGGTACCAGAAGCGGCACTCGGAGCCCTCACTTTGGGCACCCGCTCCCTGGAAAAAGACTATGGTGTTCCAATATGTCTTAGAATTTTCCTGCCACTCATCAGCGCAGGGCGCACTATGAACAGCACAGGCAGCGCACTGAATGTAGGCAGGCTATTATAGATAAATGATAAAGTACATGGAAGATATACTGGACTGTAGTATTCAGGGTAAATTGCAGTGTTGGCACTTTGCGATAAATAAGTGGGTTGCACTCGGTCTGTAAACGGTTCACCATCACTGGCATATTCTGTCAATGTGCCATAAATGGTGCACTTTAATTGGCAATGCTGCCACAATCTAACAATCCCTGTTGTCCTAAAAATCAGACCGATCATAAAGGGATGGCATATTCTGGCTGATAACAGGACACCATGCCCCCCCTTTAAGGGCTCTAGGTATGGCAATTAAGGGTCTTGCACCACTAACCTTTCTTGTCCTCCTAATACAGGAGGTGGACTGGGAGGCCCTGTATGCCCGCAAGCTGCAGCCTCCCTTTGTACCCGCTTTAAACGACCCGTTTGACGTCCAGAATTTCGACGAGGAATTCACTGGGCAGAAACCTGTGCTGTCTCCATCCGACGACCCTCGCCCCTTGACCGCCGCCGACCAGATCCTCTTCCAGGACTTTGACTTTGTCTCTGATCTTCTTCTTGGAGAGAAGGAGCAGTGACGCTGCAGATCTTAAGACAATATCTTGGCCTCCTCTCCGGCTTTACTACATTTGGTATGTGATGTAATGCACTTAATCTAATGACTGGAATGACATCACCAGAGTCCTCAGACGTCCGGACTGCCGGGACCTACTACAAACTATGGCACCTATGTCTACCTCAGCTCAGCCGCTGTTCTTCATGCACTTATTGCCATGATACCTGTGCCAAATGAGCGGCCATGATGTCTTGCAACTCTACTGCTAAGTTGTCT
The DNA here is from genome assembly GCA_900303285.1 of Rhinella marina. Lineage (NCBI taxonomy): Eukaryota > Metazoa > Chordata > Amphibia > Anura > Bufonidae > Rhinella > Rhinella marina. Next base: position 288,350 of record ONZH01024521.1, on the reverse strand, counting down.
ATAGAAGTCCTTAAATCGTCGTCCTCTATCAAATTGTTATAAAAGGTCTGGGGTCTGCAAACGCAATATAACGGTGGTAGCCATTGAGGGAGAAGAACGTCCTCTTCTGACAGCCATTTTTATTATATTTAGAAGTCCTCACTAAAGGGCATGCCCACCTTTGCAACCATTCTTCATTGAACCAGTGCATCTAAAATGAAGCCACTTTGCAAATTGTTTTGTTTATGCAGATTTGTCTCCATAGTAACAGACTACAAGCAAAACCTGCGTAGTCTGATCCTGTAGTCGAGCTCTCTTCCATCTTTCCCCTGCTTCTTGCTCATACCTACGGTGACAGGAGAGATCGGTGACACAGAGGAGCTGTATACGAAATATAATAGCTTATTTCTAATCATGACTATGTACAGAGTTGCTTAATTTTATTTTAGATATGTTTTAGCAATGGAAAATAAAAAGTGTTGCTTAGACAGATATTTTTGGTTTAGGCTCAGCACCATTGCTCTCCCACCAGTAAAAAAAACTAATGCATTGAAAAAAAAAAATTGTATGTGGCGAGGTAGACCTGTATATACTGTGTACATATTCTGCTTTCAACTCTTAGCTGATGGGATGGTTAGAAACAGCGCCACTCTTGTTAATTGGCTGTACCTGATATTGCAGCTTTACTGAAAAGAGGTTGAGATGCAATACTGGGGACAGCCCATAGAGAAGAGGGGCGCTGTTTTTGAAAGGAGGCATCAAAGTTGTTTAAATCTCATTGAAGCCCTTTAAAAATGCCTTTCAAGTCACGTTTTTGTGCAAGCGTTTCTGTGTTTAAAAGGGTTCTCTGGGAATTAAGAAAATGAAAATACGTAAATATTACTTTATTATAAATATATTCCCAAATACCTTTCAGTATTTATAATGGCTCGTTTTGTCTGGGGAGCAATCATTAGGAGAAATAAAATGGCCGCCATCCTATTAGTACACACAGAACCTGTCCTAATCACACAGCAGGACAAGTTACTTCACAACACTGAGGTAAAGAGCTGCCCAATCCTCCTCTCTGCTCTGCTTGTCAGGGATTATGGTCCTGAATACAGTTTAATATGATCTTTAGCTGAATCTCTGTGGGAATGGAGTTCATGAGGAGACATGAGGTACAGACAGGACAGACTGTGGTAATGGAGACTCATAAGCTACATCTCATGAACTCCATTCCTACAGAGATTCAGCTGAAGATCTTATCATCTGTATTCAGGATCATAATCCCTGACAAGCAGAGCAGAGAGGAGGATGAGGCAGCTCTTTACCTCAGTGCTGTGAAGTAACTTGTCCTCCTGTGTGATTAGGACAGATTCTGTGTGGAGTGATAGGACGGCGGCCATTTTGTTTTTCCTAATGATTGCTCCCCAGACGAAATGAGCTTATTATAACTAATGAAAGGTATTTGGGAATATATTTATAATAAAGCAATATTTAAGAATGTCAATTTTCTTAATTCCAGGAGAACCCCTTTAAGAAGGGGGCTCTATAGACATATACAACTGCCGCTACTGGTTTGATTGTGGCTGCAGAAGGAGATTTTGTTTTGATCCATATTAATTGGAAGCATACATAGATTTCCAATTAGTATATATCCCCCTCCCCACCTACGTGCATTTCTGGTTCCCAATACTGGCATATTCCAGGATCACGGTGATCCCATGGTTTCCATACATATAGTGAAATGAGACAAGGACGTAGATTTTGGTCGTCTGAGATTTAGAAAATCTTCCATTCCAATGACAGAGCGTTACGTGGTCGCTACACCACGGCAGACCAAATCTATAAGCATATTTCCTGTACATAACCCCTTTAATATCCCTGTATCGTGTGGTGGTCCGGTCCCTATGGAGCGATGGACTGGAAGAGCCCTGGTAGACAGGGTTGTGGCTATACCAGGCTGTGTGCTTTCTGCAGCACTTGTCTCATCGACCTGACGTAGTCACTGCTACAAATGAAGGAAAATGTAAAATAGAAGAACGACCCTTTAAGAGAGCGTCTGATGTGTCCTACAGTGGGTGTTACATGTATCATAGTAATATATAGAGAACGGTATTGTGTGTTTTTAATGTTCAGATTTTTGTTATACTACATCGGGCGGAGTTTCCCTTTAAAAGCCGCAGCAATGATTTATAAAATAGACTAAGGCAATATTAAGGCTGTGTCTGGGAGGGGGGGGGATTTGTGCCGCCCTGTGCACTAATAAACCACGTTTGGCTGTGACCAAGTCCTTCTTTGCTTGTTTCTTGTGTAAAACATGGATGTTTTATTCACAAACACAGCGCCTCTCATGGGCTGGGTGTAGTGTTGCACATCATCATTCACTTGAGCCAATGGACAAGAGCGGCCGTGTCCTTTTTAAAGGGGTTGTCCAAGTTCATAAGCTCTCCTTCGCTAATTTAACCTGTATGAGTGCAGCATCGAAGCACTTCTTGGTCCGATGCTCCTCCTTGCCCTGTCCCGTCTTCTCATCGGTAGTCTAGGCAGAGGCTCCCGCCTAGCAGCGAGCCTGGTGACATCACCGGCACAAATGGGCGGTCCTTAGCGCTGCCCTACAGGTTAGGTTAGCACTAAAGACTGCCCATTTGTGCCGTGACATCACCGGGATCACTGCTAGGCGGGAGCCTCTGTCTAGCATACCGAGAAAAAGCCCGGTAAGTCACCAACAGTAAGGAAACGGCCCTTGTCGGGAGCATCGGAGCAAGAAATGCTCCATTCATACAGGCTAAGGCTCCATTCACACGTCCTGTTTTTTATTCCTGATTCGATCCTGATTTTTTTCAGGACCCATTTAAATGAATGGATCAGGATCGAATCAGGAAAGAAAAACAGGATGTGTGAATGGAGCATAAATGAGTGAAGGGATGCTTATGAACCTGGACAATCCCTTTAAAGGGTTTCTGTCACCAGTTTTTTTCGGTATGAATCAGGCTGACATTAGAGATGTGCTAATGTCACCCGATTCCAAATATATATCTGTTTTATTTACTGGTGCCCCCATTTTTATATAAAATGAACTTTTATTTTATGCTAATAAGGCCTCTAGGTGCAAGGGGCGTTACCTCTGCTCCTAGAGGCTCTGTTGATTGACAGGACCAGGCACTCCATTCACCATAGCTTGCAAGGACCTTCAATGATGTCATGACCATGTGATCAGTCACATGGTTTAGGAGGAGACAGGCTGTTTGTGTGATCCTAACCATGTGACTGATCACATGGTCATGACATCATTGAAGGTCCTTGCAAGCTATGGTGAATGGAGTGTTTCTTCTCTGCCTGGTCCTGTCAATCAACAGAGCCTCTAGGAGCAGGGGTAACGCCCCTTGCACCTAGAGGCCTTATTAGCATAAAATAAAAGTTCATTTTATATAAAAATGGGGGCACCAGTAAATAAAACAGATATATATTTGGAATCAGGTGACATTAGCACATCTCTAATGTCAGCCTGATTCACACCGAAAAAACTGGTGACAGAAACCCTTTAAGTCTCATGCAGATCTGAGTAGACATCAGGCGTCGATAACGGAACAGATTCTTTATTACAACATGAACAGCTTTATAAAACTGACGGCACAAACATAGAAAAACAATTAGTGCAAATATCTGGCCACAGCGTGTATCAGAGGGCTGGGACCTCTCTCCTGAGAGAAATGCAGGTTAGGACTGCACTGGATGCATAGACGGGGGATGTCCTCCCATTTTTGGCGCTGAATATACAAGTCCTTGCCAGAGACATAACCTGGTGTTTATCCTGTGTGAGGGAGATATCTCGGGCTTTATGATTAGACAGTCGTACACATTCAATATTCTTGATCGCTGGGCCGACTCCATCATACAGATGGACAAACCAAACGTGTCTGGATTGTCCATAGAAAGAGAGGAGAAAACTTCTACCGGACACTTCTGGCGGCGGATTATCTCAAGGTAATGGAGAGAATATTTTGTTTGCCTCATCCTTCTCTCCATCTGTCAGGAGCTGCCCCTATACATTAGACCGTCTGCAGAACAGGGTGAGGTCGGCCTACAATAGACTAATGCAGGGATCGGCAACCTCCGGCACTCCAGAAACTACAACTCCCAGAATCTTCCTTTCACTTCTATGAGAGTTACAAGAATAGCCCAGTAAATGTGCATGCTGAGAGTTGTAGTTTCACGGCAGATGAAGTGCCGAAGGTTGCTGATTAATGGGTATGGGAGCCTTTGGGAAATCTTAGGCTAGGGCCACATGGTGATACTGGTCATGGCCAGGATCGCATAGCATAGAAATTAATGGGATCACAGCGCGATTTGCTAAAAATCCAACACTTGGACTTGGGCTGAGATCCCATTCATTTCTATGGGATCACCGCTACTCTGCGATCCTGGCCACGAGAGGTGTAGCTCTAGCCTCATAAGGAATTTTGAGCAAGTGTCTGCAGCCTGCCCCCCTGAGACAGAAGAGACTGGTCCCTGCGCTCTTCACATCTGGTGGTGCACAGGCATGGTCACGTGTGCTGCTTGTGGCCACATCACTGCTGGAACCATTTGTTAAGAAAGTGAATGTAGTTGCTTAAAATTTTTAAGGACCCCCCCCCCTTCTGAAAAGCAGGCAATTATCAGAAACAAACCGCTTCCTATAAGGACTCTGCCCGGGAAATGCGGCCCGTGTGTTGGCCGCATCTCTCAGGACAACGGCAGCTTTCCCAACCATAACTAACTGCATTATAGTAATTTATGATACAGTCTGATCCCAGAGCAATGATGATGTGAGTACCATGCAACAGCACCTCAGAGTGACTGTATCATAAATTGATAAAGTTAAAGAAGAACTCCCGCAAAATTTTTTTATTCCATGTCCTGATAGAAATGTACATGATGTAATCTGTAGTGAATGTCATTTTCTTACCAGTAGCTGTATTTTTGAGTTATATAATCCTGAAGTTTCTTATCTGTGTCATGTGACTAGGAATCAGACCCACCAACTCACACAGAGACTTATGTGTGGACAGGAAGTCTAATTCTCTATGCATTCCTATGGGAGCCTCACTTTCAGTCTCATAGGAATGAATAGAGAAGTGACTGGCTTCCTGTCCTGGGTCAGTTGGAGCTCAGGGAGTTGGTCACATGACCCAGCTACAATAAGAAGAGAGTGGATAACTCTCAATTTCAGTCTCTGATAAGAAGATGACATTCACTACAGATTATATCATGCACTTTTCTAACAGGTCAGAGAATAAAAGGGATCTGCTGCCTAGATACAATTTTAGTGTACTGTGGCACCTTTACACGAGCCAATTATTGGAAACCAGCATTCTAGGAACACTCCTTCCCGATCGCAGCTTGTAAAGGGGGTCTCCCTCACATCAATGTTGAGGAGAAATGCACCTGCTGATGGCTATCCTTCAGATGAGAAAAGCCTTGAGGTCCTCATCCCTGTCCCTTCCCCATACATGGCTGGTATATAACAGAACTGCTATGGATCAGTCATATGATTTAGAGCTCAAACTCGTGGCCCTCCAGCTGTTGTAAAACTACAACTTCCATCATGCCAGGAGAGCCTACAGCTATTGGGGCATGCTGGGAGGTGTAGTTTTGCAACAGCTGGAGGGCCACGAGTTTGAGATCCCTGATTTAGAGGGTATGTCCATCTATGAAACCTCTTTTTAAAAAAATTTACTTTGGAAACCAGCTTGAATAAAATCTTCTACCAATTTGCATATACAGCTCCTATCCAGACCTATGCCTCCAAACCCTGGGTCACATCCTGCAGCCGTTCACTAGCTTATAGCAAGAACTAGAAGGGACTTACAAAGCATCAATGACCTGCAGGATAACCTGGCTTTAAAGATGCAGACCACTCCTTTAAGGGCTATTCCAGTTATTTAAAGGGGTTCTGTAGCTCTTTAAAACTGATGATCTATCAGCATCTGATCGGCAGGGGTCCGACACCCGGGACCCCCGCTGATCAGCTGTTTGAGAAGGCAGCGGCGCTGCAGGAGTGCCGAGGCCTTCTGTGTTTACTGCAGGCCCAGTGACGTCACGACTAGTATCACTGGCCTGGGCGGGGCTAAGCTCCATTCAAGTGAACAGAGCTTAGCCCCGCCCAGGCCAGTGAAAATGTCGTGACATCACTGGGCCCGAGAAACTCAGAGAAGGCCTTCTCAAACGGCTGATTGGCGGGGGTCCCGGGTGTCGGACCCCCACCGATCAGATACTGATCTATCCAGAGGATGGGGCTCCATGGGGTATGGGGCACCCACCGATCTTCCCCCTCTGCGTAGGAGATGCATACACACAACTGTAGATTTGTAATTATTTTTTTTTTTCTGTTGCTTAATTAGGATGCAAAAGTGGACGTACCCTCTAAATACTTACTGTGCCTCCTTATCTGTAGTCTCTGTATACAGGTCCACTGCTGTGGATGTAGAGGGGGGAGGGGATCATAATTCTGAGCACTGCCCCCATTGTCCTGAGAAACAAAAAACCACAACAATGGTTTTGGTGACCGCACGCTCCACTTGGTGGAGACCGTCCCCTATAAGAGACCTCCACTTTCCATGGGGGGGGTGGGGATTTGGTTTGTTCTGCTGCAGTCTCACACAGCATTAAGCGTGTCTCTGAAATAAACCCGCTCCCAGACCACGTTCCCGCACGTACAGAAGAAGCTCCACAGGTTGCGGAGGATGCCCCTGTCAAAGGGGTTAGTGTCAGAGTCGCACTGCTTGAGGTAGGAGATCCGATGGTGGGACATGAACTCCCAGGTGGTGACGTTGCAGGAGATGAGGTACAGGTGGCTTACCAGCAGCAGGCTCACCACCACGGTGAAGATCCCAATCACAATGAAGGCTGCAAGCAAGAAGATGTTGGTGTACAGCCACTCGGTCCAGGTCTCTTCAGAATGGAATCCAGACCTGTGCAGAGAACGCATACATATACATCATCCCGAACTGGGAGGTGCTGCCATATCACACAGGTAGTGCTGCCTATGGGGCATCCCATCTACCCGATAGACCCGTGAGTCGGTGTCTGTCAATTGACAGACCCAGCACTTCCATTATTTCTGCTCCTAAGATGGAGCAGAAAGTCATCAGTGTGAATGAGCCCTAAATAGATCCAAAACTTCTGTGCGGATTGTCTCCTTAAAGGGGTATTCTCATCTTAGACAATGGGGGGCATATCGCTAGGATATGCCCCCCATTGTCTTATCGGTGCGGGCCCCAAAGTAAAGGAGGGTGAAATGCGCTTGCGCAGCCGTCCTCCATTCATTTCTATGGGGCTGGTGAAAATAGCCGAGCGCTGGCTACATAGAAATGAATGGGAGCAGTGGCCGTGCATGCGCAGTGCGCTCCCATTCATTTCTATGGGAGCTGCGCCTGGTGGTGGCCGAACCCCGGGAAACCTGGGGTCCTCCAGGCACAGCGTTCCCCCCCTCCGATCTCAATATAGGTGTGGGACCCGGCACCTATAAGACAATGGGGGGCATATCCAAGCAATTTGCCTCCATTGTCTAAGATGAGAATACCCCTTTAAAATATTACATGGCTGCAGGCCCCTGCAGAGACATACATTTAAAAAAATAGCATGCGGAATACATGCAGCCGCCACTAGAGGGAGTTCTGTGCATACTGGTTCCTTGTTGCTCTCCATAATAACTCTGTATGCAGGACGTTCCCCCTAGTGGTGGCTGCAGGTATTAAGATGTCATCTTCTATGTCTATAAGGGGGATTTGGAGCTCAGTATCAGAAAAACAAAACTCTACCCACTATAAAGATTTATTAAGAAAATAATTGTTGAAGCTAAAAATTCCATAAGAGGTGGTGGGCCTAAATACATAGAAGCACTTTGTGCATACATTACTTATACTGCTTGTATTATACTCCATAGCTGCATTCACTCTTAAAGGGGTTTTTCAGGATTATTACTTTTTTTTTTTTTTTCACTAGTCCCAGTAGTGGATGGTACCTAATGAAAAAAAAAAAATCATCTCTTCTCCCCGCCGCTCCATTTGGCAATATTCCAGCCTCCAGCTTGTTTGGGGTATGGATGGGGTCATGTGTGCTAGCAGAGACACGTCACTTGGGGGACACGTCACCACTGAGGCCAGTGGTTGGCTGCAGCGGCGCACAAGCTCACATCACTACCCCGGCGAGCAGGCAGGTACACTACAGGGGGCAATTAAAAATGGCCATAATCCCAGAAATTCCCTTTAATGAAATGTGCACAGTAGTTGCTCTGTGCCAGGATAACCCATTTCCCACGCCCTTTACAAGTACATTTATTCAGCAGAGGGGCCCCCTGCTGAAGACTCATCCCCCGACTATCTCAAGCAGAGAACCACGAACACTGTAGCAGACAGCATGGGTTCATCTATCACCTAACTATGCTTTTATTTTTTAATGGAGTATTCAATTTTTTGTGGTCCAGAGTGTTGTATCAGCACAGCCGCTGCAGGATCGGTTCAGTTCCCGTCGCCAGCACAATTAATCCTGATGCCGACAGCAGGGATTGAACGGGCCCAATAGCAGCCTGCGCTGACTGAAGCCGAGCTCCCCCTGTAACTGCCGAGATCGGACATAACTCTGATCACAGCCACTTAACTTAGATGCCGTCAACAGTGTCCACAGCATCCTAGGCAACTACACAGAGGGTGGAGAAATGCCTCTGTCACCATTGGCTCTTTGCACATGCAACTGTGGGCTACCAATGCATTGCCATGGCAGTCGGGGACCTAACAAAGACCCCCAAAGCCTGCCATGCCTGTATGCCTAATTAACATTAACTGGACGACAGAACACTTACCTGGTGACCTCCCGTCCCTCTGAGGATCTGCCGATTCCCAGACTGTCTGACGCACACTGTGCATTTGGTAGTCCGAAACCCTTCCTGGACCCCTCGGGTTGCACGGCTGGACAAGCAGGAAGTCTCACAGACTACCAAAATCCACAGTATGCATCAGGCAGCACGGCGGCCATCTTGGATGACAGAAGAAGAACCTGGGACGTACCACAATTTCACTTACCAAGCGATGTGGAAAGCCCACAGCAGCACCATCAGCTGAAGAGCCAGGTAAAACATGAAGACGCGATGGTTCTTCTCTCCCACACAGTTACTTATCCAGGGGCAGTGGTGATCGTACCTTCGCACGCAGCGCTGGCAGGATTTGCAGTGCCGAGCTCTCATCGGCTGCTATGGAATGAGACAAGATGAAATCTAAGTGCAGTGTCCCCGGCAGCAGTCCCATGTACAATCCTTTTGTGTTTCAATTCCTCACTGTTTTAGTCCTGATCTAATCCTGCTCACAGCTGAGGATTGGGCACAGTGTACTAGTCTATGCAGTCCGACACTGGGCTGATATAGTGTACCAAGATAAGTAACCGCTACCAAACACTCTGCTGTGTGAGGACTAAAAGCTCAGCCAATAAACCAGCACTGCTGCCATGTTTTGACGTGCTCCAAGGACAAAGCTCAAACCCAAGGGCAAAGACATTGGAATGATAAGGTTCTAGCTGCCTGAGGCCACCACTAGGGGGAGCTCACGGTATGCAGATTTCCACAGCTCCCATTGAACTCAGCACTAGCAGTATAAATCCATATGGAAGGAGCTCCCCCTAGTGGTGACAGACTGGTCGCAGATCCCCGCATCAATCTGCTGTTCTCCCTGCATTCTAAAATGGGTAGTCCAGAATTAGAAAAATTAGTCTTTTTTATTATTCTTATTTCTCCAGAAACAGTGCCACTCTTGTCCTTGCTTTTGTCAGGATTGCATTTACTTAACCCCTTCTCGACTTCTGCTGCACATGTAAGGCGGAAGTCAGCACTTTAAACATGGCGCCCGCTCGTGCGTGCAGCGAGTGCCACTGCCATCGGGTTTCAAACAGCAGAGGCCCGTGGCTAATGTCTGTGATCAGCCATAGGGCTGATTGCATACATATGACCCCTCAGATTGAGTAGTGCAGACGAGGAAGTCGCATGTTCCCACACCCGTTCCCCAGCTGAGATCGGGGAAGCTGTTATGTTGTAGTGATAAGCCGGTGCCTCAAGCAGACTCTGATACCTATCACTGGTATATACCAATAGAGGCCAGCAGGTGGCAGCACTGTTTTGGTATACAGTGCATGGTGTGTTCTGTGATGGATAGACAGTATATACCCATCACAGAACACAACTGGCAGTCTAATGATTGCTAGTTATAATCACCTAGGCGTAAAACAAATAAAAATTAAAAAAAGCTTTTTTAAAAAAAATAAAATTATATATATATATATATATATATATATATATATATATATATTATATATCTATATCTATATAAAACTAAAAAAAAAAAAGTTCAAATCATCCTCCTTTCCCCCAAAATAAAAACAAAAAAAATTATAGGCAAAATAATAATATTTATCCTGTACGATAAATGAATAAAAAGTAATGAAAAAGTCACATACAATTTTTTTCAAGGTTTTTATTTTTATTTTTTTCAGTACAAAAACGCAAGAAAAAAATATACATATGTGGCATTGCCATACTCGTACTGACCTGGAGAATAAAAGTAACAGGTCAATTTTACCGCATAGGGAATGCCATAAAAAAAACCAAAAACATAAAACTGGCAGAATTGCGTTTTTATTCCAATTCCACCCCATTTGGATTTTTTTTCCAGCTCCCCACTGCATCATATGCAATCTTAAATGGTGCCATTAGAAAACACAACTTGTCCTGCAAAAATCAAGCCCTCATAAGGTTATGTGAACGACAAATAAAAAAGTTATGGCTCCGGTGGGGAGTGAAAAATGAAAACACAAAAACGGAAAATCGCAAGGTCCTCTAAGGGTTAAACTGCCCCATGTCGATATCTCCTTATTACTCTGAGCTCCGTACCTTTAACAGGCAGTATCCGCAGCGCCTCATCCGCACCGCCCCTGGGTTCAGTGATGTCATCTCCTGCCCCTCATTTGCTGGACGGGGATCATACTGAAATGAGACAAAGATGTTGTTAGTCTGAAGCTCTGCTGTCAGCTGATGAGCTCCTGTCCACATGCATGCTTGGCCAGGTGTGCATGTTTTCTATTGGAAAATAAGCTCCTGCTAGACCCCTGGGGTGCCAACTTATCTCCTGTGAAAACAAAGGATTGGGCATGCTGAAATTCAACAGTCCGATCCTTCTTTTCCCCTGTGGAGGGAGAATTGGGACACCCCCACAAGTAAAAAATAGTGGGCCGGTTCACCTTCTCATCACAGTCGGTAAGTACATAGCCCGGGTCCATGAGCGACACCCCGTAATACAGTGCTGTGGAGCACCCGACCATCAGGACAAACATGAGCGGCTTCGGGTGGATCCAGGCATTCTCCTGTGAAAACAGATCTGGAAGAGACAGAAGATGGTTAACCTAACGGAAAGCAGCAGATGTTTCTTTTTTCTATTACAAAGCTCCAAACCCTCTGCATAGTCATAGATAACAGCCTACTGTACCTGCCTGCAGTCACCACCAGAGGGAGCTCACTGCATTCAGAGTTAGATGTGAACTCCCTTACACATCAGTGAGCTCCCCCTAGTGGCGGCTGCAGGCAAAAAGCCTTATCCCTCTCTGGCTGTGAGGAGGGGAGCAGGGACTTGTAGTACAAATTCTTTAATCCGGCATTGATGGGACAGCAGCGAAAATTCCAGATTATCGGACACAACAGAAGAAAACTAAATATCCCCCTGTTTAAAGACCCCAGACCAGAAACCCTGTTTACAAATTCTATATTCCTCCTTTATAGTCCTCAGACCCGCCCCTCCAATTTACAGATCGAGGGCCCCCACAGTTTACTGATCCTAGACTCCCCTCCCCCATTATAGACCCCAGGACATTTACAGATCCCATACTGCCCCTTTACAGACCTGACTGACCTCACCTTCATTTACTGATCCTAGGCCCCTGCCTTTACAGTATTGCTTTTAGACCAGACCCAGCTGTTTACTGATCCTAGAATTCCCCTCCCTGGTTATAGACCCCAGACCAGAAGTGCTGTTCAGATTCCATACTACCCGCTTTACAGAACTCAGAGACCACCTGGTTCACAGATTCTAGGCCTCCGCTGTTTACAGATCCTAGACTCTCCTCAGTTATAGACTCCAGACCAGAACTCCCATTTACAGATCCCATACTACCCCGTTACAGACTGCAGACCCCCCCAACACTCCATTTACCACTCTGACTATAGATTTCTGACCAGATTCTCCTGTTTACAGATCCTAGAATTCCCCAGCTTCCTAGTTGTACACTCTCCTGTTTGCAGATCTAAAATTCCCCCACCTTCCTGGTTATAGACCCCAGATCCCATACAACCCCTGTACACACCTCTAATTCCCCTCCCCTATTTACAGAATCTAAGGCTCCTGCTGTTTACAGATCCTAGACGCCTCTGATTATAGAACCCACACCAAAAGCTCCATTAACTATTCCCATACTACTCCTTTACAGAACTTAGAGACGACCTAATTTACAGATCCTAGAATCCCCCTGCCCTGGGTATAGACCCCAGGTTACCGCTTTTACGCCCCCAATCGCTGCAGAGCATGAGGTACACCCAGGAAAAGTGAGATGGGACTAAAGGGGACACCAGAGGTCTCGCAGGCTCTAGGGGTCTCCACTTTTTTCCAGGATTCTCCCAGACATTCCTGTACATAATACTACAGTCACCCAGCTTTCCCAGAATACTGTATACTGCAGAGCTGCACCCACGTAATCATGAAATGTCTGCGAAAAGTGGCTGACAACCCAGAAGAAGTTGACAACCCAGGAGGAGCTGTCATGGCGCTAGAATCATGGCCAGGCTGAAGTCGCAGATACTTGCCAGTGTCACGCAGGAGCAGCACCAACAGCACCCCGCATGTCAGCCCGGTGTGCAGGGCCCTAATCCCGCACCCGGGGCCCCACGTGCGTCTGGACATGACGGCTCTAAGACCCGGCGCCCTACATCCCAGCCCGACTAGAAAGCACACCGGAAGCCACGAACAGGTTGCGGAACGAGGAAGCTTGTTACCATGGTAATCGTGGCGGATCGGTTTAAAGGCTCGGATTGTGATTGGTTGGTTGCTGACGGAAGTTGTGGACCACTTGTAGCGGCGACCAATAGCTGCAGAGTAAGGCGTCACATAGAGATCAGTGTGATTACCTTGTGTTTACAGTCACAGGAATTCCACTGTGCCCCCACCCCCCAGTAAACAGAGACAGCCACAATGGCCCCCCCATAACAGAGACAGCCACAGTGCCCCCCACATAACAGAGACAGCCACAGTGCCCCCCACATAACAGAGAAAGCCACAGTGCCCCCCACATAACAGAGACAGCCACAGTGCCCCCCCATAACAGAGACAGCCACAGTGCCCCCCCCATAACAGAGACAGCCACAGTGCCCCCCATAACAGAAGACAGCCACAGTGCCCCCCACATAACAGACACAGCCACAGTGCCCCCACATAACAGACACAGCCACAAGTGCCCCCCACATAACAGAGACAACCACAGTGCCCCCCACATAACAGAGACAGCCACAGTGCCCCCCACATAACAGAGACAAGCCACAGTGGCCCCCCACATAACAGAGTCAGCCACAGTGATCCCCCCCCCCCCATAACAGAGTCAGCCACAGTGCCCCCCATAACAGAGTCAGCCACAGTGCCCCCCATAACAGAGTCAGCCACAGTGCCCCCCCATAACAGAGTCAGCCACAGTGCCCCCCCATAACAGAGTCAGCCACAGTGCCCCCCCATAACAGAGTCAGCCACAGTGCCCCCCATAACAGAGTCAGCCCACAGTGCCCCCCACATAACAGAGACAGCCACAGTGCCCCCCCATAACAGAGACAGCCACAGTGCCCCCCATAACAGAGTCAGCCACAGTGCCCCCCCATAACAGAGTCAGCCACAGTGCCCCCCATAACAGATGTCAGCCACAGTGCCCCCCCCATGACAGAGACAGCCAGATGGAAGCACATGCTCAGGTCCATCCTTCAACTGCCACCAGCAGCAGCAATAAGGACACACTCTCTGAGAAGGGACACGCCCCCTGAGCTGCCATCTTGAAATAAATCTAGCAGAACAATTGCAGCAATAAATGGAAAGATCTCTGGCTCCATGTGAGGTGCGAAAGAGGTTGTCATGTAATGTATGATGTCTGATTTTCATTTTTTATATAAATCATGGGATAACCCTTTAAAGGTGTGGTCCAGGATCAGAAAAACATGGCTGCTTCCTTCCAAAAACAGCGCTGCACGTGTCCACAGGCTGTATATGGTATTGCAGCTTATGCCCATTTATTTCAATGGAGATCAATACCAGGCACAACCTATGGACAGGTGTGGCGCTTTTTCTGGAAATAGGCAGCCATGTTTCTCATAGTCAGGTATGGGGATGTGAAATGACGGTTCCAGATTATGCGTTTAGTCGTTTTATTACAGGCGGTGAGATATTTCAATATTACTGCAGGGGTCACCAAGCACAAGACATCTCGGATGCAGTGTCACTATTTCCGCGCTGCCAGACAGGGCGCCATCCTAGTTCAGACTGGGTATCTTCAAGGGCAGGAGGAAGCGAGTGGTAAGGTCTTGATGCCCGGCTGCTGCTGCCCCACCTTCTAGGCTTCATACGTGCCTGCAAGGACAACGTCATGGTCACCCATTAGTATACCAAGGCGGTACAGTTATATTAGGCAGAGGGCTTCAGAGCGAAAATCATAATGCATCCTTCCCCAGAGCTCGAAGAAAAGAAGCGGTTGCTGTTACTTTAGAATATTCACGGATGCTGCAAGAATTTTCATTTAACTTGAACATGCCCTTTAGGTGCCCAGTAGGCGGAGCTTCACTGCTGAGAGCCACTCACAGTGAAGCTCTGCTTCCTCGGCTTTTTCAAAAGCAGAAGCCGGCAGAATAAAAGTTCATATTCTCACTGCTCCACATCAGGTATGTCTGTCCTGCTCTCCTGGATCCCTGCCTAGTGCTGTCAGCAGCTTAGCATACTGTCAAAACTGCTGACAGATTCCCTTTAAATTAAAGGGGTTTTCTGGGATTTTCATACTGATGGCCTATCATATTATCAATATGATATTGGTGGTGGTCCGACTCCTGGCACCTCAGCCGATCAGCTATTTGAGGAGGACGTGGTGCTCACCGGAGCTTTGTGAAATGGATGTGAAATCACATGGCCTAGGAAGAGGCCTAAGCACCAGGAGTCAGACCCCGCCAATCTCATATGATGTCCTATCCTGAGGATAGGCTATCAATTAGAAAATCCTGGAAAAAAATGCACTGCCTGCAGCTGCCACCAGGGGGAGCACACTGCATACAGATCTATACAGCAGAGAGCAGTAGGGAGCAGTATACCAGCAAACTCCCCCTAGTGGTAGCTTTCAGCAATAGCCTGCTTTTTCTTATGGGTGGGTCACCTGCTATACAACCAAGGACTAGTGGGCTGGAGGGGCACATGGCAGGCAGGGTATATGAGACCCAAGGCCCGCTGTGACTTCATTGACCAAAAAGCTGGCCCTGGGTGCCCTCACCTAAAACAGCGTGACCCCCTTCTCCTTTGTATATGGGGCTCATAGGTCTTAATTTATAATATGTCTCCAGGGGCCGAGTGTACCTGCTACCTCCACACCCTTACGCCCCTGTGCTCCAATACGTCTCTTACCCACCATCCATGTATGTAGGGCATGCCCTCTGATGTATACCTTTGCCAGGAGGGTGGCGCCCATCTCTAATGATTTCACGCGCTCGTTAAGATGACAGAGAAAGCCGACATATTCCGCCAAACCCGTCTTCAAGTCCATGCTGGCACGTTCCATGAGGCCGAAGCCGGTACTGCTTACATTACTGACGAGGGCCTGAAAAAGACAGCGTAGATGTGGGATAGTGGAATCAGAGGAGTCTTCGCCATGCTTTACACTGCAGCTCTGCTCACTACCATTGGCTGCCAGTGACACACAGAAGTCTACCAGGAAACCAATGCAGATACTCAATGCAGCAAGGCTGAGGTTGGCATGGTTCGGGGCTGGGAGGATGGCACATGCTGATGGCAGGTATGCCCCCATCCCGTTGTGATTTATAGGAGTACCTACCTCTGCCACGCGGAGCTTCAGGTGCTCCGTTTTATCGATCTGACCCCTCAGACGTCGCTCCAGGTCTTCTATTAGGGTCATGGTTTCCTTGGATCCCAGAGAGATCTTCATAGATGGATTCATATCCATACTGCGAGAAACGGAAGAAGAGCGTCAGAAGCAGTCACTGGTCGGTCAAGTATAAAAATGAGGTTCTTCAGCAGCTGCAGGGTGTATAAAAACATTTGTGTGTGGCTGCAGAACCTTATAACACCCTCTGATGAACCCTAAACACCTCAGCTGCTGCAGAACCTCCTAATACACACCTCAGCTGCTGCAGAACCTCCTAATACACACCTCAGCTGCTGCAGAACCTCCTAATACACACCTCAGCTGCTGCAGAACCTCCTAATACACACCTCAGCTGCTGCAGAACCTCATAATACACACCTCAGCTGCTGCAGAACCTCATAATACACACCTCAGCTGCTGCAGAACCTCATAATACACACCTCAGCTGCTGCAGAACCTCATAATACACACCTCAGCTGCTGCAGAACCTCATAATACACACCTCAGCTGCTGCAGAACCTCATAATACACACCTCCAGCTGCTGCAGGAACCTCGTAATACAACACCATCAAGCTGCTTGCAGAACCTCATTAATACACACCTTCAGCTGCTGCAGGAACATACATATATACACACCCTCAGCTGCTGCAGGAACAATCATAACACAACCGCAGGTGCTGCCAGAACATCATACGTACACACCTCAGCCTGCTGCAGAACCTCCATACTACACACCTCCAGCTGCTGCATGAACCTATAATACACACCTTCAGCTTGCCTGCAGAACCTCATAATACACACCTCAGCTTGCCTGCCAGAACATCGTAATACACACACTCAAGCTGCTGCCAGAACCTCGTAATTAGCACCACCTCAGCTGCTGCAAGAACCTTCCTAATACACCTCAGCTGCATGCAGAACCTCCTAATACCACACCGTCAGTGCTGCAGAACCATCAGTAATACACACCTCAGCTGCTGCAGAACCTCGTAATACACACCTCAGCTGCGTGACAGAACCTCGAATACACAACCCTCAGCATGCTGCAGAACCTCATAATACACACCTTCAGCTGCTGCAGAACATCATAATACACACCTCAGCTGCTGCAGAACCATCATAATACACACCTCAGCTGCTGCAGAAACCTCATAATACACACCTCAGCTGCTGCTGCAGAACATCGTAATACACACCTCAGCTGCTGCAGAACCTCATAATACACATCTCAGCTGCTGCAGAACATCATAAACACACCTCAGCTGCTGCAGAAACCTCGTAATACACACACCTCAGCTGCTGCAGAACCTCGTAATACACACCTCAGCTGCTGCAGAACATCATAATACACACCTCACCTGCTGCAGAACCTCGTAATACCTCAGCTGCTGCAGAACCTCGTAATAACACACCTCAGCTGCTGCAGAACCTCGTAATACACACCTCAGCTGCTGCAGAACATCATAATACACACCTCAGCTGCTGCAGAACCTCATAATACACACCTCAGCTGCTGCAGAACCTCGTAATACACACCTCAGCTGCTGCAGAACTGTAATACACACCTCAGCTGCTGCAGACACACACCTCAGCTGCTGCAGAACCTCATAATACACACCTCAGCTGCTGCAGAACATCGTAATACACACCTCAGCTGCTGCAGAACCTCATAATACACACCTCAGCTGCTGCAGGACATCATAATACACACCTCAGCTGCTGCAGAACCTCCTAATACACACCTCAGCTGCTGCAGAACCTCCTAATACACACCTCGGCTCCTGCAGAACCTCATTAATACACACCTCAGCTGCTGCAGAACCTCATAATACACACCTCGGCTGCTGCAGAACCTCATAATACACACCTCAGCTGCTGCAGAACCTCATAATACACACCTCAGCTGCTTGCAGAACCTCATAATACACACCTCAGCTCCTGCAGAACCTCTTAATACACACCTCAGCTGCTGCAGAACATCATAATACACACCTCAGCTGCTGCAGAACCTCATAATACACACCTCAGCTGCTGCAGGACATCATAATACACACCTCAGCTGCTGCAGAACCTCATAATACACACCTCAGCTGCTGCAGAACCTCCTAATACACACCTCAGCTGCTGCAGGACATCATAATACACACCTCAGCTGCTGCAGAACCTCATAATACACACCTCAGCTGCTGCAGAACCTTATAACACACACCTCAGCTGCTGCAGTCACTTTAATATTGTTATAATTGATTGGGGGGGGGGGTTATCCCATAGGAACCAATCCCATGAGAAATACCCGGCAATGACCCCCTCTGTGATTGCTGGGAAGAGAAGGAGCAGTGTACTAAGGCTAACTTCATCTATAAGACGTCTTCAGCCTGTAGATGGTGTGCAGTAAGTCTCAGGAGGACACCCCACTCACCTCTGGGTTGTGCTGCAGGTGTGTGTGGGGGGCGAGAAGGTACCAGGCCGGCTGAGCTCCACACTGGCACAGGAATGCTTGGAATCCCTGCACTGACTGTGGCGAGGGATGGAGGAGGAGGTGGAGGAGTCTTGTCTCCTCCCAAGTGGAAAAAGTCAAATTATTAACTACTTTCCTTTCCTGTGCAAAGCAATGGAAATCATGCATCCCCTCCTTGTGGACAAAACAAGAACTGAGCTACGAGTCCATGGGAACATATGTTAAATAAAAGGGGTCCTGCAACCATGTGAAATAGTAGACTGTGGACCACCCCTAGAAAGATCACTAAATAAGATCAAAATGTCAGTGCGGATTCATCTCTTATTATAGCTTTATGTGTTTGCACTTGCATAGCTATAAATTGAGGCTGCCTGCATCCACCACTAGGGGGAGCTCATCGCATACTGTTGATACATTGAAGTCAGTAATAACACAGTGTGCTGTGAGCTCCCTCTAGTGTTCACTGCAGGCAACTAGATTGTTATTTAGTGTCTGTGCAGGAGATTTGGAGCTGTGTATCAGAAAAAAAACAGATCTAGGTGCTATAAGGATATGTAAAGAAGTGAAATAGCACAAAAAATAAATAATGTTAAAAAGTGGAGAATCCCTTAAATTCCCATATGGTGTAAAACACAGCTAAAGCGTTACCTGCAGGGTTTGAAATCCCAGTGCTGGTCTAAGTCATCCTGCCCAACATCTCCCTCTTGCAGGGCTCTACTGGGCACGTTCTTAAAGGGCTAGCGTTCATCACTGTAATTCTTCCACCTCTGTTCCCCTTCTGGCCCAAGCTATTTAGAGATCATTTCTCCATGCTCAGGTATGGGAGCAATAAGATTCCAGTATTGTGCAAAGCTGACCTACCGTTATACCAGTGTGTTACGGACTAGCTTGATATCACACTACATCTACTGCCTGCTATGGCCTTCTGCTAGTCTCCGATGATCCTGTCCTCCACCTGCCATGACCTTCTGCTAGTCTCCAATGATCCTGTCCTCCACCTGCCCTAACCTTCTGCTAGTTTCTCATGTTGTTCGAAGTCTGCTCTGATTTTCTGCCAGTCTCTCATGATCCAGCTACCCTTCTGTTAGTCTCTCATGATGACTGTCCTCCTGCCCTTCAGCCGCTCTCATGTTCTTGTTCTCTTCCTGCCCTGACCTTCTACAAGTCTCTCATGTTCTTGTTATTCACCTGCCCTGACCTTCTGCTAGTTTCTCCTGATCCTGTCCTCCACCTGCCCTGACCTTCTGCTAGTCTCTCCTGATCCTGTCCTCCACCTGCCCTGACCTTCTGCTAGTCTCTCCTGATCCTGTCCTCCACCTGCCCTGACCTTCTGCTAGTCTCTCCTGATCCTGTCCTCCATCTGCCCTGACCTTATGTTAGTCTCCCATGTTCTTGTTCTCCACCTGCCCTGACCTTCTGGTATCCTCATGATCCTACTCTCCACCTGCTCTAACCTTCTGCTAGTCTCTCATGTTCTTGTTCTCTACCTGCTCTGACCTTCTGGTAGCCTCTCATGATCCTACACTCCACCTGCTCTAACCTTCTGCTAGTCTCTCATGTCCTTGTTCTCTACCTGCTCTGACCTTCTGGTAGTCTTTCATGATCCTGTCCTCTGCTTGCCCTGACCTTCTGCTAATCTCTCAATTACCCATTCTTCACCCACACTGATCTTCTGCTAGTCTCTCATGTAACTCTCATGTCCCTGTCCACCGCCTGGTCTGACCTTCTGCTAGCCTCTCACGATCCTGTCCACTGCTTGCTCTGACCTTCTCATGATCCTGTTCTCCGGCCAGCCCACCATTGTGCACATACTCCATCTTCCCTGACCTATGCTTCCCTGACTTCTGCCTTCTTGTACTGCATCCTGGTATCTATGGCTAATGTCATGTCAGCTGCTGCAAACGGAGACTACCCCTGTGATTGTGAGCCGGGGGTTCTGGCTGCAGATCCTTGTACAGGGAATGCCTTAGACTGCAAGGTTCAACCTCAAGCCAAATCCACTGAAATGTAGTCCACATCTGACAATAGTGACAACCCCTGAACGGAACAAGCAGTGACATCATGAGACGGAGTGGCATGGTGCTTACCTAATGCCGCTATCACTTCTTTGTATCTAGGAGGGGCACAGCGGCCATATGTACCAATATTTGTGGCTAGTCAGCCCTCTAGTATCAGAGACATACAGCCCAACAATATCTATTTAAAGGGGTTGTACAGAATCAGAAAATCATGGCTGCTTTCTCCCAAAAACAGCACCACCTCTGTCCACAGGTGGTAGGTGGTATTGCACCTCAGCTCTATTTATGTCACTATACCCAAGCTGCAATACTACACAAGACCCATGGGCAGATGTGGTGTTGTTTCTGGCACAAAACAGCCCTTTAACCCAACGCCAAAGAAATCCAACACACTGCCGCTCCTTTTTACATGGGAATTTTATTGTTTTTCGGGTCATGAATTGAGGCTTTTACAAAACACGATGCACAGTAGCACTGCACAGCTAACTTACACCGGGCCTTCCCCTAGCCCATGGTTCACTGCGCCCCCTGCAGGAGGTAACAGGACCTTATCCAGGTAGAGCACCCCTATAAATCAACAATGCAAATAGGAGTGGACATGGCGCAAAAAAAAAAATTAAAAGGCGGACTGATTTTTCAAACTTCAGTATGGCGAGTGGATGGGGGTTCAGGAGGCCTGCAGGTGTCCATGTTGAAATAAGCACCTGAATATTTATGGCTATATAAAGTCCATAAGGGAGCGTTAATACAAAACAAAGGGGGGGGGGGTCCGCTCCACTGCCGCGCTTCAGCCTCAGGTGCAAGGTAAACATTTCTTCGCTTTGCTATTGCCAGTCCTCATAGGGGAAGACACAAAGGCGGACTCTCTAAGGAACACTTGAGAAGAAGAAAAAAAAAGGAAGGGGGGGGGGAAGTGTTCGAAAGAGGAGACAAACAGAAAAATCACATACAAAATTACAAGACAAAGTAAAATCCATGATATTGCTCAAGACGGCGCACTCTAACGCCACACCATATTAGCCTTTTTTACATAACTTTAGCAAATAACGTGTCCCGACATGAAGGAAAATATCAAAATTCAACCCATTGACTGCACGATAAGGTGCCTGTATAGTAGGTGGAGCGTCCCTTTAACCCAGTACTGTTTTGCCAGAGTGGAGCCCCAGCAGTGGGAAAAGTAGCTACCTGGAGGGGGAGGGCTGCTTTAGATGCTGCTACCTCCTGAATGGTAACAGCTAGAAACTTGCAACTGATCTTGTTTGAAAGCAGACATTCCAAGCTTTCAGTAATACCAAAATGACAGCAGTTCACATTTAGGACAGAGAAAGATATCACTGATAGCAGCTGAAAATGAAAGTAAAATCAGGTTTATTCCCAACGATTTCTAAGGCTCCATTCACACGTCCTGTTTTTCTTTCCCGATTCGATCCTGATTTTTTCAGGACCCATTGAAATGAATGGATCCAGATCAGGATCGAACCAGGAAAGAAAAACAGGACGTGTGAATGGAGCCTAACAGTGATTTTAGCTGTCATTTTGGTCTTGTATGAAAGCCTGGACTGTCAGCTTTCAGACAAGACCAGTTGCATGCATGTTTCTAGCTGCTACCTTTGAGGAGATATCACCATCTAAAGCAGCCCTCCCTCCTCCAGTTAGCTACTTTTCACACTGCCCGAGCTGGACTTGGGCAAAAAAGCTGGTTAAAGGATACTCCGCTCCTGCCTCTACACGGCATCATTTATTAGCTTTGCCTACAATAATACGCTAATTTACTTGAATAAATTTTTGTACACCTTAAAGGGATTGCACAACATTTCTTGTCCGTAGGCTGCGTCTGGTACTGCAGCATTCAGGAGAATGGGGCTGAACTGCAATATCCTCCATAGGTTATGGCTGGTATTGCAGCTCAGACCCATTACTCTGAATGCCGCAGTACCAGACACAGCCTGTGGAGAGATGTGGCGCTGTTTCTCGGAGGGGATCAGATTATATTTTATCTGACACGACCCCCTCAGTTGCTAAGGATTGCCAAATGCACCATGGACATCTGTGAGAACTGAAAGACCAAGGTGGGTTTGGCACAGAAACCTTGGATCTTTAGAAAAAAATTCTTTAAAAAAAATCCTAGCAAAACTTAGGCTTTGAAAGCAGCTGAATACAATCTCCAAACTTCTGTACGTCCAGGAAGTTGAGATACGGGAAACTGTGTGCAGACCCCGTGGTCACCGATGATTTTCTTTTCCTTGGCTCTGTAGATTTAAAGGGGTTTTCCACGAAAAAACAAAACACGGATGACACCTGGGAGCGCCACCAGTCAGAATCGACTGTGTACGTGCTGAGCTGCACTGAAGATAATGGATGAGCCGCTCCAGAAACCACTGAGGCCCCCATTTTCTGCTGATGGTGCAGCCTCTGGGATCAGATCAGACATTAAAGAAGAACTCCCGACAAAAATTTTATTCCATGTACTGCTAGAAATGTACATGATGTAATCTGTAGTGAATGTCATTTTCTTACCAGTGTCTGATTTTTTGACTTATATCATCCTGAAGTTTCTTATCTGTGTCATGTGACCAGCAATTAGACCCACCAACTCACACATAGACTATGTGTGGACAGGAAGTCTAATTCTCTATGTATTCCTATGAGACTGAAAGTGAGGCTCCCATAGGAATGAACAGAGCAGTAACTGGCTTCCTGTCCTGGGTCAGTTGGAGGTCAGGGAGTTGGTCACATGACCCAGCTACAATAAGAAGAGAGGTTTTTACTCACAGAAACAGTCACTGATAAGAAGATGACATTCACTACAGATTATATCATGTACCTTTCTAACAGGTCAGAGAATAAAAATTTTTGCGGGAGTTCTTCTTTAATGGCCAGCTGGATTGAGTATTACCAATTGTCCGTGTTAATTCTGCAACCGACAGACGCATTTACACATGGCAGTGAGATCCATATGTCTGTGTAGGACATGGACCAGGCGTTCACCATAGTCAACTGCCTCCAGGTCTGTGAGACATAGAGTAGTGCATGCCCTAAACCCGTGTAGAAAAACGAAGTACGTCTAGCACCATTCACTTCTATGGGTATCTCAATCAGGCCTTAAAGGGGTTGTCCCGTTACCACAACTTATGCCATATCCACAGAATAAAAGATATGTCTGCTCGATGGGGGTCCGACTACTTGGTCCACCACTGATCATGGGAATGGAGGCCTATGCGTTCCGATTTGAATGGAGCATGAGTAACGCTTGTGCGCTGCTGCTGCTACAGTCAGCTGTATGGGGCTATTGGAGATCACGGAGCACCTGTACTATAGGCTTGAATGGATCGGCGGAAGCACACGTGTGTCTGCCACTCCATTCAAATGCGGAGAACGGCCCTCTGTTCTCATGATCGGTGTTGGCCCCACTAGTCGGCCCACTGATCAGACACTAATCCCCTATTCTGTAGACATGGCGTAAATTGTCGTAATGGCCTAACCTCTTTAAAGGGCATCTGTCAGCAGTTTTGTACCTATGACACTGGCTGACCTGTTGGCATCTGAAGACATCTGTGTTGGTCCCATGTTCATATGTGCCTCCATTGCTGAGAAAAATGATGTTTTAATAGATGCAAATGAGCCTCTAGGAGCAACGGGGGCGTTACCATTACACCTAGAGGCTGTGCTCCCTCTGCAACTGCCCCGGAACACTTGATCACACCGGACCCTGACTTCTCCTAAAGTCCAAGTGCAGAGAGCACAGCAGTTGCAAAGAGAGCAGAGCCTCTAGGTGTAATGGTAACGCCCCCGTTGCTCCTAGAGGCTCATTTGCATATATTAAAACATCATTTTTCTTAGCAATGCGGGCACATATGAACATGGGACCAACACACATGTCTTCAGCTGCCAACAGGTCGGCCAGTTTCATAGGTACAAAACTGCTGACAGATGCCCTTTAAGGAGTCATGACGTTTTCCTACCACAGTGCTCTCTCCATGTAAGTTCTAAAGGAACAAGGACACATGGCGCAGCTTTACTGCAAGGACACGGCATACAGCAGAGTAGAGCTCAGCTTCCTCGAACTACATAAGAAAAAATAATAAGTGACACCATAATTTATCAGGTTAATTTAGGCTTTAAAGGGGTTGTAAGGAGGAGAAAGAGTCCGAAACAGCACCAGTGTTGTCCACTGGCTGTGTCAGTTATCGCAGTTCAGTGCAATACCGGGCACAGCCCACCTACAAGGGCGGCATCAAGGACATTTCATCTCCTTTAAGAGTGAGCAGCCTTCGTTTTTGCAGGCTCGCTCTTTTCCGTGAGGAGACTACAACTTTGGCGTACCATAACTCAATATAGGACAGATCACGGCAAACAGCTTGTACACAAACGGAGCTAAGGTTTCGGTAAGGGCGCGGTTATGATGCGGTTACATGGCGCAACTACTTAAAAAAAACAAAAAACACAGCGCAGATTACAGTGAGTGGTAACGTCAAATGTATGAAAAATTTGGCTTGGGCCTTTCCGAAAACCTGTGGAGGAATCAATGGCGGTGGCTGTGTACAGTTTTGGCTCCTTTGTGTATCGGGCTTCTCGTACAGCATTCGTATCTAGGACCTGGCGGTGTCCTTGCTGCTTTCATGATGTGCTTCCCCTTGGAAGTTAGGGTATTCCAGGCCACCAAACATTTTCCATTGTAAAGCTGTATATATATATATATATATATATATATATATATATATATATATATTGCCTCTGGGAAGGTAAGTATTTTTCCTGAAGAGTCACCTATAGGTGGCACTAGAGAGACAGCTTTCTGGAGTAGTGCTATTCCGCAAAGTTTACTGTCTGGGTCGTAGGCAACCCATTAGGATGCCAACCCAAAGGGCTTCTGTAGTGTGAGCGGCCGTTTTACTTACGCAGACTGGCAGGGATGTCAGGTATTAAACTTGCCAAGCCTTAGGTGGGTGAACTACGCCCATAGGAAAGGCTTGGTGACATCTGGAAGTACATAGGGCTCGTCCATTTTCAAGGAGTGTGGTGAGGTGTGAGGAGCCCGTCTTCATGGATCCATCACGTCCGGCTTTCAAGGAGGTCTACACAAGATGTCGGGGCGTCTATGGGGTCACAGTCGGCTTACTTGGTTGCTGCTGTAGCTTTCTCTACAAACCACAACCAACGGATAAAAATAAAACACCAATCACAAGAGTTTTCTGTGCAAAGTAAGTTCTTGTCTGGTGGTATCGGGGGGCACATGTGGCGCCCCCTTGTGTTACAGCTGGATAGAAGTGTTCTCTGTGGGGAGGGCACAGAAGGATACACGTGGCTTCAGCTTCTTTATAGTAATGTGTCCATGCTCTCTTCATTATAACTACTGCAATGCTCAATCACTTTCCTGGAAAAAAAAAAAAGATAGATTAGACGGTGGACCCACTGTGCCAACTAACCGGTTCTAACCCTAAGGGCATTATTCTGGAGCCTCCCCTGTATTCGCCCTTTAACCCCTTTACAGGGATGTGGACTTCACTGTGGGTTAGCATCCAGACCGCTACCTGGTGGGATAGTCCCGGTGAACCTGGGAGCTCACACACAGGTCAGAGACACTAGTGCTAAGCACCAGAGGCACAGACAAGGCACTAATACAGAACCAGGCAGAGCACAAGAGAATCCAAGGCAAGTACCAAGACACCGAGCACTGGCAGATGGACAAACCTCAGGAACCCAGACATACAGACCTCAGGAACCCAGACATATGGCCTAAATGTGCAGAAGCTTTGTACTTCAGGAGACAGTTCAGAAACATGAGCAGAAACTTAGCAAGACGGAACAGGCACAGAACACTAGGACACAGTTCAGGCGCAAAAATTTGGCAGAACAGAGAAAAACTAGAACTTGGAAATTAATCGGCAAACAGACTTTACAGAATCCAGACAGACAGAGATAGATCGATATGAGATAGATCGATATGAGATAGATCGATATGAGATAGATAGATAGATATTACTATATTTTTGGACCACTTACTATAAGGCCTCTTTCACATTAGCAGCAGCACGGATCTGGCGGGTGAAGGGTGCCGCCGGATCCATGCTGCCGCAAGAACACGTAAGGAGCCGGAGCAGCTGTTCCGCCCCACAGGTGTCACATACACACAGACGTACACATACACAGACATACTTACATGCTCCCAGCATGCTCTATACAGCACAGGAGGACGGCACGCACATAGGAAGATTACCCACAGCGCCCTCTGCTGGAGGGAGAATCTTCCTATGTGCGCGCAGTCCTCATCCTCCTGCGATGTGCGGAGCTGCTGGGAGCATGTAAGTATGTCTGTGTATATGTCTGTCATGTGTGGTGTGCTGTGGACGGATCCGTCATGAACTCCATTGGAAGTCAATGGAGGACGGATCCGTTTACTGAGTGAGTCACACCGAACGGATCCGTCCCCATTGACTTGCATTGGGGGACATTCCAGATCCGTCTTGGTGCAGATAAACAGTGCGGAGAGCAAACCGCAGCATGTTGTGGTTTGCTCTCCGGTCTGAAGACGGAACTGAATGCTTTTAGGAGCATTTTGTTGTCTTCAGTTCAGTTTTGTCCCCATTGACAATGAATGGGGGCAAAACTGAAACGTTTTTCTCCGGTATTGAGCCCCTATGACGGAACTCAATACCGGAAAAAGAAAACGCTAGTGTGAAAGTAGCCTAAGCTGGACTGCAGATGCCCACAAGGCTGTCTTTACACCAATAAGTGATGGCATTCCCTATCCATAGGGTTCTTCTCATAACCTACATTTATCTGCTATCCACAGGATCTGAACATTAGGACCATCACCGACCACTAGAGCAGGGTGCCTGTCCACTGTCGCAGGCACACTACCATTCCATTCAAACAGGAGGCAGTTGTAGTGACTGGCGCTGGTCCCAGTGCTCAGCGATCCCCAGGGTTCATACATTTGTCACCCACCCTGTTATCTATAGGAAAACCCCTTTCATTTATTTTGCTGGCATAAAACCTTACACGCGACACCGCTGATGCGGCAGACCGTACCTTGCCATGTCCTTGGTTTCTTGGCGTGTAGTGGTCATTTTGAGCACATCTAGAAGCAGTGGGAGTCCTCCTTCCTTGATCAACAGGGGGCAGTACTTGTCCGCTATATTAAAGGGAAAGAAAAGGGGGAAATGCATTACAGACCTAATGGGACCTCATTATACCAGTGAAATACATGAGCGGTAAAATTGTGAATTGGGTAGTCGGTAGTCAGTACGCTAGGTATGCGCCTAAAGGGTTTCTGTCACCAGTTTTTTCGGTATGAATCAGGCTGACATTAGAGATGTGCTAATGTCACCTGATTCCAAATATATATCTCTTGTAGTTACTGGTGCCCCCGTTTTTTATATAAAATTAACTTTTATTTTATGCTAATAAGCCTCTAGGAGCAGGGGGGCGTTACCCCTGCTCTTAGAGGCTCTGTTTGCCCACCTTCAAAAACGCCCCCTTTCTCTTGATTGACAGGTCCAGGCAGCTTTCTCCATCTCCTGACGGCCCTGTCTGCGATCCAAATCCCGCACCTGTGCCGTGCGTCCTTTATTCGGTGCAGTGAGGAAGCCGGGAGCCTGCGCCGAATAGAGGACGCACAGCGCACGCGCGGGATTTGGATCGCGGACAGGGCCGGCAGGAGATGGAGAAAGCTGCCTGGACCTGTCAATCAAGAGAAAGGGGGCGTTTTTGAAGGTGGGCAAACGGAGCCTCTAGGAGCAGGGGTAACGCCCCCCCCTGCTCCTAGAGGCTTATTAGCATAAATTAAAAGTTAATTTTATATAAAAACGGGGGCACCAGTAACTACAAGAGATATATATTTGGAATCAGGTGACATTAGCACATCTCTAATGTCAGCCTGATTCATACTCCCAAACTGGTGACAGAAACCCTTTAATTGTACGTCTGTTGTAAGTACATGTATTTCTCAATTTGTCCACCATACTTTACCCTATTATTCTTTGCAGCAATCCTTCCCCCATGCCACATGGCATTGTTAAAGAGGTATTCCAGGAGTAAAATATTGATGACCTATCCTCAGGATCGGTCATCAATATCTAAGCGGCGGGGGTCTAACTCCCCGTCAGCTGTTGGAAGAGGTCGAGGTGCTCCAGTGAGGGCAGCAGCCTCTTCCAGTTTGGTACTACAGGCCACGCCCATTCAAACAGCTGTTCGGCGGGGGTGCCAGGTCCTAACCCCCCAATCTAATACTGATGTCCTATCCTGAGGACAGGTCATTAATATTGTACTTCAGGAAAACCCTTTTAAATTGGAGCTGCATCTATGGCTATCCTGACTCAAATCAAATGTATTATACCCTAAAATGACGTTATATTAACCCCTGGTGTGAACGGAGGCATGTGATACTCACGGTATACAGATACAAGGTTATACAGGGCCCACGTCGCCCAGTGCTGGCTCACAGGAGAAACGCACTGAGGCAAAAGCCGGAGAATGGGCTCAAAAGACCTTCAAAGTGAGACACAAAGACGTTAGGAATCAATACTAACACTTCTGGCGGTAAGACTGTAATACAGTTCCCTTCCGTAGCTGTGTGGTCAAGCGGAGCATCCTATTTCTAGCTAATAGATTGTCCTTATGAGACAATTTTCAATTATATTTCAGTCTCTTAATATCTTTATTGCAGTCTGGGCTTCTAAGTTTCTGATACAAAGCTTCAAATCCCCTGCATAGCCAGAGGTAAAATGGTAAATTTCCGGCTGCCGGCAACCACCACTAGAGGGAGCTAGAGATGGGTTGTTCAAGTGTTTAAAGGGTTTCTGTCACCAGTTTTTTCGGTATGAATCAGGCTGACATTAGAGATGTGCTAAGGTCACCTGATTTCAAATATATATCTGTTTTATTTACTGGTGCCCCCATTTTTATATAAAATGAACTTTTATTTTATGCTAATAAGGCCTCTAGGTGCAAGGGGCGTTACCCCTGCTCCTAGAGGCTCTGTTGATTGACAGGACCAGGCAGAGAAGAAACACTCCATTCACCATAGCTTGTAAGGACCTTCAATGATGTCATGACCATGTGATCAGTCACATGGTTTAGGAGGAGACAGGCTGTTTGTGTGAACCTAACCATGTAACTGATCACATGGTCATGACATCATTGAAGGTCCTTGCAAGCTATGGTGAATGGAGTGTTTCTTCTCTGCCTGGGCCTGTCAATCAACAGAGCCTCTAGGAGCAGGGGTAACGCCCCTTGCACCTAGAGGCCTTATTAGCATAAAATAAAAGTTCATTTTATATAAAAATGGGGGCACCAGTAAATAAAACAGATATATATTTGGAATCAGGTGACATTAGCACATCTCTAATGTCGGCCTGATTCATACCGTAAAAACTGGTGACAGAAACCCTTTAATACTGATGACCATTTTGTGATCGGTGGGGGTCCTACACCCTCACAGATCACATGTTTCAAGAGGATGCAGCAGCGCCATCCATTGTATAGCGGCTGTGCTTGCTACTTCAGCTCAACGCCATTCACTTAAATGGGACAGAGCTGCGCCTAGGCCTCTGACTGATGAACATGACGTCACTGGCTGAGCACTTCGCATAGCGCTACATCCTCATCAAACAGCTGATCAGTGGGGGTGCCAGGAGTCAGACCCCCACCGATCAGAACAGATACTGTTCAATATATAAATGTATGCACTAGGCTCCCCCTAGTGGTGGCTACAGAAATGAATAATTTTAGCTCAATCTAGGCAGGTGATTTGGAGCTTTGCATCAGAGAAAAAAAAAAAGTCATGGTAAGAAATTAACCAGCACGAAATTTTGGATCCCAGAACAAATGATCTAAGTAGCCTCGGATCACAGATAGAAGAGGGGGGACAAGGGTGCAAGATAGTACAAGAGGTATCTTAGATTGTCCTCTAACCGGTAGTTAATGTTTCTTCTGGAGCTTATATCCCAGCTCTGGATGGCTCTCCACATACGTTCTTCCACTTCTGGGCGTGTGGGTTCTGCTATGAACCAAGCCTCGGGGCCATCAAACATTATGTGGGACAGCACCCCGCATGCATTGTAGGAGACCTCAATCCCATCTGCTTTGCTTTCCAGGAGATTGCTGGTGACAGACAGAAGAAGAGCACAAAAAGAGTCAGGGCCGGATACAATCCAATGCAAAGAGCAAAGCAACCAAGGCAAAGGTGAGTACCTGAAGACTGTAATAAACTGTGATGTCATCAGCTGTGGGCGGAGCTCACGGACCTCTGCCACATTTCCCAGCAGTCCCAACATATTACGATGCAGTTCCTGCTTCTCTGGAAACTCCTGCGGATGGTGGAAGGGACAACTTGGTTTTATCCCAGTCCCTATGAGGGCGGCGACTGAGGAAGAGTAACTACAAGTGCACTTACTCGTAGACAGTCGAGAAACAGCTTCATGCCGCCGTAGTTGAGAAACATCTCACAATTATCTGGGGTCTCGTCCGTGATGTTCCACAGGGCACTCCAGGAAAACTCCATCACCTGGTCACACTGCCAAGAAAGGCGAAAGGTAATGAACCCATTCTTATAATAACTGCATCATCATCCATTAACCCCCATCTTAGACAATGGGGGCATATCGCTAGGATATGCCCCCATTGTCTCATAGGTGCGGGTCCTACCTGTGGGACCCGCACCTATATCGAGAACGGAGCCGGGAAATGAACGGAGGGCTCACTGTGCATGCGCAGCCGCCCTGCATTCATTTCTATGGGGCCGCTGAAAACAGCCGAGCAGTGGCTCTACTATTTCCGTCGGCTACATAGAAATGAATGGGAGCGGTGGCTGCGCATGCACAGTGCGCTCCAATTCATTTCTATGGGAGCAGCGGGGGAGCTATGCCTGGTGGTGGCCAGACCCCGTGAAAGCCCGGGGTCCTCCATGCACAGCACTCCCCGCTCCATTCTTGATATTGTCTAAGATGGGAATACCCCTTTAAGGACCGGGACCATTTTTGTTTTTTTCCTTTCTACCTTCCAAAAGCCACTTTTTTGTATTGTATCTTATATTGGAATATGGGGAAAAAAATTCTTTGCGGGGTGAAAAAAAAAAAAATTTTAAAATAAAAAGCTTTTTATATTGCGCCGTGCTATACATAACATGACGATGCCAAATTTGTATAGTTTTTATTATGTTTTACTTCTTTTAAAAAAACAAAACTTACATTTTCTTTACATTGGCATTTTCTGAAACTCATATCTTTTTTAGATTGCTGTTTACAAGAGGGCTTGTTTTTTGCAGGGTGAACAGTTGATTTTATTGGTACCATTTTTGGGTATTTATGACTTTT
The DNA here is from genome assembly GCA_900303285.1 of Rhinella marina. Taxonomy (NCBI): domain Eukaryota; kingdom Metazoa; phylum Chordata; class Amphibia; order Anura; family Bufonidae; genus Rhinella; species Rhinella marina. Next base: position 256,412 of record ONZH01024521.1, on the reverse strand, counting down.
TGATCACTTTTTATTAATGGGGGAGTGTTGTGGGCATGCTCTGTGACTTGTGCAGGAAGCTGGAGTATTTGAGCAGTGACCATCAACTACTGTGAATGGGGGATCCTATGTTATCTGACACTGTATTCCTGCCTGTGAAGATAATACAATTTTCTTTTTTTTTTTTTTTGCACGGGACAAGGTGGCCAAAAATAGTGACTCGTTGATTTTAATGTTTGTTTTTCATTACAGCATTGACTGTGCAGAAAAATATTTTTGATATTGTAACGGTTCAGACATTTTCAGGCACGGCAATACCTGTTATGTTTATTTTTCGGTGTGCGAATGGGTGCCACCGCCACGCTGTTGTAGCCACAGTCTCCTTCACTGTTGGCACCAACTGTGAAAGGGAACCGCGGTGAGCCCTCATTGACTGAGGCCGGTGACCAGGGCACAGATGTGGTGGGAAAATTTGCTAAATCTGCATCTCCGAATTGTTGGGGAGTGATGGAATATCCTATCGATACGTCATCATTTTACAAAGCAGAAATAACCTACATCCTAAGGCTACATCCACACGTCCGCGGAACGCACATAATAGAAATGCCTTTTCTTGTCCATGTATTCGGACAAGAATAGGACATGTTCTATTTTTTTTGGGAGCCGCGGAACGGAAGTGCGGACAAAGTGTGCCGTCTGCATCTTTTGCGGCCCCATTGAAATGAATGGATCCGCATCCCATCCGCATAATTGTCCGCAAATGCGGAAACGTATGCGGACAGGATGCGGATGAAAAAAACGGTTGTGTGAATGGGGCCTAATTTTGGAGGTGGGTCTATAGCAGGTCCACAGTGCACAGGAGATTACTCACTGGCTTTAATGGGGGAGTGTTGTGGGCATGCTCTGTGACTTGTGCAGGAAGCTGGAGTATTTGAGCAGTGACCATCACCTACTGTGAATGGGGGATCCTATGTTATCTGACACTGTGTTCCTGCCTGTGAAGATAATGAGATGACTACTAAGATGTGATCTCTACAGAACTGGAAGTGTCAGTCTGTTATTAAGCTTAGTGGCCAGTGTGAAGTCTGCAGGATTTTTTATTTAAATAGAGATAGTGACGTCGAAATTTAAAAGAAAAAAACAAAACAATACTATGGGGGTCCTTTACGATCAGAAATATGCCTATATTAGTCGTACTGCTGGCGCAGATTGTGCACCAATTATGTGCACCGTAATCTGCAACTTTTTCCCGCTCACGCCAGATCTAAAAAAGTGGGCGTGGCGTGGCCAGGGAAGGGGACGGGCCGGTTTAGGTGTAGAAAATGGTCTAACTCTATGCCAGCAAGGAAGCTGGCTTACATATAGACCAGCGGTGGATACGCTGAAATCATGTAGAAGCTGGCGCCTCTACATAACCTCGGCGGATCCACCGCCAGTGCAGGGACTTACTAAGACCGGCATCTAAAACGTCGGTCTTAATAAATGACCCCCTATGTTTAGCATAAAAACTTTACTGAAATAATAACCCATTTTCCAATGACAGATTCCCCTTAAAGGAACCGCACACAGGCAGGGACCACATCACTTACTGTTCTGTCCTGCAGCTTCTTCTGAATCAGTTTAAGCATAGTCTATAAAGACAAAACGATTCATGTATAAGCCAAATGGAAAAAAAAAAGGGAGTTCCCCTTTAAATGTTTAGCACTCACCATGACGAAGCCCATCTTCCCCACCGCCTCCTTGTGGTCATTGTCCACCTGACAGACAAGGGCATTGCAGAGGTGCACTGCGATACGCTGGATGGACTCATCTTGCCGGGTCGGGATGAGGATATTCAGTAGCAGCTCATTTACTCTCTGATACTGGAACTCGAGCTCCTCAGGGATGCCGAAATTACACAGCGTGAGACAGCAGTTTCTCTGCACCTAGAGACACCCAGAGACCATCAGACAGATTAGATACAAGGCTTGTGTTCGGAGGCCGCAAAAAAAAGCAATATGACCGGAGTGTGTGAACACAGCCTATATGCCAGTTTTGTAAAATAAGCAGCGGTTTAGTGTTCACACACTGCACCCATATTGTGTTCTTTGCGTACATTTTTTGCAGCTGTGTGAATACATTCCTGGAACACATAGGAGTCATTTTTTTTTTCTGGCTACAAAGACACAGTATACTGGTACTACAGGTCGAAAGTACTGCAAGAAAACTAGTCAGCACCAACTACGGAAAAATGCAAATAATAGTACCCACCCTAACTAAATCATACTGCCACCACAATGACGCTCCGGATTGAGCACTACCACCTACATATCTATTCCCTAAAAAGTATAAATAGTATTTGTTTTAATATGACCTACACTCACCACTGAATGGCGGCTTATGTCGGTAAATGCCCAAAGAGCCGGCGACCAGTTCCAGATAATAATGGGAGCGTGCCCCCTCTCAGTCTGGAGCGCTACGTGACGTCACAAGAGCTACTGGGATCAAAACCCAACGCATTTCAGAGGGAGACGTGCTGCCGGCCAGGCCATGTTCCCATTAGGTATGGAGCGCCATTGCGGCAGTTTTTCATATAGATAGGGTGGATTCTATTATTTGTATCTCTGAGAGAACTGCAAACTAGATATTCAGCAAGCACTGAGGAAAACTGCTAAAAATGCCAGATACAAGCAATATAATGGCCAGAAATAGTGTCATTCCTACACACACTGTATTAGTGGTTAAACCTTTCCCGACTGCCCAATGTAAATTTACGTCATTTAAAAATGGCGCCCAATGGAGCGTTTTAGACAGTAGACATCCAGCACTAAAGGCTGCAACTGGAGGTAATGCTGGTTGCTGACTTTTAGCCCTTCAGATGCTGTGTTCAAATGTGATGGATGCCCTAAAAACCAGGAAGAGCGCGCTTCCGGGTATGCTCTGGCTCTCCCGGCCTGGGATCGGGGGAGCCGGAGCGTGTACTCGGCAGCCCCAGTCCTCCTGTGTGACACTAGGCTGCTACATATTAGTTTCTATGGACCCCTGCCTGTGGGCTCCATAGGAACACATTCAAATTCTCATTGACTCCAATGCTAAAGTATTGTAGTCTATGAGACAAGCAATCTAATGATTACCTGTTATAGTTCCAAAATCTTACGGAATTTTGAGTCCATGACAGCACCTAGGAGAGAGGGTCGTCCGCCCAGGACAGAAAACCCACAGATATTTAAAGAAGAACTCCCACAAAGATTTTTATTCTCTGACCTGTTAGAAAGGTGCATGATATAATCTGTAGTGAATGTCATCTTCTTATCAGAGAATGTAATTGTGAGTAAAAACCTCTCTTCTTATTGTAGCTGGGTCATGTGACCAACTCCCTGACCTCCAACTGACCCAGGACAGGAAGCCAGTAACTGCTCTATTCATTCCTATGAGACTGAAAGTGAGGCTCCCATAGGAATACATAGAGAATTAGACTTCCTGTCCACATAAGTCTCTGTGTGAGTTGGTGGGTCTAATTCCTAGTCACATGACACAGATAAGAAACTTCAGGATTATATAAGTCAAAGATACAGGCACTGGTAAGAAAATGACATTCACTATGGATTACATCATGTACATTTCTAGCAGGACATGGAATAAACATTTTTGCGGGAGTTCTTCTTTAAGAAGGAGGGGAATCGCCATCCCTCAGTGGTTTTCAGAGACAAACGAGAGCACCCCCAGAATCCATGCTTGTGACCCATCCGAATCCACATATGTTTAATTCATTGAACTCTTTTCCTTAACCAAAATCCAACACCAACACCACGAAAAAGAAGGGAGGGAAAAATAAGTGTGCTGTCATGGACTCTGGAAAATCAAAATTTTTCCCCTTGTCCTATGACAGCACCAGGAAAGATCCCAGAGACAAAAATTTAGGGTGGGATAACAGCTTGTAGAACCTTGCGAATAAAAGAAAGGTCAGAAAACAGCGGAAAGGTCCAGCCTATAATGTTTATAAAAGGTAAGGGCAGAAGACCTGGTGGCCGCTTTGCAAATATCCTGGATTGGTGCATTTGCTCTTTCGGCCCAGGAGGTGGTTACCGCTTTTGTGGAGTGCACAGTCCAACCCGTCGGTACTGTCTTCTAGAGAAGAATTGGGGCAAAAAGATGGAAGCACTACCTCCTGAGCCCTATGAAAACTGGACCTACCTAGAGAAAAAAGCTGGGTCCGGCCTAAGGACAACCTATCTTCCTGAATAGAGGTATAAGGAGGGGTTGATGGACAAGGCCTGAATTTCCCCTATGCCTCCTGGCCGAAGTAACGGACTACTAAGAACACACATTTTAGCATCAACATCCTGATAGAGGATTCTGAAATCGTCTCGAAGGGTTCTTTCATTAGGCTCTGTAAAACCAGACTCAAATCCTAGGGGGGAACTCTATAGATTCTAGAAGGGATATCCCTCTCTACAGCCTTACAAAACCTCCAAGACAAGAGGGTGGACGCTAACCTAGTTTCAAACAGTACGCTCAAGGGCTGCAATCTGGACCTTAAAGAAGAACTCCCGCAAAAATTTTTATTCCATATCCTGCTAGAAAATGTACATGATGTAATCTGTAGTGAATGTCATTTTCTTACCAGTGTCTGCATTTTTGACTTGTATAATCCTGAAGTTTCTTATCTGTGTCATGTGACTAGGAATTAGAACCACCAACTCACACATAGACTTATGTGTGGATAGAAAGTCTAATTCTCTATGTATTCCTATGGGAGTCTCAGTCTCATAGGAATGAATAGAGCAGTTACTGGCTTCCTGTCCTGGGTCAGTTGGAGGTCAGGGAGTTGGTCACATGACCCAGCTACAATAAGAAGAGAAGTTATTACGCACAATTACATTCTCTGATGAGAAGATTGCATTCACTACAGATTATATCATGCACCTTTCTAACAGGTCAGACAATAAAATTTTTTGCGAGAGTTCATCTTTAAGGGTGCTAAGGGACAGACCTTTTTCCACCCCACCCTGAAGAAAAAGCAAAATTTTGGGAATAGAAAGACTATGATGCGGAACAGGATCAATTCCCAGGAAGACAAAAAAAGCTGCCCATGTTCTAACATAGATCCTGGTGGTTACCGGTTTATTACTTTTTAACAAGGTAGAAATAACGGCCTCAGAAAACCCTCTATGCACTAGTAGTGACCTTTCAAAAACCAGGCCATCAAGTGGAGGCCTTTTATAACTTGATGAATGACTGGACCCTGGCTCAGGAGGTCCGGAATCTCTGGTAGTACCCAAGGCTCCCTGCCCGAAAGAAGTCTCAGCCATGTGAACCAAGCACGACGGGGCCAAAACGGCGCTACCATAATCACCGAGGCCCTGTCTTCCCTTATCTTCCTGAGGCCTCTGGAGATTAACTGAAGAGGAGGGAGGGCATAGAGCAGACCCCTGTCCCACGGTTGTAGAAAAGCGTCCGCCCCCAAGGGAAAATCCCCCGGAAAACGGAAAAAAAAACCTTTCCACTTTCCTGTTCGCTCTTGTGGTGAAAAGATCCACTGAGGGCTCCCCCCAAAGCTGAACTAGCTGGGAGAAAACCCCCGAATTTAGAGACCACTCTCTCTCTGTTCCAGTTTGTGACTACTTAAAAAATCTGCCTCCTGGTTGTCTACCCCTTTGATATGAAGGGCCGATAAGGACACGATTCTGAACCGCTACCTGTGGTAATATTGATCCTCCCCAAGGACCTTGAAGAACCCTGTTCTGGACAAGAGCCCTCCAACCAACTGGACTGGCATCGGTAGTCAATACTATTGGATCTGCAATCTTCCAGAGAACCCCCTGGGTGAGGTTGTCTGGGTCCAACCACCGCCTTAGGGAACCGGGAGTTTGTCTGGAGATAAAAAATCTTCATATGCCTTGACCAAGCCTGGAGAATCTCCCATTGTAGACTCCTGGAATGAGCCTGAGCCCACGGAACCGCAGGAGGTTAAAGTTCCTAGAACTGACATACTCTTCCTGATTGACAGATAAGGTTTCCGAACAAGAAGATCACTGTCCTTACTTTCTGGACCTTCTCTGGAGGTAGAAAGGATTTCTGAGAGGACGAGTTCAGTAATACGCCCCGGAACTGTTGAATCTTCTGCAGAACCGTCCTGGATTTTTCCACATTGATCAACCATCCTAGAGAGTTCAGAACGGCAATCACCTGCTCCATCTGGGCGAGACAAGTCTGTTCGGATGGGAGCAACAATCAAGAAGTCGTCCAGGTAAGGGACAAATAGGACGTCTCTTTCCCTTATATGGGCCGCCATCTCCGCTACCTGCTTCGTGAAGATGCGAGGGGCCATGGAAATCCCGAATGTTAGAACCTGGAACTGAAAATGATTCAGACATCCTTGTATCTTCAGCGCCACTCTCGAGTATTTTTGGTGAGCTGGCCATATTGGAAAATGATAGTACGCGTCTCTTATGTCTAGAACTACCATGTAACAGTCGTTGTACAAGAGGTCCACCACTGACGTCTCCACCTTGAACTTCCTCTATATTAAAAATCTGTTTAACCCTCTTGAGTTTATGTTGTTCCTGTACTCTCCGCTTGGATTTTTTTTACCAAAAAAAAGCCGGAGTAGTACCCCCTACCTTCTTCTGATGGAGGACAGGAGATAAGTGCACCTTTTAGAACAAGTCTTTCTACCTCTTCATCCAAACCCTCTTGAGCCCCCCACCTACCTCTGTAACTAAGAACTTTTCTGGGGGATGACTTTTGAACTCTGGTCTGAATCCTGACTCCAAAATGCAGACACTGTTGGTAATTTTCCAGGAGAAAGTCTAAAAGCCTTCCTCCCACCCTGGCGTCATTGGGGGTTGTCTTTTTTGTACTGACCAGAATTTGAATTTCCTGCGCTCCACCTCTCCAGGGACGAAGTATCTCAAGATCTCTCTCCCGGCAGCATGCTCGCGGTCTCGCGATACCAGGGAAGGGGAGGCGCGCTCCACATACTCCCGCGCTGCAACTCCCACGTCTTCAGCCTAACCCACGTCTTCAGCCGAAGATACATCTCCTTCAGGGAGCGCATAGCTGGGAACTCACCCAGCACGCTCCCCAGCCAAGCCGGCGTACAAGAATAAGGAGAGAAACTACTCTCCACTGAACAGTGTAGGAATCCTCCCAGGACATGAAACCACTGAGGGATGGAGAGGTCTCTCCTTCTTAAACATCGCTGGGTTTCCTGGGCGGAGGACCCTCTGGTGCTGTCATAGGACGAGCGGAAAAAAAATTGTGTGAAAAAATTTAAAAAAAAAAAAAAAAAAAAAAAAAATTAAAAAAATCTTTTAAAAAAATTCAAATCACCTCCCTTTCCCCAAAATGTAAATAAAAATATGTAAACAATAAAAAAATACACATTATGGGCATCGTCATCATGTGAAAAAAAAACTCCATTAAAATAAAAAAATATTTTCTCATATGGCAAATGGCGAAACGGGAAGAAAAAAAAAGTCAAAAATAGCCGATTTGCCGTTTTTGAGTGGATTCACCTCCCCAAAAATTTTTTTAATAAAAAGTGATCAAAAAAGTCATACACACTCCAAAATTATATCATTGAAAAGTACAGATTGCCCCACAAAAATAAGGCTTCACACAGCTCCGTACACATAGCTACCAAAAAGCTATAGGGGTCAGAATATGGAGATGAAAAAAAAATGTTTTTATTTAAGTTTTGATTTAAAAAAAAAAAAAAAAAAAAAAAAAAAAACACAAGAAAAACTATACATGTGTGGTACTGCCATAATCATACTGACCTGGAGAATAAAAGTAACAGGTCAGTTTTACCACATAGGAAATTAAAAACAAAAAAAAAACATAAAACTGTGGCAGAATGGTGTTTTTTTTAAAAAAAGAGTAATTCTACCCCATGTAGAATTTTTTTTCCTGCTTTCCACTACACTGTATGTGGTGCCATTAGAAAGCCCTTATATGGCTATGTGAATGAAAAAAAAAAATAAAAAAGTTATGGCTTTGGGAGTAAAAATGAAAATGAAAAAAAACAAACAAAACAAAACATAAAACTGTGGCAGAATGGCGTTTTTTTTTTTTTTTTTTTTTATAAAGTAATTCTACCCCATGTAGAATTTTTTTGTCCTGCTTTCCACTACATTTTATGCGACTGTATGTGGTGTCATTAGAAAGCCCTTATACGGCTATGTGAATGAAAAAAAAAATTAAAAAAGTTACGGCTTTGGGAGTAAAACGAAAATGAAGAAAAAAAAAAAAAGTAAAACTCCTTTGTCATTAAAGGGTTAATGCAAAGTTCGCTGAAAGCTCAGGGACACTTTCGTTTAGGGCTCATGCACACGGCCATTCCTTGCATTGGGGACCGCAACATCCGTGCAGCGGGTGGGACGGATCGAGACCCATTCAACTTGAATGGGTCCGTGATTCGTCTGCACCGCAAAAAAAAATAGAACATGTGCTTTTTTTTTTTGCAGTGCAGAGGCACGGACAGAGACACCGCGGAACCCTTCCGTGGGCTTCCGATCCGTGCCTCCGTTCTGCACCGCATCAAGTGAATGGGTCCAGGACCCGTGATGCACACGGCCGTGTACTGCGGACCCACTGTATGCGGCCCGTGTGCATGAGCCCCTACTCTGATGTATAAACGCAGATAATGGAGACGGCTTACTGTGACTTCCTGGTATGACTCCATGCCGTTCAGCACCACTTGGATGACCTGCCTCCGGAAGCCGTACGCTCTGCTCGCTGCGGTATTCTGCACTAGTCAAGTAGAAGAGAGCTGCACTCCCGGTAACCTGGATGGTTTTATCGTACTTGTGACACTTCAGAGCTGCGATCACCAACTGCAGAAATATGAGGGAAAATGCTTCAGCATGTCGGCCTCCTGGCACAGAATATAATCTGAGTCCAAACGTGCATGGACATATCGGGGGTGGGTACCTGCAGGGCCCGCAAGTTCTGGATGCATCTCTCTATACGGGCAATGTCAAACAGAAGGTTTATGGCACGGGAGGTTATCTCAGGGCGGTGCTCGGTGTACGCTTCAATGGCATTCAGCACTTGCTCTTCATTCTTGTCTCCGCTCACCTGTGAGAGCAAGGAAAAGATGCAATATGAAAGAGAGGGGCTTTCTAGGTTCAGGATAGGGTCCGACTCTCAGCGATCCCGCAGGCCAGCTGTTTGAAGGGGCTGCAGCGCTAAAGTATACAGCAGCTGCATCCCAAATCCACAATTATCTAGCAAAAGCGCCGTGGCCCCCTTCAAACACCTGATCACCAGGGTTGCTTACTTTAAAGCGGTATTCCCATCTCACAACTGTAGTTTGTATAATTAGATATAGCCATACCAATATTATTACTAATAGAATGTATTTATATAAAATGTACCGTTTAGAAGATTTGACTATTTGTATTTCCATTGTCCCACACACATCAGTCAGGTTGTTGCCCCTGGTTACGACCACTGCGCCCATGTAGTAGTGGTGGTCGGCTTGCTCTTGTTCAAATCCGCTCTGAGGTAACTGCTGTATTGTGAACACACATTACATGAGCATGAGGAGACACATCTTAGGGTACTTTCACATCTGCAATGGTCAGGATCCGTCCAAAACGCAGACTTTATAAACGGATCCTGCTCCATAGAGATGAATTGATCTTGGAACAGGATCCGTTTCTCTGCGTTTTGAAAGCGCAGACAAAAATGCTACAAGATACGAAAGTACCGTCTCCGCATGCTGATATAATGTGCGTTCACAATACAGCAGTTACCTCAGAGCGGGTTTGAACAAGAGCAAGCCGGCCACCACTACTACATGGGCGCGGTGGTCGTAACCAGGGGCAACGGCCTGACTGATGTGTGTGAGACAATGGATATACAAATAGGGAAATCTTCTAAACGGTACATTTTATATAAATACATTCTATTAGTAATAATATTGGTATGTCTATATCGAACTATACAAACTACATCTGTGAGATGGGAATACCCCTTTAAGCGTCCGTTCACAAGTGTTTTGCAGTCTGCAAATTGCAGATCCGCAAAACATGGGACACTGGCCATGTGCGTTCCCCTTTTTACGAACTGCACATGGCCGGCACTATGATAGAAATGCCTATTCTTGTCATGCTGACGTGTGAATGGACACTAACGGGGTGGTCCCAACTTAAAGGAGCACATATCCAAGTCTATAAATGTAGTAAAATAAGAAAAGATTGGATAACCCCTTTAAGTGATGAATATACAAAGCCCGGGCCCATCATATAGATTATACTTACCCCGTTCCCCGAGTCGCTCCTGATCCCCACATGGCCACTGCTGCATCTTCGTGGCGTCACCCGCGATACTAGGGAGGATCATCCCCATTGCGGCCTGCTATTGGCTGCTCCCTCATCTACGGATGTTTTGATCCGAACGACGGGGAGCTACAGAGGCAGCTGTGCAGGGATCAGGAGTGACGCAGGTGCCGGGGAGCAAGGTGAGTATAATCTACATTAGGGGCCCGGACATTGTAGGGAATGTTTTATACTTTGGATAACCCCCATGCTCTTTCCACTAGTACCGCTCCTGTTTGCGTTTATGGCACGTGACTGCTGCTGCCAATCACATGCCTCACTGGTATATGAATGAGACCACTGCAGACAATAAATGGCCTCAGAGGTATAAAGCTTGAAGACCGTTGACTGGCTGTGGCTGAAGTAGGGGCAAACTGAGGGTGGGCCCGGGACCTGCAGAGCCGCAATGGAGCCGGGAACCCAGTGGAGGGAATCAGGTAAGTATGAATATTACCACAGGTCCGTCCACGCTGTGGGGACAGTAGAAAATTTAGAAGTGAATGGAGAGAGACATGCCACCTCACCAATGACTCTCCATCCGTATGCAACTGCAAGCGGCCACCTCACCAGGTGAGACAGGGTTTGGAGGACTCCCATTTTGGTGAGATGTGAGTCCCAGAGGTAGGAACACCCCTTTAAGTGCATGGCTAGACCTTACCTTGTAGGCAGGGATGTGTGTTAGCCGACAGAGAGAAGTTTCAAAAAGACCCAAGAACTGTAGAGGCCTCTTCAGAGATCGGAATGGAACGATACTGCTCTTACTGGGGTCGTAGCTGCGTGGAGATAAGACATACTGACAACCATCTGACAACTGGGGGACTTCCAGACGTAGATTTCATCACAGTGAGGCAACTCTGGAAGCTTGGCCTGTTTATGTCTTACCTGGGAGGACCCAACTCATCATCCATCTTAGACATGGCGCAGTTCTCCAGCATCGTATGACCAGAGATGTCAAGAGAGACCAAGTCTTCCAGGTTCTGCACAAACAGGCTGAGCACCTTGCGGGTAAGTTTGAACTTGTAGTAGCTTGAAAGTCTATCGCGGGAAATATCCAGGTGCCTGGAGCCACCAAAGGAGAGGAAGACACAACAGAACATGCCCATATGAACCAAAAGCCAAGCAATGGACGCAGTCATTAAAAGTCCTCTTACGAGAACCAGGCCCCAGCCCTCCAAGGAGGGACGCTGAATATTGATTCACACCCTGGAAACTTTTTGAAAACAGAATTAAACTTTTATAAGTACCATGAAATGATCCTCCATGATGTACCGTAGGGCCAACCCCTAACAAACCTTTCCTGAAGATTCTCCAGGAATAAAATGTAGCTTTAACTGTCTACAAAATAATGGTATTGTCTCCCTATATATTCCCGTAAGCAGATCCAGAAAGAATGTCTTCCTTGTAACTTTCTCTCTCTATGTAAATGTTGTAGGCACAGATAGTACTGCCTGCCTCTCTCTATAAATGTAGGCACAGATAGTACTGCCTCCCTCTCTCCATACATGATGTAGGCACAGATAGTACTACCTCCCTCTCTCCATACATGATGTAGGCACGGATAGTACTGCCTCCCTCTCTCTATAAATGTAGGCACAGATAGTACTGCCTCCCTCTCTCCATACATGATGTAGGCACAGATAGTACTGCCTCCCTCTCTCCATACATGATGTAGGCACAGATAGTACTGCCTCCCTCTCTCTATAAATGTAGACACACATAGTACTGCCTTCCTCTCTCTATACATGATGTAGGCACAGATAGTACTGCCTCCCTCTCTCTATAAATCAGGGATGCTCAACCTGCGGCCCTCCAGCTGTTGTAAAACTACAACTCCCACCATGCCCTACTGTAGGCTGGTAGCTGTAGGGTGCCCGGGCATGCTGGGAGCTGTAGTTTTGCAACAGCTGGAGGGCCGCAGGTTGAGCATACCTGCTATAAATGTAGGCACACATAGTACTGCCTCCCTCTCTCCATACATGATGTAGGTATAGACAGTACTGCTTTCCTCTTTCTATAAATGTAGGCACAGATAGTAATCTCTGTATATAAATGATGTAGCCAGATTTATAGAGAGAGGGAGGCAGTACTATCTGGCCACATCATTTATATATATAGAGAGAGAGAGTACTGTCTGTGCTTACATCATTTATAGAGAGAGGGAGGCAGTACTATGTAAGCACAGACAGTACTCTCTCTCTCTATATATATATATAAATGATGTGGCCACATAGTACTGCCTCCCTCTCTCTATAAACTATGTAGCACAGACAGTACTCTCTCTCTGTAAATTATAATTATATATATATATATATATATATATATATATATATATATATATATTTATATGATGTGGCCAGATAGTACTGCCTCCCTCTCTCTATAAATGATGTAAGCAACAGACAGTACTCTCTCTCTCTATAAATGATGTGGTCAGATAGTACTGCCTCCCTCTCTCTATAAATGATGTGGCCACATAGTAATGCCTCTATCTCTCTATAAATGATGTAAGCACAGACAGTACTCTCTCTCTCTCTGTAAATTATATACACTCACCGGCCACTTTATTAGGTACACCATGCTAGTAACGGGTTGGACCCCCTTTTGCCTTCAGAACTGCCTCAATTCTTCGTGGCATAGATTCAACAAGGTGCTGGAAGCATTCCTCAGAGATTTTGGTCCATATTGACATGATGGCATCACACAGTTGCCGCAGATTTGTCGGCTGCACATCCATGATGCGAATCTCCCGTTCCACCACATCCCAAAGATGCTCTATTGGATTGAGATCTGGTGACTGTGGAGGCCATTTGAGTACAGTGAACTCATTGTCATGTTCAAGAAACCAGTCTGAGATGATTCCAGCTTTATGACATGGCGCATTATCCTGCTGAAAGTAGCCATCAGATGTTGGGTACATTGTGGTCATAAAGGGATGGACATGGTCAGCAACAATACTCAGGTAGGCTGTGGCGTTGCCACGATGCTCAATTGGTACCAAGGGGCCCAAAGAGTGCCAAGAAAATATTCCCCACACCATGACACCACCACCACCAGCTTGAACCGTTGATACAAGGCAGGATGGATCCATGCTTTCATGTTGTTGACGCCAAATTCTGACCCTACCATCCGAATGTCGCAGCAGAAATCGAGACTCATCAGACCAGGCAACGTTTTTCCAATCTTCTACTGTCCAATTTCGATGAGCTTGTGCAAATTGTAGCCTCAGTTTCCTGTTCTTAGCTGAAAGGAGTGGCACCCGGTGTGGTCTTCTGCTGCTGTAGCCCATCTGCCTCAAAGTTCGACGTACTGTGCGTTCAGAGATGCTCTTCTGCCTACCTTGGTTGTAACGGGTGGCAATTTGAGTCACTGTTGCCTTTCTATCAGCTCGAACCAGTCTGCCCATTCTCCTCTGACCTCTGGCATCAACAAGGCATTTCCGCCCACAGAACTGCCGCTCACTGGATGTTTTTTCTTTTTCGGACCATTCTCTGTAAACCCTAGAGATGGTTGTGCGTGAAAATCCCAGTAGATCAGCAGTTTCTGAAATACTCAGACCAGCCCTTCTGGCACCAACAACCATGCCACGTTCAAAGGCACTCAAATCACCTTTCTTCCCCATACTGATGCTCGGTTTGAACTGCAGGAGATTGTCTTGACCATGTCTACATGCCTAAATGCACTGAGTTGCCGCCATGTGATTGGCTGATTAGAAATTAAGTGTTAACGAGCAGTTGGACAGGTGTACCTAATAAAGTGGCCGGTGAGTGTATATATATTTATATGATGTGGCCAGATAGTACTGCCTCCCTCTCTCTATAAATCATGAAGGCATAGACAGTGCTGCCACCCCATCTCTATAAACTCACACAAAGCTAATGCACCTCTGAATCCTCCTGTAGGTCTTGTAGAGGCACAGATTGTACTGTCTCCCTGTCCCTGTATTACATGATATAACTTCTCTCATATACTCACACAGCACCAGGTAAGGCCTGTTCCACACTCGTTCCGGCAGGTTATCTGTTGCGGCAGTGGAACAGCCTGTTGGATCTGTAACTACCATGCTCTGCCTGAAGTCTGCCCGGTGCCATTCACTATAAGGGGGACCGGCGGAGATCCGGCTGCAACCCACAAATATGCAGACAAATCCGCAGTGTGCATTAGTATTTGTCTGGCAGTCTCTCGGCATATTTTTGCCGTGCTGCGGCTGGATCTCCGCCGGTCGCCGTTATAGTAAATGGGGCCAGACGGACTTCAGGCAGCGCACGGCTGTACACGGTAGTTACGGACAGCCTGCCGGAACGAGTAGCGCCAGCGTGAAACAGGCCTTATGAAAGCAGGATAAAACACGAGAAACTGAAAGTGCATGGATCCAGTCGGCAAGCATACCTGAGTTTCTGCAGCTGTACAATGACGCGGATATGATCCTCAGATAGGTCCATGTTGTACAAGACTAGAGACACCAACGTGTTCTTCCACTGAGTCAGAAAACTGATGTCATTCATCTGAATTCCCGATAGATTTAGAGCTTTTAGACGAGTCAGGGGGCGCAGCATCATCTCCACGTCCACCCCTTTGGTGATGCAGCCAATATTTAAAAAGCGTAGCTGTTGGAAACCTTGGAAAGTGAAGTCCCGGGTCAGGATCTGACGGGTGGGGTTCACCAGACAGTCCGTATCATCGTAGCGACCCAGGTGCTCCTCCTCATAGAAGATGTTGCTGCACCCAAAGAGGCTTAGCGACACCAGGGTGGACTTGAAATTGACCAGGGTCTGTAGGCTTTTGGCCGTCAGCCTCTCACAGTTTGTAAGGTACAGTTCAACCAGGTACTATGGAAATGAAGAAGATCATTACAATAAAGTGATGGGTACTGTGTCAGCAGACATCTAAGGCATACACCGTAAATCAGCATAAATGGCTTTTCCCCACAAAAAACATTTAAGACACAGGCCGGGTGTTATTTGTCTGAATGCTGGGAAAACCCCTTTAAACGCTAGGTACAACTTTGGGGTCAATTTTTTGTATTATTGCATTGCAATCATTTTGAGCTAAAATCTTTTTTTTTTTTCAATTGGTTTTTATTAAAAACGTTGAGCCCCTTTCTTTGTACAGTCTTGAGATTCTCTAATTACAGACTCTTGGGGTAATTTATCAAACTGGTGTAACACAGAACTGGCTTAGTTGCCCATAGCAACCAATCAGATTCCACCTTTCTATTTCCAAAGGAACTGTCAAAAATGAAAGGTGGAATCTGATGGGTAACTAGACCAGTTCTTTACACCAGTTTGATAAATGACCCCATCCTGTCAGGCAGCTCAGCTGACGGCTCCTTATTGCTGATCTCTGACCTTATAGACACTCATTAGAGCTCAGTTCTTATCTTAGTGAGAAGAATATAGCTTAAATAAGTGTTTATGCCAGTTGTAAAAAAAAAAAAAAGGGCATGGCGTGGGCAGGGAAGGGGACGGACTGGTTGGCCCATCTCATTTATCATTTTCTACACCAGTTTTTGGTCATCCGTATCTGATCGGTGGGGAGCTGATACACGACTCCCCACACAGCACCATCTATTGTATAGTGGCTGTACTTGGTACTGCAGCTCAACAAGGTCACCCAGCCAGCCCGCGGCACTCCGGTCCCAGCCAGCCCGCGGCACTCCGGTCACCCAGCCAGCCCGCGGCACTCCGGTCACCCAGCGAGCCACGCCACGCGGCACTCCGGTCACCCAGCGAGCACGCGGCACTCCGGTCACCCAGCGAGCACGCGGCACTCCGGTCACCCAGCGAGCACGCGGCACTCCGGTCACCCAGCGAGCACGCGGCACTCCGATGTATGAGTCGTTTGAAGGTGTGACCGCTGTAACCCACTGATCCTGACAAAAAGGGTGCCCATTCCAAGGAAGAAATATCGATGTCTCAGTCACTCTTCATTCACGATATAGCAAGAGCGAGCCAGCCCGGAAACAAGATACCAGCGCCTGCGACCTCACTAACCTACAGTTACAGCTCACATTGACACCGCCATTAATATGCAAGAGTACAAGCACAACCAATGCGGGTCATACAATAGCGGGCGCACGGATTGCACCCAGATCGAATGGTTCCCTCACAAGCGCGTCATGTAAACCGATCTGTTTGCTCACAGATCACGTTGCCGCGTGTGGGTTTCCTGTGTCTGAATCAAGGGAATGAAGCAAGATAAGGTCACAGATGCCGCCATGCTCACTTGTTTAGAGATGGCCTCCAGATCTTGGTCCTGGACGATGTCCTCCCTTAGATGCAGGCGGGTGAGTCGGGTGCTCTGCGGCTCAGAGAACAAAGAGAAGAAGCTCTCGTGGGGCTCAAAACCGCTGTCCGCGTTCACCAGCTCGATGTACCTGACAAAAGGAGAAGGTCTGTGAGCGCAGAACCGCCGCCGCTAACCCCGCCCACATTCAGCTGCTCGCACTGCAAACAGCGAGCCATCGCGTCACTCACTCGTTCACTAGTCGGTCGCAGATTTCGCTGGGCAGGAAGATGTCCGGATGGAGGCGGAGGATTTCGTTGTCTAAGAGGTAGCAGAGCGTCCCCTTTAGGTTGCGGAGGCAGAAGTCCGTGCAGATGGTCATGAGAGATTCGGGGCTGTCTGTGGCCATGTTGGCGGGTTGCTGGGAAGGAAAACTTGCTGGAAAGTTGGGCACCAGGTAGATGGATGCCCCCCTCCAAGGCTAACTTGTCTGGAACATTGAGGGGCAGATCTGTAGGTACAAAATAAAAGTCAATTACCTCTGCGGCGTCCTCATACACAATCTTATTGCTTAGTGATATCTGTACCTGGAAAAGCTGGGTCACAGCCAATACAGATGCCATTAGGTGCCCACTTCCCTTCCTCGTCCACCTTTTAGATATGGATAACCTACACTCAGGATAGGTAATCAATATCGGATCAGAAGGGGTCCGACACCCACAGTGGACGGAGGTGGAAGCAGGAGGGGCGTGACAGAGTACTGCGGCTCGGCTCCCATTCAAGGGAGTGGGAGATTTTGTTTCTTAAAGGGTTATTCTCATTTTAGACAATGGGGACATATCGCTAGGACATGCCCCCATTGTCTTATAGGTGCGGATCCTACCGCTGGGACCCGCACCTATATCCAGAACGGAGCCCCCGAACTGAATGAGGGCGCACTGCGCATGCGCAGCCGCCCTCCATTCATTTCTATGGGGCCGCCGAAAATAGCCGACTCCCATTCATTTCTATGGGAGCTACGCCTGGTGGTGGCCGGACCCCCGGAAACCCGGGGTCCTCCAGGCGCAGCGCTCCCCGCTCCGTTCTGGATATAGGTGCGGGTCCCAGCGGTGGGACCCACACCGATAAGACAATGGGGGCATATCCTAGCGATATGCCCCCATTGTCTAAGATGAGAATACCCCTTTAAAGGGGTTTATTGAAAAAGAAAATTTAACCCCCTATGGACACTCAGTAGGAGTCTGACTGGTGGGACCCCGCAGCCATCACCAGAAGAGAGCTCCATTCACTAAAGGGGTCCTTACGACCTAACATAGGTGTCCCTCCCCTCCCTCATTTGGGAATACAGGTATCACAGGTACCAGGTGGATTCACTACAGCCCTTGCTGACAGATCCACTTACCATACCAGTAAAATGATGAGCATGCTGGGACCTGTAGTGCTTATTTCAGAGCACAGAACAGCAATGATTAGAATATGCAGAGGCCTCGCGATTAGACTTAAAACTAGACTTTAATATCACCATTACATCGCTAATTAACCCATTATAATCCGGGATTCACAATGTAATTACATGTTAATAAGCGCCGTAATTAGTCAGTGACACGGCAGGTGTCAGGGCGCGTGTCCTGCGCCGCTATTAGCTCCGCTCTGAGTCACTGGTACGACATGATCCCGCTCCTCACTATGTCAACTATGTCAGAACCAAAGCCTCTGTCCGTAAGGCTCACCGGTGTATACGTGTGTCCAAGCTCCGATTGTAAGCCATTATCCGATTACCTGACAATTGCTGGTCATGCAATTCCCTAATATAATCTTTCAGGAATTCAGGCGGCGTTGATTTCTATTTTATTTTTAGGATGGATTTTCCCTTTTTTAGGCGGTTCTCTCCCTAAGACAACCCCTACCCATATTTCTTATTGGGGGGGGGGGGGCTTGCTTTAGGACCTACCTATGCTCCAGACCAAAGTAAGATCGGGCCTTGTCTGTCTATGTATTACATTCCAATGACCGTCAGCAGCCTTAAAGGAGTTTTAAGAAGAACTCCCGACAAAAATTATATTCCATGTCCTGCTAGAAATATACATGATATAATCTGTAGTAAATGTCATTTTCTTATCACTGTCTGTATTTTTTGACTTATATCATCCTGAAGTTTCTTATCTGTGTC
Organism: Rhinella marina; assembly: GCA_900303285.1. Taxonomy (NCBI): domain Eukaryota; kingdom Metazoa; phylum Chordata; class Amphibia; order Anura; family Bufonidae; genus Rhinella; species Rhinella marina. The sequence continues at coordinate 237,734 of ONZH01024521.1, read as the reverse complement.
ATGTGACCAGCAATTAGACCCACCAACTCACACAGAGACTTATGTGTGGACAGGAAGTCTAATTCTCTATGTATTCCTATGAGACTGAAAGTGAGGCTCCCATAGGAATGAATAGAGCAGTGACTGGCTTCCTGTCCTGGGTCAGTTGGAGGTCAGGGAGTTGGTCACATGACCCAGCTACAATAAGAAGAGAGGTTTTTACTCACAGAAACAGTCACTGATAAGAAAATGACAATCACTACAGATTATATCATGCACCTTTCTAACAGGTCAGAGAATAAAATTTTTTGCGGGAGTTCTTCTTTAAAGAAGGGGATGTCTCACAGTGGACTTAAAGGGGTATCCTGGATATAAGAAGTTGTCTCCTAACCACAGATCACTGATAAGGGGAGAAGTTCTGGTAATGGAAGTATATTAGGGAGCTGCTATCTCTGCAGTTTGTGAAGATTAAAGGGGTATTCCGATTATAGGAAGCTATCCCGGAGGGGGGGGGGGGGTCCGACTGCTGAGACAACCACAGATCAGAGGACATCACCCCAAAATGAACGGAGCAGCTGGTCGAACATGCGCCCTGCTGCTCTATTCATTCCCAATGGGACTCCTAGAGTACGAGACATTTCCAGCAGTTCAATAGAGAATGAATGGAGCATCTCGACTAGCCGCTCCATTCATTTTGGGATACGGGGCCCCCATTCTCCCAGAGGTCCAACCCTTACCGATCTAATAGTTATCCCCAAACCTGTGGATAGCTTCTTATAAACGGAATACCCCTTTAAATGAATCTTTGTCCTTTACCCTATATTGGGAAATTGCATAGATGGCAATTCCCTAACTGCTCTGGTAATAGAGCAAATCAGCCACCGGGGAAATGTTCAATTCCCATGGATGACCGGTGCTTTCCGCAGACTGACACCGGAGGAGAGAGTTCAGTAAACTAGACCTGCGGTGAAACTACAACCCCTAGCATGCAATGACAGGAGATGTGGAGTTGTAGTTTCGCCATAGCTGCAGGTTGCACAACGCTGAACGCGTCCAATGTGTAATCCAGAGGGAATCAAAGGCATGAGAAGCACTTAAAGGGGAATTCCAGTTGTGACAAGTTATCTTCTATCCACGGGATAACTATTTGATTGGCGGGGGTTCTACCGCTGGGACCCCGTACCCTGTGGAGCCCCTCCGAAAAGGACGGAACAGCTGGTCCTAAAAGCATGCAGACGCTCCATCTATTTCTATAGGCGTGCCCCACAGGATACGGGGCCCACCCTTCTCGTGATCATCCCAGCGGTAGGACCCCCACCGAACTGACAGTTAACCCTTATCCTATAGGTAAAAAATAATGTGTAAGAACTGGAACACCCCTTTAAGTTATCTGACAAAATAAATCCTCTTCTGTCAAACCGTTAAACTTTCTGCTTCTGGGAAAGCTGGGTGACAACCACTGTGGCCATCATTACAGCTCCCACAGGGGTTGTCACCCAGCGTCACATACAAATACTGATGTAATGATATGAGAGCATTAGATAAGCCAATGGACATCTAGGAAGCCGGACCATTCAGGAATCTGGGAAAGCTGGGTGACAACCTCTGTAGGATTTGTAATGATGGCCCCACTAGTTGTCAAAACTCTTCCCCACCTCCTTATGGAGTGATATAAGAGGATGCATCAAAGCACAGCTAGATAGATTTGCCATTCAGGAGTCTGGAAAAGCTGGGTGACAACCTCTTCAGGACCTCAAATGATGGCCACACAGGTTGTCACTCAGCTTTCCTGGACTCCAGATTTACAAATCCACCTCTACGTGTTCTGATATCAGACTGGGAGATGGATCCCTAGAGAGATTTATCGTAAAGGAGTCTGAGAAAGCTGGGTGACAACCTCTGCAGGACCTCTAATGATGGCCACATTGGTTGTCACCCCGCTTTCCCAGATTCCTGAATGGCAAATCCTCCTACAAGTGCTATGAGACCAGAGGTGGGGGGATCTCTAAACAGATTTATCATTCAGGAGTCTGGAAAAGCTGGGTGACAACCTCTGTAGTATTTGTAATGATGGCCCCACTGGTTGTCACTCAGCTTTCCCACCCTAAGTAGTGATATGAGAGTGGAAGATACAGATTTAGCATTCAGTAACCTGCGAGTGCTGGCTGACAACCCTTGCGGGACCTGTGATGGGTGCCATATTGGTTGTCTGCCAGCTTTCCTAGAAAGAGAAGGTGCCACCTGACAGCCATAGGCTGCTGTGCACACACTGGGCTGCCGCTGCCTCCGTATGCTGTGCGGTATGCAGCTATACAGCCCCCGGCATTGGACTGGATGCCTGCTGCTCCTATCACACAGGAGGACATCTTCTCACCTTTGAGTCGCCAGTCAAGTGAACCGCAGCTTCCTGTCCGCCGGGCGCTGGACCGGACTCCCCACCGGGGCTGCTGTAAATCCCCTGGGGGCCTGGAGAGATCGGGCTTGGGACCCTCCTGCTCCGTTCCGGGCCGTCCTCACAGCCGATCCTCCTCCTCCTCCTGCTCACAGGGCATCCTTCGAGCTCCGCTGTCAACAAATTCTGACGTCACTTCCGCCCTGACCCCATAGCAACAGGACCGCTTGTGTCTTTTCATTCATTCCCTCGGAAACTTGGACACCGCGCTTGAGTTCCGCATGTAGAACTTACCTATAGGTCAACTTACCTATGTATGTACTATGGCCAGTACTTACTCAAATTGACAAACATAAGTGGTTTGGGGGGATGTAGCATGGGGGATACCCACTTCACTTACTCTTTCCACCAGAACTTGAGGTTTCCTCATAGAGGGGTCCTCACTGCCTTCCACTCCTCCCCTCTGCCCATGTCCCCATGGAGCCCCCCATTCCCCAGCTATCAGTGGGGGTCCCAGTGGTTGGACACCCCCTTGTCTTACATAAATGTTCACAATTGGAATACCTATTTAAAGGGGTGGTCCGCTTTCTGCTTAAAGGGGGTGTCCAGCCTAGGACTCAACACACCAGTCAGAACCTCCGTCCAATTAAAAAAAAAAAGGGGGGGGTCCCGCCATTCTAACTCTCCTGGTTCCTGGCCGCTTTCAGTCCCCATTGCATCAGAAGTGGCTTGGTCCTATGACCACTGAGGCCAATCACTGGCCTCAGTGGTCACATGTTGTAGAATTGCACGTCACCAGGTGCGGATTGGCCATAGACCTTACAGGGAAATTTCCTGGTGGGCCGATGCCCAGGGGGGCCACATGGGCCCTCCTCACAGCCTCCCAGTTGAAGTTTTTGGGGATGTATTTTGTGCTGCTGGCAGTATTTTGTGATAGACTATGGTATTTGGCTCTGTTGGGATGATATAATGTGCCACAATATGCTATTGCTTGTCCTGCCTTCCATCAATATGGACCCGACTACAAAATGGGGCCACTTTTAGTATTTTTTCCAGGGCCACTTTAAAGTTCCCAGTCCGCCCATGCATGTCACTGCTAGTGACATATCGTTCTAGCACGTTATGGGACCAAGCCACTTTTATAAGGCTAGGACTACTTGACGACATGTTGCGCAACAGCAAGTCGCATGACGTAAAAATATACACGACTGTGGTACAACTATTTTAGGTCCGGGATTCAGCTGTGAAATCACAGCCATGTTGCAGGTGAGTCACGTGTCGCATGCAACATATTGACGTCAATGGAGTGAATGTCGAGCTCGACATGTGACTTGCGACATAAAATCCGGCATGTCTGCAGTCTTTACGACTGTCACATCACAGTTGCAGCATGTCATGTGTCACACTACTACACCATTGACATTCATTCTATGAAATATCGTGTGTCAACACATGTCGCCACGTAGCCCTCGCCTAAGCAAGAACTTGAAGCATATAGGCAGCAGTGCAGGACTGGGGACAGGTGAGTGGGCTTTTTTCAATTGGTCACGGGTTCCAACCATTTGAATTGTTGGCTTCTAGACACATTTGTACACAGCAATTATTGCATATTCGCCAACTCTCCCGAAACTTGTAAAAGGCTCTTGGGCATGGGCAGACTGGGAACTTAAAGTGGCCCTGGAAAAAAAGACTAAAAGTGGCAGCACAATATACCACCCCAGCAGAACCAAATACCACAGCGCAGCACAATTTACTGCCCCAGCAGAACCAAATAGCACAGCACAATATACTGCCTCAGTAGAATCAAATACCACAGTGCAGCACAATATACTGCCCCAGCAGAACCAAATACCACAGTGCAGCACAATATACTGCCCCAGCAAAACCAAATACCACAGTGCAGCACAATATACTGCCCCAGCAGAACCAAATACCACAGTGCAGCACAATATACTGCCCCAGCAGAACCAAATACCACAGTGCAGCACAATATACTGCCCCAGCAGAACCAAATACCACAGTGCAGCACAATATACTGCCCCAGCAGAACCAAATACCACAGTGCAGCACAATATACCGCCCCAGCAGAACCAAATACCACAGTGCAGCACAGAATACTGCCCCAGCAGAACCAAATACCACAGTGCAGCACAAAAATACTGCCCCAGCAGTAGGGTTGTGACGATACCAAAATTTTGATTCAATTTCGATACCAAGAAAAAGTATTGCGAACCACGCCGAAAAAATAAAACACCCAAAAATCTGTGTGCCTCCATCAGACCTCAGAGCGGCCCACTGTGCCCCCATCAGACCTCAGAGCAGCCCACTGTGCCCCCATCAGACCTCAGATCAGCCCACTGTGCCCCCATCAGACCTCAGAGCAGCCCACTGTGCCTCCATCAGACCTCAGAGCAGCCCACTGTGCCCCCATCAGACCTCAGAGCAGCCCACTGTGCCCCCATCAGACCTCAGAGCAGCCCACTGTGCCCCCATCAGACCTCAGGGCAGCCCACTGTGCCCCCATCAGACCTCAGATCAGCCCACTGTGCCCCCATCAGACCTCACATCAGCCCACTGTGCCCCCATCAGACCTCACATCAGCCCATTCTGCCCCCATTAGAATAAAATAAAAAAGTTGCTTACCTCTTCTGCGCCACGGCTCAGCTCCGGGTCCGGCGCTCTGTGTCTTCTCCTCCCATCGCTACGTCCTGACGCTGTACACGGTCAGGACAGTGCAGCGCGGGCAGAGATGACAGAGGAGCGCCGGACCCGATACCCGCGACAACCCTACCCAGCAGAACCAGATACCACAGTGTAACACAGTATACTACAGTACAGCCTTCACCACAGTAACTGTATCACTGTCCTGAGGATGGCGATACAGTTGAGTTCTGAAGGGCACCTGTGGTCATTGACCAGGTGTATAAGTACCTGATGCTTCTACATTAAAGAGGTTCTCCGGGAATTAAGAAAATGAAAATACTTAAATATTACCTCATTATAAATATATTCCCAAATACCTTTAATTAGTTATAATGGCTCGTTTTGTCTGGGGAGCAATCATCAGGAAAAACAAAATGGCCGCTGTCCTGTTAGTACACACAAAATCCGTCCTAATCACACAGGAGGACAAGTTACTTCAGAGCACTGAGGTAAAGAGCTCCTCATCCTCCTCTCTGCTTGTCAGGGATGAGCCTGAATACAGCTGATAAGCAGAGACTTGAAGTATAGAGAGGAGGTGGGGATAATGAGTAGCAGCTCTTGTATACAGTCTCCATTACCACAGTCTGTCTTGTCCGTCCTGTCCGTCCTCTCTGTCCTTCATGTCTCGTCATGGACTCCATTCCTACAGAGATTCAGCTGAAGATTTTATCATCTGTATTCAGGATCATAATCCCTGACAAGCAGAGCAGAGAGGAGGATGAGGCAGCTCTTTACCTTAGTGTTGTGAAATAACTTGTCCTGTTGTGTGATTAGGACGGGTTCTGTGTGTACTAATAGGACGGTGGCCATTTTGTTTCTCCTAATGATTGCTCCCCGGAGAAAACGAGCCGTTATAAGTAATGAAAAGTATTTGGGAATATATTTATAATAAAGTAATATTAACGGAATTTCATTTTCTTAATTCCCGGAGAACCCCTTTAATGCTTAGTGCATCAGATCATTAATTAACTGGCCATCAGCCATGTGGGGGCTTGTGTGGCCCCCCTGAGGGCATCAGCCCACAGGAAGCTTTCTCTGTAGGGTCTATGAACAGTCCACCCCTGCTTGGAAAAAGGGGAGACCCAATGGACTTCGGAAGAGCTGGCAAATCTCCAGCACAGAGCAAGGAGGGCTTTCTCTCAGAAAACAGCCCCATAGGATCTCTAACTGTATGGGGTCCTGCATCATCAGACACCACCCTGGCACCCATACTTGCTCTGAGGAGGCATTACAGATCACGCAAAGAGGTGTTATGCATCGTGAAAGGGCGTGCCCATGTGTGTGGGACACCTTTAGAAAGTTGGCAAGTATGAGTCACTGATAAGGGGCAAGAACTCCCAAAGCAGCTGTCTACAGATGATTAATTTGAAAAATAGGCCTCCATACACCACATATCACCTCCGAGCAGCTTGAATTTTTGAAATATTGTACACTGACATGTAATAGCATATAAAATGCTAAATTGACTATGCGCTATGTATGCCTAATGGTTGTGAATGGGCAGTAAACAGTTAACACTGGCAGTCTTAGCCCAGTTTCCAGGGTGATGGCCTGGTCTCACCCCCTGGTAAGTGTGGAGTTTTAGCTGGGGCAAGACATGCATGTGCCTGCTCCTGCCAAGTAGCCCCAAAGAGAAGCCTCATCCAGGAAACATCATTCATGAGATTGAAAGCTGCTAGAAAGATCTAAGCTAAAACCCTTTGGGGAAGGAGAACGGACGTCTTAGAAGGTCTAGAACCACAATTCAGCAATAAGGTACCACACGTTTATGGGAATAAGACATTACTACTTGTGAAAAGAGTGTATTGCTTCAGTGCTAGGGTTGCCACCTTTCCCAACAAAAAATACCGGCCAAGTTAAGCCCCACCCCAAAGAGGGTGTGGTGGTGGGGCGTGGCTTAACACTGGGTGTTAAGTCACTACGTCATAATGTGGCTCCCATTATTATTAATTACCCCATGATTAGTGCTCCCAGAATTGATAATGCCCTCCATTAGTGCCCCCAGTAATATTAATGCCCCCATTAGTGCCCCCCAGAATTAATAATGCCCCCAGTAATAGCAATGCCTCCATTAGTGCCCCCAGAATTAATAATGTCCGTATTAGTGCCTCTCAGTAATAGCAATGCCCCGATTAGTGCCCCCAGAATTAATAATGCCCCGATTAGTGCCCCCAGTAAGGCTAGGGCTACACGGCGACAGTTGTTGCGCGACACCCGTCGCAGCCAGGATCTCTGAGTAGCGGGAATCCCATAGAGATGAATGGGATCGCCGCGGCAGTCACAAGAAATCCAACCGTGTTGGATTTCTTGCGACTGCCGCGGCGATCCCATTCATCTCTATGGGATCCCCGCTACTCAGGGATCCTGGCTGCGACGGGTGTCGCCGTGTAGCCCTAGCCTAATAGTAATGCCTCCATTAGTGCCCCTCAGTAATATTAATGCACCAATTAGTGCCCACCCAGAATAATGCCCCCATGAGTGTTACCCAGTAATATTAATTCCCCCATTAGTGCCCCCCAGAATTAATAATGCCCCCTTCTCTGCTTGTGCAAAAAAAAAAAAAAACAACTCACCTCCTCCATTTGCTGCACCCTGCAGCCTGGGAGTTGCTTAAAGAGTTAATAAGAACAGAATAGCACTTCTGCGGTTATTTTGGAAGTGTGCTACCGTAGGTGTACTTAGTGTGAGACTCAGGGAGGACTACTACTACTATCATTGCTACTGCCTATAAACAAAGATTGGAAAAACTCTACTCTGTAACATACTCCAGAACTGTGCCTGTTCACAGATGCCAACTGTTCCGAATTTGCCAGGACTGTGCCTGATTTTCAGAGACAGTCCTGGCAAATTTGCACTGTTTCGAACAAAAAATAGACAGGGCTAATTCAAACCCCGCCCACAAATAGTTGTTTCTGGACGGGTCCAGGGTGTTACCAGGGCGGGGCTTATATGCCTTGATTTTACCAACTCAAATATTGATAAGTATGCTATTGCTGCTATATATACTACAACTCCTATCTTGTATTCAAGAGAGACTTTATTGTAACCAAACGGACCTGGTCGTTGACTGCACTTACCCTCCATCTTGCACCCTGCCAAGCCTTCACTATAAAGGGTACCCCCCAACTACCACCAGGCAGGAACCCCTGAAAGTCCCAGGGTGTGGCGCGAAAGAAGAAATGGGTGTGTCCTCCATTCACCGCACTTAGCATTTCATATGCCATTGCACTATTTCTTATGGGTGTACCAGCTTCCTAGGTATTTTTGGAGCCCCTTAAGACCTGTCATTGTTCCTGTGGATGATTCAACAAAACTTGGTGTTACCTTTTTCCTTGTCAGAGCTGGAGCTATATAGCAGGGCTGGATTACCAATGTGTAGCAGAGCTAGAGTTCTAGTGTAGCAGAGCTAGCAACCCGGAGTAGCAGAGTTGTAGGCCTGATGTAACAGAGCTGGAGGTCCAGTGTGTCAAAGCCATAGGTCAATGTACTAGTTGAGTGATGTAGATTTGAACTGAGGGCTGATGTAGCTGAGCTGTACCGACTGTCAATGTAGCAGAAATTGAACTGAGCGCCAACGTAGTAGAGTTGAACTGAGGGTCAATGTAGCAAAGTTGACCTGAAAACCGTCATAGCAGAGTTCTACTAAAGGCCCATGTAGCAGAGCTGTACTGAGTTGGCCAGAATAGTTGGGCGAAAGTACTATGGGTATATAATAGGGCGACATCTCATCACCCAAGTCGGTTTACATAACCCAGCTGGATGATGTCACAGAAGTGCCAGGGCAACCCAACACAGAGAAGGAGCAGGAGTGGGGGAGTAGGGAGGTAGTGAACAGGCAGGTGAGTAACAATGGGGGGGTCACATCCCCTGACTATAAGGCCCCTTTCACACGAGCGAGTTTTCCGCGCGGGTGCAATGCGTGACGTGAACGCATAGCACCCACAGTGAATCCTGACCCATTCATTTCTATGAGTCTGTGTACATGAGCGTTTTTTTTCACGCATCAGTTCTGCGTTGCGTGAAAAACGCAGCATGTTCTATATTCTGCATTTTTCACGCAGCCCTGGCCCCATAGAAGTGAATGGGGCTTCAGTGAAAAACGCATTGCATCCTGAAGCAAGTGCGGGTGCAATGCGTTTTTCACTGATGGTTGCTAAGAGATGTTGTTTGTAAACCTTCAGTTTTTTATCACGCGCGTGAAAAACGCATCAAAACGCATTGCACCCACGTGGAAAAAACTGAACTGAACGCAATCGCAGTCAAAACTGACTGAACTTGCTTGCAAAATGGTGCGAGTTTTCCTGAAGCACCCTGAACACATCCGGATCTAATCCGTGACGCTCGTGTGAAAGAGGCCTAAGGCACAACCCCTTTAATGCAACATTTATGGCCAATGAGATTATGACCATATTATGGCACTTATTATCTGCCATAGAGGTATATCAGCCTTCTACTGTGCTGCCATACGCCTCGAGGCCTGTTCGTTTCATACTTCATCAGACGCCATATGTATGGAGGTGTAAGGAAACATTTCTTCTAGAGAGGGGATCCGTACAGCATCGTATGACTCCATACCAGTGAGCAGAAGCCCTGCCTGTACCAGTAAATTGCTGATGATGTCATTCTCGGTTTTCACCTTACGCTATACTGTGGAATGTTAATTGGTGATCTGTCAGGAAGTGTCCTATATGACCACGAATGAGCCATTATCTGCACGAAGAGGGAAATGCCTGGAATGTCTTAGTAATTTAAGAGCTCCACATCAGATTAGTGGAACGGGGGCCCTGTACCCCCTACAGCCCTCTCAAAATGAACGGAGCTGCTGGTCGGGCATGCGTGTGGCCACTGCATTCATTTCTCTGAGAATTTCAGAGATAGGGGAGGGCTGTACTCAGCCATCTCCAGATTTCTGATAGAAATCAATGGTCACGCGTATGTCCAACCTGCCGCTCTGCAGGGGATACAGGGCCACCGGTCCAATTGGAATACTGCTTTAAAGGGATAGTCTCCTAAGTGCCTTCTACGGGACTCAGGCCTCTTTCACACATCCATGTCCGTGATGATACCCAGGACAAGATGGTCAGTGGTTTATCCATGAAGGATCCGTGTTTGGTCCGTGTGTCCGTTTTTTGCCCTCCGCTGAAAGTTGGCATCTCCTAGCAGTAATCTAAGAAAGCCAAGGACCAAACATGGATGGCTTCCGTGTTGTGTCCGTGTTTTTTCACAGATCCATATAGACTATAATGTGCGTGACGGACAAAGATAGGGCATGCTTCTGTGGTGTCACCCACAGTCCACGGAAAGCCATTGATGTGGGAATACACACACTGATGCAGATCTTAGGGGGTCCTCACAATCTCACAGCCAATGCTCGATGCCACTGGCAAGGCTGCTGCTAAAGAAGGTAGTAGATGCCCAGGACAGTGCCATCACGCATGTCATACACCAAGTATCACCCAGTTCCTGCATGGCTGTAGTTTCCACTTCTCTGCTGTATGTGGTTCAGTGCTTGCGGTAAGTTAGTTTCCTGACCGCCACTTATGTTTTCATCTGTCACCAACATATACAGTAGAGTTTTATCAGTCCAGAGTCCACAGACTAGAGGTTTTCAACAAAAAAAAAAAATAACAATAAAAAATGAATATATATACCATTTCAGGGCACATTTTATTTTTAGTTTATCATTTTTTTCCTCCTTGACTTTTTTAAGTTTTCCATCAGCTTTTTCTTTTTTTACAGGACAAGTTGTACTTTTTTAATGGCACCATTTCATTTACCACATCTTATTGGAAAATGGGCAAAAAATTCTTTGTGGGGTGAGATTGGAAAAAAGTTAATGAATAAAAACACCATTCCAAACTTTTTATTGGTTGTTTTTTTTTGGGTTTTGTTTTTACGGCGTTCATTCTTTGCTATCAGTGACCTGATGTCCTTATTCTACGGGTCAGTACGATTACAGTGATACAAAATTTATATAGTTTCTGTTATGGTTTACTTCCTAAAAAACAAACAAAAAAAACACTTTTTTTTCCCTTTGCATGGCTATATTCTAACAAGCATAACTTTTTTTTTTATATATTTCTGCCTATAGAGCTTTTAAGAGGGCTTTATTTTATCTTTATTTTATTTATTTTCAAGGTGAGCCTCTGGACCATTTTTGGGTACTTTTTTTATAACATTTTTTTTTAAATGGGGCGAGATGTTATGACAAAACATGAGGTAAATTATTTTTTTTTCTGACTGTTTCCCGTGTACAATACATTTTTTATATTTAAATAGTTTCAATATTTTCAGATGCGGTGATACCAATTATGTTTACTCTTTATTTTATTGTTTTTATGTCAAATTGGGAAAGGAAAGGTGGTTTACATTTTAATATTTTTGTGTTTTTTTTTTAAACATTTACTATTTGTAAACAGAGTCATTCATATAACAGGTTATTAGACAACTGCTATTTAGGCAATTCTGTAGCTTCAGGTAAAAGTATACTGTCTAAATAATGAGGATGATGAGGATACATTGTATCCTCTGCGCAGGAAGATGCAGCTCTGCCAGTACTGAGGATGATGAGGATACATTGTATCCCCTGTGCAGAAAGATGCAGCTCTGCCAGTACGGAGGATGATGGGGATTGTATCCCCTGTTCAGGAAGATGCAGCTCTGCCAGTACTGAGGATGATGAGGATACATTGTATCCCCTGTGCAGGAAGATGCAGCTCTGCCAGTACTGAGGATGATGGGGATTGTATCCTCTGTGCAGGAAGATGCAGCTCTGCCAGTACTGAGGATGATGAGGATACATTGTATCCCCTGTGCAGGAAGATGCAGCTCTGCCAGTACTGAGGATGATGAGGATACATTGTATCCCCTGTGCAGGAAGATGCAGCTCTGCCAGTACTGAGGATGATGGGGATTGTATCCCCTGTTCAGGAAGATGCAGCTCTGCCAGTACTGAGGATGATGGGGATTGTATCCTCTGTGCAGGAAGATGCTGCTCTGCCAGTACTGAGGATGATGAGGATACATTGTATCCACTGGTTAGGAAGATGCAGCTCTGCCAGTACTGAGGATGATGAGGATACATTGTATCCACTGGTTAGGAAGATGCAGCTCTGCCAGTACTGAGGATGATGGGGATTGTATCCCCTGTGCAGGAAGATGCTGCTCTGCCAGGGTTCCTGTTTCCTGCCTCTATGATCAGCCCTCCCCCCGCATCCCAGAAGCCAACGGAAGTCAACATGTCGAGTCTGCACAAGAGCAAGTAAGAGAGCTGCAGAACAGTGGGGTCCTGCGGGGGCAGATCCTGGGGGGCTGCCTGGAGAGGGGGCTGCATGCAAGGCTCGGGCCATCCTGCAAACAGGGGGTTAATTTAATGTGAAGGCACCAGCTGTCATTGTGTGGGAGGGTGAGACAGACTGCATCACCACAGACCTGGATATATATACTGTGTGCTTATAACTGTATAGTGTATGCATGCTGATCACATATACATACTGTTTGTTGATCACATATATACTCTCTCTCTCTCTCTCTATCTATATATATATCCACACAATGTGTGCTTATGTCTATAACTGTATGTGTGCTGATCACATATTTACTCTATAGGATATATACTGTACATGTATGTATAATATGGAGGATATATACTGTACTTGTGTGTATAAATCATATGGAGGATATATACATATATTCTACACTTATGTGTATGTATGATATGGAGGATATATACTGTACTTGTGTGTATGTATGATATGGAGGATATATACTGTACTTGTGTGTATGTATGATATGGAGGATATATACTGTACTTGTGTGTATGTATGATATGGAGGATATATACTGTACTTGTGTGTATGTATAATATGGAGGATATATACATATATTCTACACTTATGTGTATGTATAATATGGAGGATATATACATATATTCTACACTTATGTGTATGTATAATATGGAGGATATATACTGTACTTGTGTGTATGTATAATATGGAGGATATATACTGTACTTGTGTGTATGTATAATACGGAGGATATATACTGTACTTGTGTGTATGTATAATATGGAGGATATATACATATATTCTACACTTATGTGTATGTATGATATAGAGGATATATACTGTACTTGTGTGTATGTATAATATGGAGGATATATATACACATATATAGTGTATCTGTGTATTTATGATATGGAGGATATATACTGTACATGTGTATATGATATAAAATATATATAGATATGTGAGAATTGTGGGGGGGGGGGAGATCACCGCTTCTCACAAGTGGAGCCCCCCTTTAAATTAAAGGGGTAATCTATGTACTAAGCGGACATTAGCGGTTCTGTCTGTGTATACAGGGATGTGTCGCGCTCCACGTCACTGGCAGGTGCTGAGTGATCAGGTGACTCTTTTCTGTTTGCAGGATTGCAGAGTTCCAGAGCCTTCTCAGCGAGCCGCACATCAAGCTGCCCGTGCTGAGGGAGCTGTGCTTTAACGGTAAGACGTCTCCTGCGCCGACTCCATGGACTTTGTCTTTCTGCTTTTGTTTTTCCACAGCGTCTGCAAACAGCAGATTTCAAGGTTGACTTGTGTTCACCCAGCAGATAATTAACCCTCAAAGGACATTTTTACTTAAAAAAAAAAAAAAAAAATCTAAAAATTCAGCTTTTCTGGGTGATGCCTATGGCTGCTATTACAAGGTGAGCACACGACTTTCCTAGTTACATCTTCCAGCCATAGGCGGCTTTGCGGTTCAGGACTCCATTAAAGCTGGGTGACAACCCCTGTTGGACCATAGCGGCTCTATCGGCTACCATCCAGCTTTCCCAGAATCAAAGACTTATTATTAGAGGGTTTTAATTTAAAGGGGCATTCCAGTTTTAATTTTTTGTATTTGTTTATATAATAGGAAATCATACAATTTTCTAATATACATGTATTTAAAATTCTGTATATATACCTTACTTATATCAGACAGCTGACCCCTATATGCAGTAAAAGGGTGTAGCCCATGTATCAGTCCTGTGTAATATATCCATGGCAGTCATGTGACACTCTTCACATCATATAATCCTTATAATTCAATAAGCCGTGTTATAGGACATACATGTGCTGGGTCAGGACAAGTGTCAGTAAATAGGACTAGTGGTAAAATCAGGATTTTTTACAGCAATTATATTACTGTATGTATTTCCATGGCAGCCTGTCTCTAGGTGATGTTGTTAAAATGACTGCCTGTCTCTAGGTGATGTTATCAATAAAGTTTAGTGTAAGATTAGTTTCGTACCTGCGTATGCACATGTTGTATTCCCTAATACACTACTATTCACCTGTTGCCGGGCAGTTACCTGAAAGCCAGGTCACATGATACTTGTGAGGGTCACATGACTGACTCCAAGTTTAGTCCTATCCAGCTCTCATATGGATGCATTTTTTACAGGACTAAAATGGGCTGTACCATTTCTTTTCTCTTTAGGGAGAGGCTACTGTATGCATATAATAATGGTCTACAAACAAAATTTTAAAGGGATTGTCCCATCTTGTATCCTTAGAACAGAGCCTGCAAAGTGCTGAAGGGCGCACCATAAATGCGTGGCCACCCTTCATTCATTTCTATGGGGCGCCTGAAAATAGCAGAGAGCGCTGGCTCGGCTTTTTCTGTCAACCCCATAGAAGTGAATGGAGCAGTAGCACTTCCTATTCATTTCATTGGGACTTCTGAAAATAGCTGAGCGTGCTGATTGGCTATTTTCGGCAGTCCCATTGAAATGAATGGAGGGCAGCCACGCAGGATCGGTGCGGGTCCTAGAGGAGGCCCCTGCACCTATCAGACATCGGGGGAATATCCAGCCGATATGACCCCAATGTCCATGATGGGACAACCCCTTTGAAGAAGAACTCCTGCAAAAATTTTTATTCCATGTCCTGCTAGTAAGGTACATGATGTAATCTGAAGTGAATGTCATTTTCTTACCAGTGGCTGAATTTTTGACTTATATGATCCACATTTTATTTGTGTCATGTGACTAGGAATTAGACCCACCAACTCACACAGAGGCTTATGTGTGGACAGGAAGTCTAATTCTCTATGCTTTCCTATGGGAGCCTCACTTTCAGTTTCATAGGAATGAATAGAGAAGTGACTGGCTTCCTGTCCTGGGTCAGTTGGAGGTCAGGGAGTTGGTCACATGACCCAGCTACAATAAGAAGAGAGGTTTTTACTCACAATTACAGTCTCTGATGAGAAGATTCCATTCACTAAAGATTATATCATGCACCTTTCTAACAGGTCAGAGAATAAAAATGTTTGTGAGTTCTTCTTTAAGTAGATGTATAATAGAAAATTGTTCAACATCCTATTCTCTAACTAAATAGATGCAATCATTTAAAACCGGAATACCTCTTTAATTGCAAATTTAATTACAATTTTTTATGGGGCTTATAATTAAAGGTGATGTCTGGAGGATTGCAATATAAACATCAGGACGATACTCTTATCTGCATGTACAGTATATGTGAGTGTATCAGTAATACTCACGATTCCTTCAGTATATAAAGGGGATCATTTATTATCCTGAAATATGCCTATATTAGGCGTATTTCATTTGCAGATTGCGACTTTTTCCCCGCTCACGCCAGGTCTAAAAAAAGTGGGCGTGTCATGGGCGAGGATGGGGACAGGCCGGGCTGGCAGACCTGTCTCATTCATCATTTTCTACACCTGGTTAATGTAAGACAGCAAGGAAGTCTTATATTTAGAACTGGCCCCGGATGTGCTGAAGTTATGTAGAGGCCAGCGTCTCTCTTCATAACTTCGGCAGATTCACCGCCAGATATAGAGGTTATTAAGACTGGCATCTAAAACACAGTCTTAGGCCTCATGCACACGAACGTATTTTGCGGATAGGATGCGGACCCATTCATTTCAATGGGTCAGCAAAAAATGCGGACAGCACACTGTGTGTTATCCGCATCAGTATGTCCGTTCCATAGCTCCGCAAAAAAAATAGAACATGTCCTATTCTTGTCCGTTTTGCCGACAAGGATAGGCATTGTTACAATGGATCTGCAAAAAAAACGGAAACACGGATGCCATACGGATGTCATCAGTTTTTTTTTTGCGGATCCGCAATTTGCGGACCGCAAAACACATACGGTCGTGTGCATGTAGCCTTAATAAATAACCCCTAAAGTATTTTCCATATACAAAGAATGGTTGTTCTTGCATGAAACATAAATGCAAGGGTTTAAGGGCTCATGCACATGAACGTATTTTCTTTCCGTGTCCGTTCCGTTTTTATTGCGGACCGTATGCGGAACCATTCATTTCAATGGGTCCGCAAAAAGCAAGGAAGTTACTCCGTGTGCATTCCGTTTCCGTATGTCCCTTCCGCAAAGTAATAGAACATGTCCTATTATTGTCCGCATTACAGACAAGGATAGGACTGTGCTATTAGGGACCAGTTGTTCCATTACGCAAAATACGGAATGCACACGGGCGTCATCTGTATTTTTTGCAGATCCGTGTTTTGTGGACCGCAAAATACATACGGTTGTGTGCATGAGCCCTAAATGAAATGTGCAACTTCAGAGTATTTCATACTCAGTGTTCTTGCACAAGGTGTAAACCTGTGCGCCATTCTTTGTATATGGAAGATATAATATAAGGACTGAAAGTACTTTAACTAATGAAGGAATAGTGAGCATTAGGGCTCATGCATACAACGTATGTATTTTGTGGTCAACAAAAAAAACAAACAGATGACGTCCGTGTGACGTCCATATTGTATCTGTTTTTTTGCGGCTCCCTTGTCCACAATACCTGTCCGAAAAGAGGACATGTTCTATTTTTTAGCGAAGCGGACATACAGACACGGAATGCACATGGAGAAATTTCTTTGGGTTTTTACGGCCCCATTGAAATGAGTGTTTCCGCATACAGGCCCCAAAAAAACGTAACAGACACAGACAAAAAATAAGTTTGTGTACATGAGCCCTTAGGCCACCTGCAGCACAGAGATCCAGCAGAGAATGCCGGGAATCGACAGGATACAAACTGCAGCATGCAGCAGTTTGTGTCCGGCCTATTCTTGGCATTTTTCCCGGAATGCGGATTTCCTGTGGATAGGAGATAACTTTTACCAACTGGAATACTCCTTTAATCACATTGGACTAAAAAAAATTGCTTATGGCAGCAATCTGCTGTGGATCAGATGCTTATTTGGCCACCAAAATTCTCCATTTCCTGGTCGCAGCTCGACACACAGGAAATGCCTGTTGATTCCTTCTCAGCCAATCACTGTCAGAGGCGGGTCACAAGGGCGGCCAGTGATTGGCTGAGCAGGCATCTCCTGTGTGTCAAGCTGAGACCAGGAATTAGAGACCTGCAGGGACCACTCCTAAGCATCAGGGATTGGTGAGGTGAATATTTATTTTTTTTAACACATTCTGCCCCATATGTTAAAAAAAAGGTCTAGGTTTTTTTTTTTTTTTTTTTTAAAACAGCTTTACTCGTATTGTAGTATTGTAGCATTTACTTGAATGAGGCTACAGTGCAATACCAGATGCGGCCCATGGGCAAGAGTGTCGCTGTTTCTGGGGAAAAAAAACCCAGACCCCTATTTTTTTTTCTTACGCTTTAGGATGTCAAAAAGATGACTTTAGAGTCTATATTTACTGATGGAGTATGGGAATATGCTCTTAAAGGGGCTGTCCATTAGAAAACCTTTTCCATACAGACTATTAGTGAATTGTGAGTTAGTAGAGTTGGGATCCGCGGCTCTCCTGGGCAGAGAGGAGAAGAACTACAAAGAGCGCCTCTTACTGTGGAGGACGCATCCTATCCTGCATTACACAGACAACCCTTTTATATGAGTGGACACAGTGTAATACTTAATTTGACCTGTGGTGGCGCTATAGGGAAATTGAACACTTTCTCACTGGGGTTAGCAGCAGAAGATCTCCTAACGAGTAGAGTAGAAGTGAGGTATCTGCAGTCAGACATACACTTCTCCTACAGCGGCCTCTGCTGGAGAAATGTAGTATTACATGCCAACTATTGAAATGAATGGCCAGCTGGGTCCTCCAGTGAGTCTTTGTCAGAGGTTTTGCACTCTGGTTCATGGAGGGGGAGTCCCCCTTTATGACATCCATACATTTTGATAGGACGTATGGAAAGGGTTTCTCTTCATGGGACAACCCCTTTAAAGAAATATCTTTTATCATCTGGAGTTTAAAGGAACTGTACACTTCTGTTATCAGCCATTGGGTGCAGCAGGCACGTAGCCATGTCCTTCACAGAAGCTCGGTACACACTACAGTCTGCCGTTTTTTATCGCGTCATCAGAAGATAATGTTTAGTCCTTTATTTGAGTTATTTGTGAGCCAAAATCTTTAGGTTTCTTCTGGCAGAAGGTTTCTGCCTTGTTTGTAGCATATCCCACATCTATGGGGGGGGGCGCTGTATCTTTGCCTGACCCATATACTCTGCCTCAGCTTCGTGAATGGGTCCTTGTCCAAACTCTGAATGAAGCAGCTCTCTCTCTCACAGCGGGAAATCTCAGCACAATCTGAAGCAGCTGTGTGCTGCTGAGGAACCTTCTTCAGGCTCCTCATCACCTCATATAAGGGAACTGGCAATACATTTTCTGTGACTGGTTTCCGACTGTGAGGGGGCGGAGCTTCAGTTTCAGTTCATTGATCCATCAGAGGGGGGGTCTGTTGTGTGGAAGACACCATGGTCCAGATAAGGGAGATCTGTCCATAGGATTTATCCTGTCAGTGAATACGGGAAGACGATGGACCCTACAAATCTTTCTTTTTCCCCTTTGACAGGTATACCGTTTGAAGGAGGGATTCGGTGCCTCTGCTGGAAAGTATGTGCCCCCCTATCGACTGATATTCTGAAGTCACAGCGGCTTTGCCAATACTGAAAATGTCCCGTATCCTTTCTTCTTTCAGATCTTACTCAACTATCTCCCAACAGATCGGCTATTATGGGATTCAGTGCTGGAGAAACAAAGGTTAGAAGATGTGGATGGGTGCCGTCCAATATGGCTGCCATGAGGGCTCCTGCTTCATTTTTATGGACTCTGCTTAAGGAAACCTGAATGGCAAGCCCTCTAGGCGGCCATATTGGCAACTCCATGTAGTTGGCCATATTAGCAACCTCTGTAGGCAGCCCCTGTAGGAGTACATATCAGTAACCTTATTGTATGCAGCCCTATCGGCAACCCATGTAGGTCGGCCATATTGGCAACCCCCATAGGCAGCCATATTTGCAACCCCCATAGGCAGCCATATTGGCAATCCCTTTAAGCAGCCATATTGGCAACCCCTGTAGGCGGCCATATTGGCAACCTCATTGTAGGCAGCCCTATCGTCAACCCATGTAGGTGGCCATATTGATTGTCAACAAGATTTCTCAGAATTATGTATAACCTAGAATATTAAAAGCCTTTATGCAAGATTAAAGGTCCATGGCCTAAATTTCCAAGTCAGCCACTTGATATTAAAAAGAAATTTTCTTTCATAGTCATGTCTATTAAAACATGTCCTCTCTGTCTTTTTCTAGGGAGACGTATGCCCACTTCTTAAAGGAAATGATCATTCAGCCAGGAATTGCCAAAGCCAAGCTTAGTTTTTCCAGAGAAGATGTCACTTTGGAAGACCACGTAAGTTCTGACATTAAAGGATTTTTCTGGTTTTAGGCCATACGTTTATTCAGGAATCCAAGACCTCTGGAGAGGGACCCCACTTATGCATATGTTACACGGACAGCCCTTTGTTTTACTAGGGCACCATGCAATGCTTCATTTCCCCTGTGGGGGCGCTGTAGGTTTTTCCTGCAGTTTACAACTGATCACCTTTGGTTCCAGCAGACATGAACATCTAAGAAAAAGTGTTGAAAGCGGAGGACCACCATATGTTTCTCATACTCATCTTGTCATAATCCTCACACGTTGTCTTAAAATGATTCAATCCTGCTTTTAACGGTGACAATAAATTATTTATTTTAGCCCCTCAATCCCAACCCAGATAGTCGGTGGAACACGTACTTCAAAGATAATGAGGTGCTGCTGCAGATAGACAAGGATGTGCGGTAAGCACTTGAGCATTATGATTGTATGGAGTGACATGTCTGTTTTAGTAAATGCTTGCATTCCCAATGGAATATCAATTCTGGAACACTGCTTTGTGCCATTCCTCTGTTATTCCTCATAGAAATGTATGAATGAGTGGACAAAACTGGCATTTTCCTGGTTGGGAGTGTCAATACACATACTGACAGAGTCCACTCTTTGCTGACACAACCAGACTCCGTCGGAATGCACCCCTTTGACTGGTAATGTTCAGTTGCTAATGTATTTACACATTTCCAGGAGGAATAACAGAGGAACTGCATGCAGAGTTTTAAGAGGCCCCGGGGTTGTAATTTAATGGAGAAAAACATGTATTTGCTAAAACAGACATGTCAGGATTGGGGATAGGTCCTCTTTAAAGTGCTTTGTCAAGCAGACCTCCCCACGTGGCTGTGACGTTATCTGTGCTCGTCTTCCAGGAGGCTGTGTCCCGACTTCTCCTTTTTCCTGAACCCCACGGAATACCCCTGCCAGCTAATCATGGACCCAGAAAACGAGTACGAGACCCTGAGGAAGCGGGTGGAACAGACGACGCTGAAGTCTCAGACCGTAGCAAGGAACAGGAGCGGCCTCACCAACGTAGGGAAGGGGAACGCCGTCTGGAGCAGTCTGTCCACATTATTATCATCCCTATGGTGCAAGCATGTGCTGTATGTGCCGGGAGAAGCTGCAGTATATACAGTACATACCTGTCCGCAGTGGGATATATGGGGGGGGAATGTCCAAATCTACACATAAAAATGTAGTATACGCCGTGCACCATGATAACTATGTGTTTTAGACAATTTATGTGTCAAAAAAGGGGTGTGGCTTAGAAGTAAATGGGGGTGGCTAAGGAGCAAGGGGAGTGGCTTACAATATTGCAATAGTAGTAAGCCACCAAAGAGTAGAGTTAGGCAAAAGTGCCTTCAAAGTTGGGAGGTAAGCAAAATGGCCGCTACTGATTGGGATCACCGTGGCCATGATCATATGGTGTACAAACCAGATACTTCTCCTGACACGTCAGTTTTAGTAAATGCTTGTATTCCCGATGGAATAACAATTCTGGATCGCTGCTTGGTGTCATTCCTCTCTTATTCCTCCCAGAAATGTAGGGCACTGTCGCCTCTGAAGAGGCCAATGACATCACATCACTAGATGCAGCTCAGCCCCTTTCAAGGGCATGGTCCTGGGCTGCAATACCAAGCATAGCCACTACCCAACAGACGGCGCTGTGCTTGGTAAGCTGACGGTGCAGTGCTCAAGGGAGCTCCACAGCCTCTTCAAACAGCCCATCAGTAGGGGTGCTGGGTGTCGGACCCCAACCGATCAGATATTGATGACCTATCCTCCATCCACTCCCTCCATTCATTTCTATGGGACTGCCAAAAATAGCCGAGTGGCAGTCTCGTTTATTTTCAGAAGTCCCATTGAAATGAATGGGAAGTGCACAGCACAAGCGCGGCCAACGCTCCCTTTACTTCTATGTGGCAGATGGAAATAGCCGAGTCCATTGCTCAGCTATTTTCAGCAGTCCCATAGAAATGAATGAAGGGCGGGCGCGCATGCGCTGTGTGCCCTCTGGCACTTTACGGGCACTGTCCTCACACCTATCAGATATCCTAACGATGTCCAAGATGGGAATACCCCTTTAACCTTTAATTATTGCTGCTTATGCTGCTGTTTCAATTTTCTTACACTAAGTATTGGGGGCCCCATATTATTTTGCTACGGGGCCCTATGAATTATAGTTACGCTCCTGCCCCCACTGATCAGATATTAATAGGCCATCCATATCAAAATCCTGGAACACCCCTTTAAGATAAATAGGGCTAACCTGCTAACCTTCTCTTTTTCCACCTAGGTGAGTTCACCTCTGAAGGCATCTGCTTCGCATTCGCTGAGTGACATAGAGCCCCTGCCCAGCGGCTGTGAGGCACATTGGGAGGTGGTGGAGCGAATCCTCTTCATTTACGCCAAACTGAACCCTGGCATAGCCTACGTGCAGGGCATGAACGAGATCGTCGGCCCCATCTATTACACATTCGCCACGAACCCTAACAGTGCCTGGAGAGGTGAGGTCAGAGCGGTCGTCGCCCCCCTTCAACTCCTATGCGTCTTGTGTTAGGGGAATGGGTTGGGGGAAGGGAATCCATCCATAGGCAAGGGCAAAGGGTCACCATGTAACGCCTGATCTACTCTCATAACCAGAGCATGCCGAGGCTGACACCTTCTTCTGCTTCACTAATCTGATGGCCGAGATCCGGGACAATTTCATCAAGAGTCTAGATGACTCTCAGTGTGGAATAACTGCAAAGATGGAGCGCGTTTACTCCACACTGAAGGAAGAGGATGAGGAGCTCTACCTCAGGCTGGTGAGTAGATCACAGAGCAAGACATAGCATGAGGCTCTGGCCCCAGTGCCAAATCTCTTAATGAGCCCCAACAACCATGTGCCATTTATAATACTGGTGCCTTCTTACGTGGAGGAAAAACCTTGGGGCCCCCTTAAGGTCCTTTTACACGGGCCGATTATCGGCCGAAAAATCGTTCCTAGGAACGGTAGTGCCGATAATCGGCCCGTGTAAAAGTGGCCCTAATCAGCCGACGAACGAGCAAAACGCTCGTTCGTCGGCTGATTGGATCTTTTGGTTTCTACAAAAGATCCAATCTGTCGGGCGCACATCGGCCTGTGTAAACAGGCGATGTGCGCCTGACAGTATGGAGCTTCCCGGCCGCACGAGCGATACAGCGATCACTCGTGCGGCCCGGCGCTCGATTCATCGGGCCGTGTAAAGGCTCCCTGCCCGAGCGCCGATATCGCTGATCGGCGCTCGGGCAGGGAGACACATCGGCCCGTGTAAAAGGGCCTTTAGGCTCCGTGGCCTTGGTGTGCACCCTTGGAACCTCTTTGAAGGGGTTAAAAGTATGATAGGACTCCCACCATTATAGAGAACAGGGGGCCCTCAAGTCCCCATTCATGGACAGAGGTTTGGACCTGCATTTGCAGACTCTCTCCCTAGACAAGTGTTCACATTCAGCTGTTTTATTTTTCTTCTGGTGGTCTCCTCCATGGAATCCAAACTTGGATCATAAAAGTAAAAAATATTTTTGTTGTATGACCCCTTAAGGTTTATAATATAGAATTGCTTCCTTAAAGTGCACCTATAAGCAGGTCCAGTCCTATGAAATTAGGCATGTTCTCTGGTAGGGTTGATCCTGCTGATTAAAATGATACCTGTCTTGTGAAAATCGGTGGTGGTGTTCCTGAGAAAAAAAGACTTTTATTCTCTATACAAATGAGGGCTGCACTTCACCGAGAGGCGTGGCCATCACTGGAAAGCTGACAAAAGCTAGGCCCCACCCCTCAGTGCACTGAAGCCATGATTTGTATAAAGAATAAAAGTCTTATTTTCTCAGGAACGCCACAACCGATTTTCACAAGACAGGTGTCGATTTAATCGGCAGGATCAACCCTATTCCTGGTTTAGTAGAGTTGACAGGTGCTCTTTAAAGGGTGCATTCATTTTAAAAAAATCCCTTTTTCTTAGAAGGGTCCCCCTATGATAAGCTGGTCACAGAGTTTCCTACGACTTGGCAATCAGCTGTAGTCTGTGGGAAAGCCTGACAGGGAGTGTACCGATTTCCTGCAGCGCCACCACAGGGCAAATGAATCATTACACAGTTTCCATTGAAATCTGTGGGCTGTTCATGTAACGTATGAACGTGCCAGGTCCTCCAGAGCAAGAGATGCTCTTTCTAGCTGCTCTCCCGAACAGAGGACCCCCTTCTATGAACTCTGATTTCCCTCAGAGGGTATTTGACAGTGGGTTTTAGCAGTCAGTATTCTGCTTTTGCAGTCCTTTGACAGAATACAGGCTGCCATAAACGACTCCTATAATTCAGCTCATGGGCCCTGCAAGATCGTGCCGAGGATTCTGAGTTCTTTGCAGTTTTCAGGGTCATCACGCCCATAATCCTACTACTGACACATTTTTCACTACATGCCATTTGCATGAGCGCTGTTTTATGGCCAGCTGAACATTATGGGAAATCAAAAGAAGCTGTCCACAACTAGAAATTTGCATCTTCTTTCTTCCAAAAACAGCGCCACACCTGCCCACAGGTTGTGTCTTGTATTGCTGTCCATTGAAATGAATGGGGGCTGAGCTGCAGTACTCCATGCAACCTGCGGACAGGTGAGGCGCTATTTTTGTAATCCCCTTTAACACTTCTTTTCTCTCAGCAAGAACAGAACATCAAACCTCAGTTCTTCGCCTTCCGCTGGCTGACATTGCTCCTTTCCCAAGAGTTTGTCCTGCCGGATGTCATACGGATCTGGGATTCGCTCTTTGCGGATGAGAACAGATTCGACTTCCTCCTGAAGGTCACCTGTGCTATGCTGATGTAAGTCTTGAAATGTGCTGGTATCGTCCACCATTGTAGGTCCTATACGTCTGCAAGTTGTCTCCTAAGGCTTGTTGTTCTCTTCCTGGTAGCTAAAGGGGTTCTCCGGGACTCCTATATTAAAGACCGATTCTCAGAATCGGCGGGGGTCAGCTGTTTGAAGTGGCCACGGTGCCCCTCACAGCTTGCCAGGCACAGCGCCATCCATTGTATACTGGCTGTACTTGGAATTGCAGCCTAGCCCCATTCACTTGAATGGGACTGTGCAGTGTGTAGATCATGTGACCAATGAACGTGACATCACTGGCCTAGGAAGAGGCTGCAGCGCTCACCGGAGCCTCACAGCCTTTTCAAATAGCTGATTGGCAGGGGTGCCAGAAGTTGGACCCCCCCGCCAATTTTTAGGGTAGGTCATCAATATATAAATCCTGGCAACCCCTTTAACTTTAGGGTCACTTCCTCTTCCTCCTTATCTAACGTAGAACTTTTCCATTGCAGATTAATTCGTGACCAGTTATTAGAAGGGGACTTCACGGTGAATATGAGGCTGCTCCAGGTGAGACCCCAG
Organism: Rhinella marina; assembly: GCA_900303285.1. Lineage (NCBI taxonomy): Eukaryota > Metazoa > Chordata > Amphibia > Anura > Bufonidae > Rhinella > Rhinella marina. The sequence continues at coordinate 212,561 of ONZH01024521.1, read as the reverse complement.
TGACTGGTGCACATTGTAAAGCGTGCTTATTGTTTCCCATAAGGTACTTCAAGGGTTTGTAAGAGATCAGTAAAATATGGCTGCGTCAGTTGGAAATAGCGCCACCCTTGTCCACTGGCTGTCCCTGGTATTGCAGCTGAAGTGAATGAGGCTGAGCTTCAATACTACTCACGGCTCATGGATCCTCAGCAGTCGGGAATCACGCCATATATGCCCTCATAGCATAGGGTTGTCCGAGGTTAAATAAAAGTTGGCAAAGGTCAGGAAAATTGATTCAAAAAAACAAACTGACGGGCAGTACATGCATGTGAGCGCTGAAGTCACTTAGCTTGTGCAGCATGTGACTGCTGAGGTCAGTGACTGGCTGCAGCAGTCATGTGGATGTACATGATGTCATCACTGAAGGAGTAAACTGAGACCAACGGGGACCACCGGAGGAGTGATGAGGGGTTGAACAGGTATAGTTTTCTTTTTTTGTTTTGTTTTGTTTTAGCAGAAAGAAGGATTGGACTGTTGGATTTCAACATGCCTGATCCTCTTGTTCTCTGGGGAGATAAGGAGTTGAGAACACATGCATGCTCAGCTTGGCCAAGTGTGCATGTGTTCTCAACACCTTATATATGTGGGAGGAATAGCTGTCGGTCGAAATATCCTGTGTTTGGCTTTGCACATTAGATCTGGTTTGTGCGACCATCCATTGTGTATGGGGGCCTCCTTACTCTCCCTTGACGGCAGAAAGAAGGATCAGACTTTTGGATTTCAACATGCCTGATCCTTTTGTATTCCAGGGAAATAAGCGGTTGCTAGAGGGTATCTTTCCCTTTTGAGAACACATACACCCTTGGCCAAGCTGAGCATGCATGTGTACGTGTGGGAGAAATGGCTGTTGGTTGAACTAGCGTATGCATGGTCATGCACATTAGATCTATGTCAGTCGAGCCCACCCACATCTAATGTTAATGGGGGGTCTCTTGACTTTCCCCTGATGTCAGCAGATGGAAGGATTGGACATTTGCATTTCAACATGCCTGATCCTCTTGTTCTTAAAGGGGTTGTCTTACTTCAGCAAGTGTCATTTATCATGTAGACACAGTTAATACCAGGAACTTACTAATGTATTGTGATTGTCCATATTGCTTCCTTTGCTGGCTGGATTCATTTTTCCATCACATTATACACTGCTCGTTTCCATGGTTACAGACCACTCTGCAATCCATCACTGGTGGTTGTGCTACACACTATAGGAAAAAGCGTAAGCCTCTCTAGTGGCCAGGACTATCGGAGCACACATAGGCTAGTTCTTTTTCCTATATTTTGGAAGCACAACCACCACTGATGGATTGCAGGGTGGTCGTAACCATGGAAACAAGTAGTGTATAATGTCATGGAATTATGAATCCAGCCAGCAAAGGAAGCAATATGGAAAATCACAATACATTAGTAAGTGCCTTGTATTAACTTTGCTACGTGATAGATGCCACTTACTGAAGTGAGACAACCCCTTTAAAGAAGAACTCCCGCAAAAATTTTTATTCTCTGACCTGTTAGAAAGATGCATGATATAATCTGTAGTGATTGTCATCTTCTTATCAGTGACTGTTTCTGTGAGTAAAAACCTCTCTTCTTATTGTAGCTGGGTCATGTGACCAACTCCCTGACCTCCAACTGACCCAGGACAGGAAGCCAGTAACTGCTCTATTCATTCCTATGGGAGCCTCACTTTCAGTCTCGTAGGAATACATAGAGAATTAGACTTCCTGTCCACACATAAGTCTCTGTGTGAGTTGGTGGGTCTAATTGCTGGTCACATGACACAGATAAGAAACTGCAGGATGATATAAGTAAAAAATTCACTACAGATTATATCATGTACATTTCTAGCAGGACATGGAATAAATTTTTTTGTTGGGAATTCTTCTTTAAGTGAGATAAGCTGTTGCCAGAGGAGTCTCATTCCCTTTTGAGAACACATGCACACTTGGCCGAGCTGAGCTTGCATGTGCATGCGTTTGGTCAAACTGACACGTGTATGACCAATCGAAATCAGAGGGCTCCTAGTAAAGGCAATCTCTTTGGTCAGTGTAGTGTGATGCATTTAAGGGGGCGATTTGTGTACACACCCTTTTTTCTTTAGGTATATTAACCCATTTCTTTCCATCACAGGATTACCCCCTCTCAAACGGGGATGTCCTTCCCATCTTGAAGAAAGCCAAGGAACTTCAAGACTCCAAGTAAGATCCTGCGTGCGACCTGAGACCTTCTGGATACACACAGCAACCCGGACTAGAGCTGATACTTGAGGTCTGCCGCCTCCTTCACGTGTTACACGGACATGAGAGTCTCGCCTTGTACAATTGGTGAGGACGCGCCTGCCCAAACCGGTTGGGAAGCAGATTATACAGCGGGCATCATGCTGGGATTCCCACCCGCTCACTCGTGCCTACGTTTCGGCCTCCTGATGACCGACCACTCAATGCACTATGTTGGCACTGGAGGGGCCTTCCATTACCCGTATCAGTATCTGGCGGTAGACTGTTATCCAGGACACGTGTAGCACCCGAGGGAAAGCCCATAATGTGACAAACCTGCCTCCGGGCTTAGGCCCCCTGGCGCCTGAGACAGCCGGTAGTTACGGAAGTGTTGATTTTTGTCATGTTGCATTTCTCTTCAGAAGAATGAAGCTGATTTTATGTTGTATTTGCCAATTAGCGAATTTTATGTTTGTGAGGGGTTTTTTTTTAGATTTTTATTTTTTATTTTTTTTTTAGTATGCCTTGATTTTTCTCAACCATTGTCTTAGGATAGACATATGGCGGTATATTGTTAGGTAGGCCATCAGTGGCCAATTTGATAAGTGTCACCTTGACCCTCGCTGGTCACTAGCACAAAGTGGCACCAAGGGAAGCGCCATGGCACCATTGACTATAATGGGCCACCGTGCGGGCACAGGAGATGGTGGCACAGGTCTTTACTAGATAGGATTGTCCTAGTGATCCGCGGTGGCCACGGTTGAGACTTTCCACTTGCATTAAAATGTTACGTCTTCTTTTGTCAAGTTGTCTTCTTCTGCCTCTGCTTTGATCTGGTTCTATGAAGGCTGGGTGGCAACCACATGGTCACCATTAAAAATCACCCAAATTCCTCAGGCTCCTGAATGCCAAATCTTTTGAAGTAGTAATCCGCTTTCTACATAGTCTTGCATTGTATGCAGGCATTCGTCATCCTAGGAAAGCTGGATTGCTGACCACGTACAGTCATGCCACACCCACCCGTGGCGCTTAGTGGCTGAGTTTACCACAGAATTGTGCAGCCATCGGGCAAGCATGACTTCATGGCGCCATAGGGTTGTATCCTAAAAGTGTTGCCCCATCATGATTGAAATAAGGCAGGTCTGGCACCTGAATCACCTAGCGATCAGCTGTGATCGCCAGCAAGAGCTGTGACTGGCAATATATTCTGCAGTGGCCACTACAGGAGAAGTGTAGTATTACCTGCCACCCATTCTATGTAATTAGGGTTGTGACCTGGCAGGTATTCCACCCATATAGCCGGTATGTCTTTTTTACCGGCTGGTATTTTCTCCTACAGTGAACCGTTTTTTGATTATTGTAATTTATTTTGTGCCATAAAATTTTTTGCAATTGCTAAAAACATATATAAAATGTTCTGGTATATGTAAAAAGAAAGACTCCCATATAATATTCTACTATGTACAGAAATATATCTGTAGATTGCAGTACATCTGAATACATAATACATGGGAAAATTACTGCTAAGGTTTTTAGCCACAGAATATCTACCACTTGTTAGCATTGAGCTCTGTGGCTCAGTGGTCAAAGACTTCAATACAGAAGGTTGTGGGTTTGATACCCGGCAGAGACAACTTTTGTGAAGTAAATAGGTTGCAAATTTTGTTGCACACCATTTTGTGCGGTAACATTTGCATCATTCCCCCTTCACTCCACTTTTCAGACGTGTCAAGAAAAGCAGGGGTGCTGTAGGCGGGGAGCAAGCAGTGCCGCAGGCGTGCCACATTTTTAGCTTTTTTTTTTTCACGCCAGTTTTTCGCCTCCTCGATGCCATAGATTTAACTGTGTCACATGGCACAGCCTCCGCATAAATTTTGCATATCCTCCAGTAGTATAGGGGGAATCAAGATCGGCGTACAATACGGCAGTCTTGATAAATTCCCACTCAATAAATATTAAATATACAGGGAAAAATTATTTTAATTAAAAAAAAACCCCATCAAACTACTGGTGCCAAATTACATCCTGTGTTAAGCCACACCTCCATTTATCAGTGTAAACTTGGCTGGCTTGGCTTTCTTGTTAGGAAAGGTGGCGGCCCGGCCCGCAAGAGCGTGAGCTACTGACAGAGTATCTCTCGGCTCCAAGTGGGAGCCCAAGCTGTGGCCTTAGTGAGAATGGTTAGTGCCGGATCTGCCATGAGGTGAGATGAGCATCATGCCTCAAGTGGAGGCTGAGGTGTCTCTCAAGAGGGTGGCACATGGGAAGAGCATAGAAACTCTATGCACATGTTGTTCTTGGTCAGATTTCAAATCAGGGTAACAGTGCCTACAACTTTAGCTGCGGTTTTCATTAGTGTCCACATTGGAACCACGCCAAGAAATGACATGTGCTGAAAAAACAAGTGGAAATGAATTGGCCACCTGAACAACAGCGTCACAATAAGACGGATTTATATAAATGCTGGAAAAACATTTTCTAGTAACATTTCTCCCAAAATCTATACCCTAAGCGGCGATACTGCTAAATTTATTAACAACGTGCACAATTTTTCAGGACCGCTCATGACTGTCACCTCAGCATCCCTCCCTACAGCTGTGCCCTTATCAGGGACAGTGTGATCTAGTTTAGTGACAGCAGGTGGCGCTAATCAACGTTTCCATTCCTCCCATGTTCTTGGCTCCATCGTGCACAATACTGTAATCGGTCAACCTGCTCGGGCTCCCCCTGCTGGTGCCTCTTGTATGTGCAATGCGCTTCTGAAACTACAAGTCCCATCATGCCCCAGGGGCTTTTCCGGTTAGTGCTGAGTGGGATCCGGTTTCGGGGCTGCGGGCTCGTCTTCCTGCCTGTCCTTGGGCCGCTGCTTGTGGGGATGCTCCATGTTCGTGCAGGAGGAGAAGATCTTCGCGGGCCGGGTGCTCAGGCTCCATGTCTGCACCATGGAGGGCGCCGAGTGGCTGGAGGAGGTGACGGAGGACATGACACTGGAGAGGCTGAAGGAGAGGTGTCTGAAACATGTAAGAGGCTGGGGGAGGGTCACCCGTCATCTGTACACTGTATGGGGGCTGTCATATAGAGAAGGAGGTAGCACCCATCATCTCTACACTGTATGGGGGGCTGTCATATAGAGAAGGAGGTAGCACCCATCATCTCTACACTGTATAAGGGCTGTCATATGGAGGAGGGGGGCATCACCCATCATCTGTACACTGTATGGAGGGCTGTCATATAGAGGAGGGGGCAGCACCCATCATCTGTACACTGTATGGGGGACTGTTATGTAGAGGAGGGGGCAGCACCCATCATCTCTACACTGTATGGGGGACTGTTATGTAGAGGAGGGGGCAGCACCCATTTCTCTATGCTGTATGGGGGGCTGTCATATAGAGGAGGGGCAGCACCCATCATCTGTACACTGTATGGGGGGCTGTCATATAGAGGAGGGGGCAGCACCCATCATCTGTACACTGTATGGGGGGCTGTCATATAGAGGAGGGGGCAGCACCCATCATCTGTACACTGTATGGGGGCTGTCATATAGAGGAGGGGGCAGCACCCATCATCTGTACACTGTATGGGGGGCTGTCATATAGAGGAGGGGGCAGCACCCATTTTCTCTATGCTGTATGGGGGGCTGTCATATAGAGGAGGGGGCAGCACCCATCATCTGTACACTGTATGGGGGGCTGGTCATATAGAGGAGGGGGCAGCACCCATCATCTGTACACTGTATGGGGGGCTGTCATATAGAGGAGGGGGCAGCACCCATCATCTGTACACTGTATGGGGGGCTGTCATATAGAGGAGGGGGCAGCACCCATTATCTCTACACTGTATGGGGGGGCTGTCATATAGAGGAGGGGGCAGCACCCATCATCTGTACACTGTATGGGGGGCTGTCATATAGAGGAGGGGGCAGCACCCATCATCTGTACACTGTATGGGGGGCTGTCATATGGAGGAGGGGGGCATCACCCATCATCTGTACACTGTATGGGGGACTGTTATGTAGAGGAGGGGGCAGCACCCATTTTCTCTACGCTGTATGGGGGCTGTCATATAGAGGAGGGGGCAGCACCCATCATCTCTACACTGTATGGGGGACTGTTATGTAGAGGAGGGGGCAGCACCCATTTTCTCTACGCTGTATGGGGCTTCATATAGAGGAGGGGCAGCACCCATCATCTGTACACTGTATGGGGGCTGTCATATAGAGGAGGGGGCAGCACCCATCATCTGTACACTGTATGGGGGCTGTCATATAGAGGAGGGGGCAGCACCCATCATCTGTACACTGTATGGGGGCTGTCATATAGAGGAGGGGCAGCACCCATCATCTGTACACTGTATGGGGGGCTGTCATATAGAGGAGGGGGCAAGCACCCATCATCTGTACACTGTATGGGGCTGTCATATAGAGGAGGGGGGCAGCACCCATCATCTGTACACTGTATGGGGGGGCTGTCATATAGAGGAGGGGGCAGCACCCATCATCTGTATGGGGGGCTGTTATGTAGAGGAGGGGGCAGCACCCATCTTCTCTAAGCTGTATGGGGGGCTGTCATATAGAGGAGGGGGCAGCACCCATCATCTGTACACTGTATGGGGGGCTGTCATATAGAGGAGGGGGCAGCACCCATCATCTGTACACTGTATGGGGGCTGTCATATAGAGGAGGGGGCAGCACCCATCGTCTCTACACTGTATGGGGGCTGTCATATAGAGGAGGGGGCAGCACCCATCTTCTGTACGCTGTAAGGGGGCATCACCCATCATCTGTACACTGTATGAGGGGCACACCAGTCATCTGTTCACTGTATGGGGGGTTGACATATAGAGGAGGGGGCAGCACCCATCATCTGTATGGGGGGCTGTTATGTAGAGGAGGGGGCAGCACCCATCTTCTCTAAGCTGTATGGGGGGCTGTCATATAGAGGAGGGGGCAGCACCCATCATCTGTACACTGTATGGGGGCTGTCATATAGAGGAGGGGGCAGCACCCATCATCTGTACACTGTATGGGGGCTGTCATATAGAGGAAGGGGCAGCACCCATCATCTGTACACTGTATGGGGGGTTGACATATAGAGGAGGAGGCAGCACCTGTCATTTGTGCTCTGTATGGGGGGCAACCCATCATCTGTACACTCTATGGGGGGTGGGGGGCTGTGATATAGAAGAGGAGGCAGCACCCATCATCTGTACACTGTATAGGGGGGGGGCAGCACCCATTATCTGTACAATGTATGGGGGAGGGGCTGTCATGTAGAGAAGGGGGCAGCACCCATCATCTGTACACTGTATGGGGGCTGTCATATAGAGGAGGGGGCAGCACCCATTTTCTAAGGGTCTGTATGCCATTCTCATTACTACGGAAGCTGTGAGGACCCATTTCTCCAGGGAGATTTATAATACTTTGTGGTAACCAATCAGGTGTCTGCTTTCAATCTGGTCACTATGGGCAACAGGAGAGACATTTTAATCTCCCCACTGACTGTGTGGGGGTTTGGGTTACTACATGCATGAAATATGTATGTGACACGTTAACCACGGACCAGATACATGTGTACGGAGCAGCTTCTGGCAGATCCTATCATTTTTAAGGGCCCCTAAGGGGGTAGGACCTTCTATTACATACCCCGTGACACCGGCAGAGTCAATATGTGCCGTCCCCTATTTTCAGGGTCCAATTGATCAGACATTTATGGCATTTTCAATATGATGGAGACAAGCATCTCTTACAGATAGAGGATCATATGTGGTACGGTGAGAACACCCCTTTAGTTCTATAATATGTAGCCCTTTAATGACTCTGTATTTAAAGGGCACTTGTCAGCAGACTCAATCCTATCAAACTAGACAAACTACTTGGTAGGGTTGACCCTACTGAGTAAAATGAGACCTATCTTGTGAAAATCAGTTGTGGCGTTCCCGAGAAAAACAGACTTTTATGTTTTATGTAAGTGAGAGCTTCACTGCAGTGATGGGCGGGGTCTAGCTGTTCAGTGCTGACCACACCCCTCGGCGCACTGAAGCCTTTATTTGTGTGACGAATAAAAATATTTATTTCTTGGGAATGCTGCAACCGATTTTCACTAGACAGGTATCTTTTTAATCAGCAGGATCTGCCCTACCAGACATTATCCCTAGTTTAATCCTAGTGACAGGTGCCCTTTAAGGGATCCATGACACATGTTATTGATGCCAGTGTGAACAGGGCCTTGTTTCTGCAGTTTTTCCTGTTAAATGAAGTCGTTGACTGACTGACTGGAGGCGGCATAGTCTAGGACTCCCATCATTAACCCTTTCCAGCTCTTGTGCCGTCTCATGATGATCCGGGGGATGCATTTTGCCTTTGCTGCTAATTATAACCCCTCTTATTTATAGAGCCGAAGCCGCCCTATCAGGAGGACGCCCGGCTATCGATCCCCACTTCTCTGGTTACACAGTGCATGGCCTCATACTTCTTACTGTATTATCACTTAAAGGGGCACACCCATCTTATGTTGTGAATGGCTCATGCTGTTGTTAGCGGACAAGTCAGAATTGGTGGGGGTCCCAGCAACCAGACCCCCATTAATCGTACGCGATGGCATATAATGAAAAGTTCTGCATTTTTCTAATATTGTTGGGGATGGGGGAGGTTGCAGGGGGGGACATTTTCATGTGCCTGTGTTTATAAAAAAAAAAATAAGTGTGATGTGCCAAGTTTAATGAGAGGCCTCTTAAGAAAATTAGGCACGTCCTCCATGCTGTGGAAATATCAAACCTGAGGTAGCATTGAACTGGCATAAGTCTGAGCTATAATTTACACAGCTTTCTGCCGTAAATGATAGTAAATCTGTTGAATTGCGGAGGCCACGCCCTCTATTGATTCCCACCCGCTATATATATATATATATATATATATATATATATATATATATATATATATATTATATATCTTTTTTTTATTTAATGAAATGATAGATTTTTCCATTCAGCAAGCAGATCTTTCACTCTACAATGATCAAACTTTATTTAAAAATAAAAACGCACAACAACAGAAAACCCCATTAATGGTAATTGGGGAGACTTGGGTGCCCTAAAGACCACAAGCCAGCGGGCGAGACTGCCCATGGCCACAGCTGCGGCACCGTAGTAAGGACATGGCCGCTGGCCCAGGTCCCACCATGTGGCCTGTATTAAAGTGGACCCGGTTTAGTAATTCACCTCTTGAGGAATGTGACAACGATGGGAGTTGTGGGCTCTGAAGACAGCATTGCCGGTGCAGCACTTGGCGCTGACATCATGCTTGGCACCAGTAGGAGTTATCTGAGTAGCAGAGAATGCTGCTGTACTGTATAAAGCCTGAGAGGGATTAGAGGAGGAAAATATACTGTGCCGGAGAGGTCCTGCTCGTCCTGCCTCGATAAACCTTAGGTTTTTTCATGTTATGTGCCTTTTTTAGGGCCTTTTCCTATTTTGGAATAAATAGTAGGCCTCAAAACTGCCAGACTGTCTCTGTTGCCCATAGCAACCAATCAGAGCTCAGCTTTTATTTCTGAAACTGCTGTGGAGAGATGAAAGCTTAAGTCTGATTGGTTGCTATGGGCAACAGCCAGTCTTACTGCTAGACAGGGATTATAAGTGAAGCCCACTCAGTTTTTTCCCATCTTAACTATTACGGCCTATCGCTAGGATATGCTACAAATGTCAGATAGCTGTGGGTCCCATCTTTGGGACCCTTTTGTATCTCCAAAATGAGCCCTCCCTGCCCCCTGAAGTGAAGGAGAGCGCAACACGCATATGCGTCTTCCTCTCCATTCACTACCTTAGGACTCATGGACAGATGCTGCCCGTGTGCGTTCTTACGGAACAAGCTGACCATAATAGAAATGCCTATTCTTGTCCTCAAAACGGACAAGAATAGAACATGTTGTATTTATTTATTTTTTTTTTGTGGGGCCACGGAATGGAGGAACAGTTGCAGACAGCACACATAGTGCTGTCCGCATCTTTTGTGGCCCCATTGAAGTGAAAGGGTCGCCAACTGAGCTGCAAAAAAATGCTTCTCGGAAGGCGGACCCAAACAACGTTTGTGTGCATGAGCCCTTAAAGAATCGCTTCTACAAAAATTTTTACTCTCTGACCTGTTAGAAAGATGCATGATGTAATCTGTAGTGTAGGTATTTGTGAATTATATCCTCCCTTCTGATCCTCAGATGTGTCATGTGACATTCTGAGAGAAGTAACTGACTTCCTGTCCAGTGAGTGTTGGTCACATAACACAGCTGAGGATCAGAAGGGAGGATATAACTCACAAATACAGTCACTGGTAAAAGAATTACCTTCACTACAGTTTACATCATTCACTTTTCTGACGGGACAGAAGATAAAATTTTTTGTGGGAGTGCTTCTTTAAATAGCCAAGTGAGAGCGCTCGGCTATTTTTGGAAATCCCATAGAAGTGAATGGAGAGAGGACGACCCCCTCTCCATTCACCATAATAGGACTGCCGGAAATAGCCGAGCCGGCGCTCTGTTTTCAGAACTCCCACAGCAGTGAATGGAGGGTGGCTGTGCATGTGCGGCTGCTCTCTGTTCACTGGGGGGGAGGGAGCGAGTCCTAGAGGTGGGTCCAGCACTATATTTATTTTATATTGTAGAACCCTATCCTCAGGGTAGGCCATCAATATCAGATTGGCGGGGATCTGACGCCCCACCCCCCGCTTATCAGCTGTTCTGCAGTAACTCCAGAGCGGGAATCACACAGCTTCATCCATTGTGTAGTGGACGGAGCAGGGGTAGTCGGACCCCCGTCGATCAGATATTGATGGCCTAGCCTGAGGATCGGCCGCCAATAGCAAAATCCTGGACAACCCCTTTAAGGAATTAGAACTGAGAACTTTGTTTGGTATTTATGCCGTTGCTAACAGTATCACTTCTTTGTGCCCACAGTGTACCCATGGCAGCCTGGAAGACCCCAAGAGCCTCACTCATCACAAGCTGGTCCACGCCTCCACTGAGAGGGTCCTTTCTGATACCAAGACGGTGGCGGAAGAGAATATCCAGGACAGAGGTGCCTCAGGGCTTGGGGGTCGTGGTGGGCTGTACAGTGCTATAGTCGTGGTCGGTAGTGTACTCACTCCTCTGCTCTCCCCCCTAGATGTCTTGTTGTTAATCAAAAAGAGGGCCCCTCCCCCACCACCAAAGATGAGCGACGTATCGGCGGAGGAGAAGGTGGGTGAAATGGTGGAAATCGGATATTATTTTATTAAAGTAGTTAACTTTACCTGTATAGCGGTCAGTGTTGTTTTTCTGTTGCAAAGCCCCGGTTCCTCTGCTTAGTTGCATGATATAATTCTAGCCACCACTAGGGGGAGCTCTCTGCCAATGGATTTATACAACCTTATTCAATAAATGTGAATGTAGTGAGCTCCCCCTAGTGGTGGCTGCAGGGGGGTTGCCCCAGGATATAAATGATCCCTTATCTCCAGGATAGGGCATAAGTATTTGATCGGTGGGGGTCCCAAGTGCCCTGAATGAATGGAGCTACTGTCGAGCATGTCCGCTCATTCTCTGGTCTGTGGGACTGCCAGAGAGAGGAGCGTTGAATGCTTGATCATCTCTGACAGTCCCATACAAAATGAATGAAGCGAGACCACACATGCTTGACCCTCACTTTATTAGTTAAGGGAATTTGGGACCCCCAATCATCGGCCCTGCGGTGGATAGGGTTGTATCTTGGGACGGCACCTTTTACTTTATGGCTGTGTGAAATCTGCACTGTAACAGAAGAGCAGAGCTCTGACCTTAGTCATTACAGAAGCTGGAGCTAGAAGCGATAGGATGGTGAGAGTTGGAGTTATGCTTTAAGGAAAAACTAAAACGAACGCAGACTGTCCTGTACTTTACAGCGTAAGCAGGATCAGAAGGCTCCGGACAAGGACGCCATACTGAAGGCTACCTCTGGTCTGCAGGCTCGTACCACAGACAGGACCATTGCTCACCACAACATGAGAGATGTGAGTACAGCTGTGATAGAACGACTAGAGATGTCTCAAAAGTCTCATCTCACCATTATCTATCTATCTATCTATCTATCTATCTATCTATCTCATATTTATTTATCTATCTATCTATCTCATATCTATCGCATATCTGTCTATCGCATATCTGTCTATCGCATATCTGTCTATCGCATATCTGTCTATCGCATATCTGTCTATCGCATATCTGTCTATCGCATATCTGTCTATCGCATATCTGTCTATCGCATATCTGTCTATCTCATCTATCTATCTATCTATCTATCTCATATCTATCTATCTATCTATCTATCTATCTATCTATCTATCTAATATCTATCTATCTATCTATCTATCTATCTCATATCTATCTATCTATCTCATATCTATCTCATATCTATCTATCTATCTATCTATCTATCTATCTATCTATCTATCTATCTATCTATCTATCGGCTTTGTCTGGTAGAACAGGGGCCATGAGACCCCCTTTCTCCCTGTAGATGGAGATCTCAGAGAAGGGACCACCAATCAGACATTTATCTTCATCCATTTAAGGGCTCATTCACCTGACCATATTTTTGGTCCACATCCGATCCACACTTTTTTGCGGTTCATCTCAATGGGGCTGTAAAAAATGCAGCCCGCACAGAGATGTCACCTGGGCTGCCGTTCCGCAAATTGTAGAAGACGTCCTATTCTCGAGGAAAGTGCGGGATGCACACGGACCACATCTGTAATTTACGGATCTGCTATTTGCGGGCCACAGAATACATCCGGTTGTGTGCATGATGCCCGACCCCCTTCTTCACATCCTGTGCAGATTTTCCATCTCAGTATTAAACTTTGTCGTTTTCTTGCAGTTTCAGACGGAGCTTCGGAAGATTTTGGTGTCTCTTATCGAGGTGGCCCAGAAGTTGCTAGCACTGAACCCTGACGCCGTCGAGCTCTTTAAAAAGGCAAATGGCAAGTATGGGTTAATAGGGTGCATCCCCCTGGGGTATGGCGGCTGAACTGTGCAGCTTGCCTACTCCACATCCTGCCTGACTCGCCTCCTGCTTTTCCTTCATTTCAGCCATGTTGGACGAGGATGAGGAGGATCGAGTGGACGAAGTAGCGTTACGGCACCTCACGGAGATGGGATTCCCTGAGAGCCGAGCGGTGAAGGCTCTTCGGTTAAATCAGTAGGTACTTCAGTCGATGTGGTGGCTGGTATTAGGACTAGAAGAAGCGGGATTTTTCAAAGCTTTTCCTTTTAAAAGCTGGGTGATAACCAAGATGGCGGCATTGAAAGATGGTATTCCGACACTCTTATGGTCTACTTCAGGTGAATGGGAGGCTATGCATGCACAGTCTGTGTACACTCGGAAGTATAGCAGCGCATGCACAGTCTGTGTACACTCGGAAGTATAGCAGCGCATGCACAGTCTGTGCACACTCGGAAGTATAGCAGCGCATGCACAGTCTGTGTACACTCGGAAGTATAGCAGCGCATGCACAGTCTGTGCACACTCGGAAGTATAGCAGCGCATGCACAGTCTGTGTACACTCGGAAGTATAGCAGCGCATGCACAGTCTGTGTACACTCGGAAGTTCAGCTGCGCATGCACAGTCTGTGTACACTCGGAAGTATAGCAGCGCATGCACAGTCTGTGTACACTTAGAAGTTCAGCTGCGCATGCACAGTCTGTGTATACTCAGAAGTATAGCAGCACATGCACAGTCTGTGTACACTCGGAAGTTCAGCTGCGCATGCACAGTCTGTGTATACTCAGAAGTATAGCAGTGCATGCACAGTCTGTGTACACTCGGAAGTATAGCTGCGCATGCACAGTCTGTGTACACTCGGAAGTATAGCTGCGCATGCACAGTCTGTGTACACTCGGAAGTATAGCAGCGCATGCACAGTCTGTGTACACTCGGAAGTATAGCAGTGCATGCACAGTCTGTGTACACTCTGAAGTATAGCAGCGCATGCACAGTCTGTGTACACTCTGAAGTATAGCAGCGCATGCACAGTCTGTGTACACTCAGAAGTATAGCAGCGCATGCACAGTCTGCACCTGCGCTGCTCAAGTAGCAGCAGCAGATTCTCTGCACTTGCACTACTACTCAGAGCAACAGCGCAGACAAGATCGACAGGACCAGGCAGGATGGCTGTCCCTGTCCAACAAGGGGAGTCTCTAGAGCTGTGATGGCTAACCTCCGGCACTCCAGGTGCGGTAAAACTACGACTCCCAAGATGTACACAAAACCCTATAGAGATGAATGGAGCATGCTGGGAGTCGTAGTTTCATGCCGGAGGTTAGCCATCACTGCTCTAGAGCAACAAGGTCAGCCTCTCGCTGCTCAAGGCGGCTGATTATTGTGCAAATCAATTAACACATCACTAATCGGAAGCTCTCCTGGTGCAAATACCAACCGGACACTGCAGAGGCCGCGCATGCGCTCTTACAGCGTGTGTGGGTAGAGCTGGGTGACCACTAATATGGCTGTTACTACTTCTCCCATAGATCTCAGGGAAGTTCAGCATTTTGTACTTGGGTGGATGCGTCCTCCCCTTCCCAGCATTTCATCTGATCTGACTCTCGTTTTGCAGCATGTCGGTGACGCAGGCCATGGAGTGGTTAATCGAACACGCCGACGATCCAGCAGCAGATACACCTCTCCCAAGTGAGAACGCGTCAGATGTGGCTGGGGCTTCAGCATCCGGGGACTCCAGGTCAAGTCAGGGAGCCGCCGCAGAGGACCCTAAAGATGAACTCACAGAAATCTTCAAGAAGATACGGCGGAAAAGAGAATTTCGTCCTGACCCCCGTGTAAGTCTGAATGCAGCCGCAGAAATCCCCAGTGCAAGGATGCGATGGCAGATGCTTGAAGAGGCATTTTGGCACGAAAAACGGAAAGATCTGCTGTGTGAACATGACCTTACCCTTATCATGTGAAGGTGCTGTGATCCGCCATAACTTGGTTTTGTTTTCTAGACTGTTATAGCTTTGATGGAAATGGGGTTTGACGAGAAAGAAGTGATCGATGCCCTTCGGGTGAACAACAATCAGCAGGACGCAGCGGTGGGTATGAACCCTGACAACGTTCTCCTTTAGCAGTAAGGGCTCATGCGCACGACCGTATGTATTTTTGCGGATGGCGTCCGTGTGACATCTGTATTGCATCCTTTTTTCTTTTTTTTTTTTGCGGATGTAATGTAACAATGCTTATCCTTGTCCGCAAAACGGACAAGAATAGGACATGCTCTATCTTTTTTGCGGGGCTACGGAACGGACATACGGATGCGAACAGCATGCGGTGTGCTGTTCGAATTTTTTCAGAACCTTTGAAATGAATGGGTCCGCATCCTATCCGCAAAAAAATAACGGACACAGAAACAAAATACATTTGTGTGCATGAGCCCTAAGGTGTATACCTATGATACCTATTAGGCCCCATTCACACGTCCGTATAATGTGTCCGCATCCGTTTCCGCAATTGCGGGCAATTATGCGGATAGGATGCGGATCCATTCATTTCAATGGGTCCCGAAAAAATGCGGACAGTACACCGTGTGGTGTCCGCATCCGTGTGTCTGTTCTGACTGTCCGCATAAAGAAATCCTCCTGTCCTACTTTTCTCCCGAATTGCGGTCCGTAGCACAATGAAAGTCTATGGATCCGCAAAGATGCGGAAGACATGCGGAAAGGCATCTGCATGTCATCCGTATTTGCGTATTCCATTCCAGGAGGGGTGAAAAAAAAAGATGTTATTCATCCTTCCGTTTTTTGCGGATCCGCAAAAAACGGATGACATATGGACACATCCTTTCCGTTTTTTACGGAAAAACGGAATGGATGTCCTGGAAAAACGGAGTTTTTTGCGGAACAACGGATCCGCAAAAAACTGACCGTTTTCCAGGATGTGCAAAAATACGGACGTGTGAATGGGGTCTTAGGCTTCTTTCACACGACCGTATGTGTTTTGCGGTCCGCAAATTGCGGATCCGCAAAAAAAACGGATGACGTTCCGTATGGCATCCGTGTTTGTTTTTTTTTTTTTTTGTGGATCCATTGTAACAATGCCTATCCTTGTCAGCAAAACGGACAAGAATAGGACATGTTCTATCTTTTTTGCGGAACGGAAATACGGACTTAAGGAAACGGAATGCACATGGAGTACCTTCCGTATTTTGCGTTCGTATTTGTGCACATCTTGAAAACGGTCAGTTTTTTGCGGATCCGTTGTTCCGCAAAAAAAACTCAATTTTTCCGTAAAAAACGGAAAGGATGCATCCATATGTCATCTGTTTTTTGAGAATCCGCAAAAAACGGAAGGATGAATAACATCTGTACCTTTTCTTTTCTCCCCTCCTGGAACGGAATCCGCAAATATGGATGACATGCGGATGCCTTTCCGCATGTCTTCCGCATTTTTTGCGGATCCATAGACTTTCATTGTGCTACGGACCGCAATTCGGGAGAAAAGTAGGACAGGAGGATTTCTTTATGCGGACAGTTGAAACGGACACACAGATGCGGACACCACACGGTGTACTGTCCGCATTTTTTCGGGACACATTGAAATGAATGGATCAGCATCCTATCCGCATAATTGTCCGAAATTGCGGAAAGGATGCGGATAGAAAATACGGACGTGTGAATGGACCCTTATAGTAATTCTGGTTTGTTCTGGAGGCGCTGCCCCTTACACTAAGCCCTCTTCCCTCTCTTGGCATGTTAAAAAAGTGACAAGAATCTCAAAAAGTCGCAAATTATGGTGTGCGCTATAATTTGCAACTTTTTAAAACAACAAAAGTGGCATTAAAGCATTAATCTACCCCAAAGTCTCCAATAACTTCCTGTTAATCCACCAGATTATCAGGATCTCTGGATTAGCGGACTGGTTGTGATCATGGCTGCCACTGTATGTTTTATGAGGACAGGGCATAACCCTTCATATGCTGGAGCATGGCCTGTTTCTCTACATGTTTAGGGGATGTGTAATACTCCAGAACACGATGGTCACCCAGGCTCTTGTTGTTTCAGTGCGAATGGCTGCTAGGAGACAAGAAACCTTCTCCAGAGGATTTGGACAAAGGAATTGACACCTCTAGCCCTTTATTCCAAGCCATCCTCGACAACCCTGTCGTACAGCTAGGCCTAACCAACCCTAAAACCCTACTAGGTAAGTGCTTCCGATGATTAGACCATGTACCGATTTACTATGAGGTCCGCCTGTGGTCAATGGTTATCGCCGGGGGAAAGCAGTGACTGTTCTTTACTCGTGCAGTGCCCCTGCAGGATCAATGAGGTATTACATTGTACCTGTTAAAGAGATTTTCGGATCCTTTGGATAGGTCATCCGTACCTGATTGATGGGGGGCCTGACACCCAGGACCCCTGCGATCAGCTGTGTGAGAGGGCACCTGTACTCATGTAAATGCTGCGGCCTTTTTGCAGCTGACCAAGCACAGCACCATCCATTGGATAGCGGCCATGCTTGTTACCGCTGTTCAGCACCCATTAATTTGAATAGGAGGGTGAGCTGCACCTAGGCCATGGGATCAATGAATGTGACGTCACTGGACTAGGGATAGCTGTGAGGAGACAATCGGGCTCACTAGATGAGCTGATCGGCAAAGGTTCTGGGTATAGGACATCAGTCTTGGAAAACCCCTTTAAAAATAACTGTCTCCGACATGATGGCCCCTTCAGAGGGAGATTTTTTGTGCTAGCTAATAGAAGGGAGGGCTAGACCAGGGGATCCCAGCTCCCATCCCAACAAGGACTGTCTAAACTTGTCGATCAAATACTCATTTGGCCGGCAGACATTTTTCCCCAAGTCCTACGTGCATGCTTGGCTTGGATAAGCATGCATGTATTCTCATTGGGAATAACTGGCACTGGCAGATACCTCTGCCGACATGTTATCTCCTCGGTGAGTGAAAGGATCAGGTTTTGAAATTCAATGTGCCCTACCCTTATTTAGGTAGGGCATGTTCAATTATTAAGTAAGCAGTTCCTCAGTTACAACTAATGGAAACAAATTGCCCACAGCATTGTTCCACTGTAGACCTGCAGGAATCTGTAATCTTAGTCGTCACCAAGCTTTCCAGAAATGACCCTATATCCGGCGGCTTGAAATACGCGTGAAATCTATCAATCACGGGGTTGTATCAGTCCGGTAGTCTTTATGATTATGGATATCGGTGATTTTGGTGGCCTCTGTGCTGTCGCCCTCATCAGGCTGAGATATCCAGTGTCGTCGGTAATCCCGGGGTAGGTCCAGTTACAGGAGGTATGTCATGGGAACTATAGTGTACCAGCAGTCCTGTGCCAAAGCTGAAATAGTAGCGCTCAAAATACTTTGCCCTTCTTTGACTTCACAGCCTGGTCAGGTTTTACACATCCCGGCCTTCTCTGCAGTGAACAGCTGATATATTGGCTGTCACCCAGCTTTCCCATAAACAGATAGAAATCACTTTATCATAGAAGAGGCAACTCAAGCTAATGGTCACTGGGGAGTTTGGATTTAAAGGGGTTGTCCAGCATTAGGAATACTTGGTTGCTCTCTCATACAAACGGTGCCACGTCTGTTCCCAGGTTGTTTGTGGAATTGCAGCTCAGCCCAATGTATTCCAATGGGGCTCAACTGCAATACCAGCCACTAACCAATGGACACGTTTGGTGTATTTTTGGAAGAAAGCAGCCTGGAAAACGCCTTTAAAGGGTTTCTGTCACCTTGTTTGACCATATTAAACCAGATGACATTTGCAATGTGTAATATAGTCTTCTTTTTAAGCTTTGTGTTTCCGTTTTCTTTAAAAAATCTACTTTTGTAATATGCAAATGACCTTTACTAGGTGCAAGGGGCGGTAACCCTGCACCTAGTAGCGCCGTTTTCCCCACCTTCTATATGCCAGGCAGCTCGCTCTGTCAGCGCTGCAAGTCCCGCGCCTGCGCCGTGGGTCCGTCATTCGGCGCAGGCGCAGTGAGTGCAGCTGGCTGCCGGGAGCTTCCTCAGTGCGCCTGTGCCGATGACGTCGCACTACAGCCGGAAAAGAAGGCGGTGCAGGCGTAGTGAGGAAGCCGGGAGCCAGCGGCGCTCACTGCGCCTGCGCCGAATGGCGGACCCACGGCGCATGCGCGTGATTTGCAGCGCTGACAGGGCCAGCAGCAGATAGAGTGAGCTGCCTGGCCCTGTCAATCAGCGCTGATGAAGACATATAGAAGGTGGGGAAACCGGCGCTACTAGGTGCAGGGTTACTTGAGGTTATCATTGGCCTTAGTGATCCCGGGCAACCCCTTTAAAGGGGATATCCTATGATCAATGTAAAAAATGAAAATCAGACATCATATAGTGCATGACAATCTCTTTCTAACAAAGCTAGAACCAGCCCTGTACCTCACATGGATCCAGAGATATCCACATCCATTGCTCTGCTAGATTTATATTAAGCTTGCAGCTCAGGGGGCGTGTCCTTTCCGCTGCAGCTCTCTTCCTATCACAGCTCAAAGGATGGAACAGAGTATGTGCGTCCACCGCAGCGAGGTGGACAGAGAAATGGCCAGTAGAATAATGCAGATTGGCATCCGGTTGGTACAATCTATGGCATCTTGCCCGTCCCTCCACTAAATGGTGTTTTTTTTTCTAACTTTGCAGCTTTTGAAGATATGCTTGAAAACCCGCTGAACAGCACGCAGTGGATGAACGACCCTGAGACCGGCCCTGTAATGTTACAGATATCTAGGATTTTCCAAACCTTAAACCGCACGTAGGAGACGTGGCGAAGATCCCTCGTTTACTGCGTCTTTGGACTTGGGGAAAGTGCGAAAACCAAAACCTTACTGATTTTTTTTTTTTTTTTTTTTTAAAGCTACTCTGGGCCTGTGTCATTGATTGCTCAGGAGCGTGTGAGTGTGTCGCTTCATTAATCTTCTCATCAAATCTACTTATAATTGTGGCGTTATTGGAGTTGTTTTGTGATTAGGGCAGGCGAACGATCATTGGCGTTCTGGGCTTGGGGTTGCCTAGGCAAAAAGCAACGGGGGTGACCACCATGATGCCTTTGCCATCTAACTAGCTCCCCCTGACAACTGCAGTACAGTTAACCCATGATATACACAGTGGAGTCCCATTATTGTGACCATCGGCTAATATGCAGAGTAACCGCCGCGTTCAGTGCGGACAGCAGCTAGACCGGTTGTCACAGGTATCTGGAGCCATGGTGAATGCAGGGGGCGTGGGAGGTGTCCGTAAAGATCGATGTGGTCCCACAGGTGCTCAGTTGGGTTTAACTCAATTAGGGGTCCAGCGTAGTACGTGGAAGTCCTGGTCCTGCTCACCCAACCAGCGTCGGACGTTTCTAGCCGTGTGAAATGTCGCATTGTCTTCCTGGAAGATCCCATCCGCCCCAGGGGAGACAATCAGTATCAATGGGTGTACGTGATCTGCAAGGAAGGATTCAGACCCAAATCAGTAGAGATAAGTGGTTCAGAGAATGCCACGAAAACCTGCCCCAGACCATAACGCTGCCCCCACCGGCTTGTGTTCTTCCAGAGGGTTTATTCTCTGATGTTTCTCGCCTGACGCCGACGGCCATCCGTTCCATGAAGCAGAAAACGTGGCAGCCATCAGCGGACATCCGATTCCAATACTGCCACGAAAATTGAAGCCTTTTCTGCCAAAGCAACTTCATTACCAGAGGAACGGAGACTGTCTGCCTGCTCCGGGGTCTCATACACAGTCGAGTCTCTGAACTGTTGTGATAGACGCACGTCTGTGACCCCCTGGTTCACTTTGGGGGTGAGCTGCTCCCCTGTAGCGTGTCGCTTCGCCCTAGTGCACCTTCATAGCCGACGTTCATCTCTCACATCAATGGCACGTGATCTCCGCAGTTTCCACATCGCTTATTCCCAATGGTGCACCACAGCAGCACGAGAACAGTTCGCACTGTGCAGCCTAGAAATACCGCCAACCAGGACCCGAAAGCCATTAATCATGATAAATCGCTCCTTTTACCCATGACAGGAGTGAGGTATATGTGTTTGGACAGCCTATCAAACCTTATATACCCACCGAGCCCGCTCAGCACACCTTATATACCCACCGAGCCCGCTCAGCACACCTTATATACCTACGAGCCCGCTCATTCACACCTTATATACCTACTGAGCCCGCTCAGCACACCTTATATACCCACCGAGCCCGCTCAGCACACCTTATATAACCCACCGAGCCCGCTCAGCACACCTTATATACCCACCGAGCCCCGCTCAGCACACACTTATATACCACCGAGCCCGCTCAGCACACCTATATACCTACGGAGCCCGCTCAGCACACCTTATATACCACCGAGCCCGCTCACTACACCTTCTTATACCCACCGAGGCCCGCTCAGCACACCTATACCCACCGAGCCCGCTCAGCACACCTTATATACCCACTGAGCCCGCTCATCACACCTTATATACCCACTGAGCCCGCTCAGCACACCTTATATACCCACCGAGCCCGCTCAGCACACCTTATATACCCACCGAGCCAGCTCAGCACACCTTATATACCCACTGAGCCCGCTCAGCACACCTTATATACCTACCGAGCCCGCTCAGCACACCTTCTATACCCACCGAGCCCCGCTCAGCACACCTTATATGCCGCTCAGCATACTTTATATACCCACCGAGCCAGCTCATCACACGTGACTTCCTTTAGCAGCTACACACTGCCAATGTCGAAAGTAAAAACTGGTCATAATAATGGGACGCGACTGTGTAATATCCAACAGTACAATTCCTTTAATCCGGCAGTCACAGGGCCTGATGAGTGCCAGACTATCATAAAGTATATAAAACATACATTACTAACCTAATGTAACACTTTTGTGTGGCCCGTGGATTAGACAGTCCTTTG
Organism: Rhinella marina; assembly: GCA_900303285.1. Classification (NCBI taxonomy): domain Eukaryota; kingdom Metazoa; phylum Chordata; class Amphibia; order Anura; family Bufonidae; genus Rhinella; species Rhinella marina. Next base: position 190,391 of record ONZH01024521.1, on the reverse strand, counting down.
TAGAAGGGGTCCCACATTCAGAACCCCCTCTATCCACTGTAGGGGGAGATCTATAAAGATCAACCAGGCCTGTCATTGCCTTACATAGGGGCATTGATTTCAGCTGGTGCCATGTAAGCCATTGCAGAGCTTCAGTGGGTTAGCAGTAGTGGGAAGTCTTGTAATCATTGGTCTGTTTGGGATTTCTATATAAGTACCATAGTATCACAATTTCTGGATTAAAGGATCACAGATTTAAGGAATTTTATGGTACTCTAATAGAATGGGAGAAGCTGATGGCTGCACCTTGGAAGTCTAGGGTTAGAGATGCTACATCGGGCAGGGGCGATGGTTGAGGCAGCAGAGGTGAAGTCTATGACTGCACTGTTCACTGGTAGGGGTGGAGTTGTGCTGCAAGGGCAGAGGCAATCGATGCGCTGTGAAGGCCAGTGGTGTAGTCCATCGCTGTGCTCTGCAGGGGTGGAGCATGCAAAAGCAGGGGCGGAGCCCATCACTGCAGTGTGCAAGGCCAGTGGTGGAGCCCATTGCTGTGCTCTGCAAGGGTGGAGCATGCAAGAGAAGGGGCGGAGCCCATCACTGCAGTGTACAAGGCCAGTGGTGGAGTCCATTGCTGTGCTCTGCAGGGGTGGAGCATGCAAGAGCAGGGGCGGAGCCCATCACTACAGTGTGTAAGGCCAGTGCTGGAGCCCATCGCTGTGCTCTGCAAGGGTGGAGCATGCAAGAGAAGGGGCAGAGCCCATCACTGCAGTGTGCAAGGCCAGTGGTGGAGCTCATTGCTGTGCTCTGCAGGGGTGGAGCATGAGAGAGCAGGGGCGGAGCCCATCACTGCAGTTTGCAAGGCCAGTGGTGGAGTCCATCGCTGTGCTCTGCAGAGGTGGAGCATGCACGAGAAGGGGCGGAGCCCATCACTGCAGTGTGCAAGGCCAGTGGTGGAGTCAATCGCTGTGCTCTGCAGGGGTGGAGCCCATCACTGCAGTGTGCAAGGCCAGTGGTGGAGCCCATCGCTGTGCTCTACAGTGGTGGAGCATGCAAGAGCAGGGGTGGAGCATGAAAGAGCAGGGGCGGAGCCCATCACTGCAGTTTGCAAGGCCAGTGGTGGAGTCCATCGCTGTGCTCTGCAGAGGTGGAGCATGCAGGGTCAGATCCCATCACTGCTGTGGGCAGAGGCGGAGCCCATCTCTCCATCGTGAAAAGACAGGGACGGAGATAATTGCGGCACCATGGAGGGGTTAGGCTGAGACTGCACCATGACAACTATGCTTAAATCCTGTTTTTGACTATATGAAGTCCGCATGTGGGTGAAAATCCTCTTTATAACGCTGAAGCATATTATTCGCAAGTGAATGTATCCACACAGAGCGCTGCAGTCCTTGTCTCTCCAGTTGCTATAGGCCACCAGGGCATGCTGTGACTTGTAGTTCACCAGAAGCTTATTTCTAACACATTTAGCACCCAAGATCTGGACACTTTAGTTCTACAACCTCTATCACATATGCAACTAAATATACCTCCAGAGCGGCTGAAGTAACCGGAGCCGGGGAGATTTACCCTCCGGTCATCCATGGTATGAGCACCAGAGACTAAACATGGACGCCTCTGTAGTCACTGGACAGGCGGGTGGATTTTTAATTTATTTTCACCTTTGTGTTTGTGTGTGCGCTCGCACCAGATCATGGACTCTTTCTGCTCGTTTTGTATTTTTTAATTTTTGGAAAAATATATTTAAATGAAAGAATATGCATAAAATGAATGTTTGCTGTGGTAGGAAAATGACGCAAACCCCTAAACGTTCCCGGGGAAGATGGGTGACGGTTAGAGATGAGCGAACGTGCTCGTAACGAGCACTGTACCGCTCGGCTCTGCAGGCAGCCGCTTCCGTCCTCCTCACCCGACGGAAGCGGCTGCCTGCGCCCATGCGAGCGCAGGGGAGCCGAGCGGTACAGTGCTCGTTACGAGCACGTTCGCTCATCTCTAGTGACGGTCAATATGGCTGCCATTACTTCTCCTATAGAGAATCCCCTTCCATTTCAGTATTGATGCTTAAAGGGGTATTCCGGTTACCATAAATATAATTTATGTTTTAGACTAATTCATCATCAATCATTACCTAATATAATGTCAGTTTCACATATTTACCGTTCAGTAGTTATAAAAGTACTTTTCTTCCTCTGCTATCCACTGTGTTCCTCATAAGTCACCATGGCACCGACCTGCAGTTCTGAGCCTTTGTTAGGTCAGGCATGCTCAGTGTGTTGCTGATTACTGAGTAGAGGGGGCGTATCTGCACTGTGATATCAGGCAGCCAATCAGTAATCAGCAACACTCATGAACAAGCAGAAACTCGCAGCAGGAAAGCTAGGCATTGTGGGAATTGTAGTTTTGCGAGGGAAGATCAGGAGCCATGATACTCTAGTGTGTTGCAGGCTCACACAGGAGCTAGACAAATGGATTACAAGGTAAAATGAATCTCTGGTTATATGTATAGGTATGGGTTCTGGTTATATGTACAGGTATGGGTTCTGGTTATATGTATAGGTATGGGTTCTGGTTATATGTACAGGTATGGGTTCTGGTTATATGTACAGGTATGATTCTGGTTATATGTACAGGTATGGGGTCTGGTTATATGTACAGGTATGATTCTGGTTATATGTACAGGTATGGGCTCTGGTTATAGGTACAGGTATGGGTTCTGGTTATAGGTACAGGTATGGGTTCTGGTTATAGGTACAGGTATGGGTTCTGGTTATAGGTACAGGTATGGGTTCTGGTTATAGGTACAGGTATGGGGTCTGGTTATAGGTACAGGTATGGGTTCTGGTTATAGGTACAGGTATGGGCTCTGGTTATATGTACAGGTATGGGCTCTGGTTATATGTACAGGTATGGGGTCTGGTTATATGTACAGGTATGGGCTCTGGTTATATGTACATAGGTATGGGGCTCTGGTTATATGTACAGGTATGGGCTCTGGTATATGTACAGGTATGGGGTCTGGTTATAGGTACAGGTATGGGGTCTGGTTATAGGTACAGGTATGGGGTCTGGTTATAGGTACAGGTATGGGTCTGGTTATAGGTACAGGTATGGGGTCTGGTTATAGGTACAGGTATGGGGTCTGGTTATAGGTACAGGTATGGGGTCTGGTTATAGGTACAGGTATGGGGTCTGGTTATAGGTACAGGTATGGGGTCTGGTTATATGTAAGGTATGGGTCTGTTATAGTACAGGTATGGGTACAGGTGCGTTATAGGTACAGGTATGGGGTCTGGTTATATGTACAGGTATGGGGTCTGGTTATATGTACAGGTATGGGGTCTGGTTATATGTATAGGTATGGGCTCTGGTTATATGTATAGGTATGGGGTCTGGTTATATGTACAGGTATGGGGTCTGGTTATATGTACAGGTATGGGGTCTGGTTATAGGTACAGGTCTGGGTTCTGGTTATAGGTACAGGTCTGGGTTCTGGTTATAAGTATAGGTCTGGGTTCTGGTTATATGTATAGGTTCTGGTTGGGTCACAGCTTGCAGCCTTAATGCAGTTTATCAAAAATTAAGTTACGTTACCGGAATACCCCTTTAAAGGGGTTCTCCAGCTTTGCAAAATGGATAGGCTATCGATATCAGATTGCTGGGTGTCTGACCCCTAGCAAGCCCGCTAATCATCCGACCGGGCACTGTGCCGTTCATTTGGTAGTGGCAGTCCTGAGCTGCAATACCAGGCACAGCCACTACCAAAAGTACGGCGCTGTGCCTGGTAGCCAATGATAGGGCACAGCACTCGTATCTCTGTGGCCCCTGCAGTCAACTGATCGTCAGGAGTCAGATCATCACTGACGCAGTCAATCTTGTAAAATTGGAGAACGCCTTCCACCTATGGAGAAGACTTTTCCTGCAAACTGGCATAAATAGGAACCAGCTGAATGGAAATGTTATAGGGGTTGTCCGGGATTTTGATATTGATGGCCTGTGCTCATTTTATCTGTTGGGTGGGGGTCCGACTCCAGGCACCCGCACTGATTAGCTGTGGCCTTTTTACAGCATACCAAGCACAGCGCCGTCCATTGTAGAACAGCTGATCGGCGGGGGCGCCGGACCCCCGCAGAACAGACATTGATGACCTATCCTGAGTATAGGACATCAAAATAAAAGGAACAGAAAACCCCTTTAATACTTTTCACAGATGAAGATTTGCTTCACAGCATGGAGTGCACACAGTCAGTGCCCGAGCACTGCAGACTGCTATTTGCGGTCCGCAGCACTGGCAAGAAGCCGTTACGTTCTTGTGCATGATCCCTAAAACTGATACCCCCTCAGCTCAGAGATTTCTCATGATAGCTACACTGAAATAAATGGAACGGCTCAATTATATCCCATGGGCCCCTGGGTCGTACCCATCAGTTAGGGCCCTCATTTTTCATATAGGGCTACACTATGGCTGCTACGTGGTGGCACCAGTTTCCATGCCACAATCCCCAGTGTGTATGCCAGGGATTTCCAACTGGGGAACCCCTACCAGCTTAGGACTGGTCTAAGGTACCCACTGCAGATTTGCCACATATCCACAGTAAATCGACATTGGATCCATGCGAAAATCTGCATATGTTAGGCCTTTTCCACACGTCGGTGAATTGTGGACCACGGACAGCACACGTATCCACTGACTTTAGTGTACGTGTTCCACAGACCATGGTGACACCACAGAAGCTTGCCCTGTTTTTTCCGTGATTATGGATCTGTAAAAACCACAGGACACAACACAGATGGCATTCACGTTCCGACCACTGGTAGGAGGTGCTCCGGAAACTAATTTTCAGCCTAGCAGTGTCCGTGGAATACGGATGACAGACGGACGGCAAAAAACAGACACGGATCCTTCACAGACACTAACCATCTTGTCACAGATGTCATCATGGACGTGTGAATGAGGCCTTATATTTTTTTACTCACTGGTGCACGTGGATAGGATTTTGCACAATACAGTTTAGGAAAGTAGGATGAAAACATCCCATATCCGTAGTCACCGGGCTTTCCCAGATGCAGATGTACGCGTGAGATAAGTGCACACAAGCCATGAGGGTTTGTTCACACGGCTAAAATCTGGCACTGATTCAGCAGCAGATTTAGGCTCCATTCACACGTCCTGTTTTTCTTTCCTGATTCGATCCTGATCCATTCATTTCAGTGGGTCCTGAAAAAATCAGGATCGAATCAGGAAAGAAAAACAGGAAGTGTGAATGGAGCCTTAATTGTGGATTTCATAGACGACAATGGAGAAGCAGCAAAACTCTCACCCCAAAAACTGTCGTAAAAACGCCTCTAAAATTCCACCAAATCCGGCTGCATTCAAACCACAGACACCACAGTGATAAACGTCCTTTTTCAGAACCAATTAAAGTCTATGGGGATATTCACATGGGTGTTTTTTGTTTTTGTAATGTCCTATTGTCCGTTTTCACATATACCCAGACGCCATTGAAATCAACTGGCCATTTTTTTTAACAGCCTTTCAGATAGGAGTGCACTCCTCTAATGGCCGACAAAAATGGGTACACTGTTGGAAAAAAAGAGCCTTTTAGGAAGCAGGACCTGATGTCATATGATCCACACTGGGAGCGTCAGGTCCTGCTGTCTCCAGTGCAGAGCGAGTGTTCCCTCGTGTGCGAATGAATGAAGTTTGGTGTTTTTTTGCATATACTGGGGCAGTATGTGGGGGCCATTATAAATACCGGGGGCATTATATACACTGGGGTACTATGTGCGGCCATTATAAATCCCGGGGGCATTATATACACTGGGGTACTATGTGCGGCCATTATAAATACCAGGGGGTGGGGGAATTATATATACTGGGGCAGTATGTAGGGGCCATTATCAATACCAGGTGGTGGGGGCCATTATAAATATCGGGGCACTACCGGGGGGACATTATAAATATCTGGGCACTATGGGTAGAAGGGGGCATTGGATGTCCAGGGGGCACCATCTATACTGAGGGCACTGCAGGGGTTGGGTGTAAATAAAAGGCAACGAACTACATCAGGTTTTAATGGCTGTAAAAATGGATGCCCAATGGCCATATAAATATCTGTTTTTAACAGCCTTTTTTTTCTTTCACTGTACTGTGAATATAGCCTTACATATCGGCCACCGAAAAAACTGACCTGTTTTCAGCTACTGATTTTTCGGCTTTGGATTTTCGCCGTGTGACCATAGCCGCACAGTGAATGCCTGTCTCCATCTCTAGTCCTGTATACTGCTCAGAAGCCCATAGTGCGGGTAAATAATTTATGAAATGCAGTTTAGGCCTGACCAATGAGCCAGGCACCTGTATACTGCATTGTGCAGTATGGATTAAACCCCACCTGAAAAAAAAAGAAAACATTTTGAAGACACCCCATGTAACTGTCACCAGGAAAGTCACTGTAAGGCAGCATGCACACGGCCGTTGCCCGGCTGTGGACGTATTGTAGCCCACATACAGCGGGTCTGCAATACACAGGCACCAGCTGTGTGCACCCCGCATAATGGATGCAGACTCATTCACTGGAAGTGCTTCTGTGGGTTTTCTGTCCGTGCCTATGCACCGCAAAAAAATAGAACATTTTTTTTACAGTGCGGATGGATCACAGACCCATTCAAGATGAATGGGTCTCAATCCGTCCCGGCTGACGCACAGAGTTTGCCCAATGGCCGTGTGCATGAGGCCTTAAAAGGGCTTTCCGAGATTTTTTTTTACTGATGACCAATCAGTATCTGATCGGTGGCCTAGGAGCAACTCAGCCCCGTTGAAGTGAATGAGGCTGATCAGCTGAATGAGAAGGTATCAGCGCTCTTGTGAGCACCACGGTCTTCTCACCAAGCACAGCGCCATCCATTGTATAGTGGCCGTACTTGGTATTGCGCTCAGTCTCATTCACTTCTAAGGGGCTGAGCAGTGCCTAGGTCACGTGACCGATGAACATCAGTGGCCTAGGGAAAGCTGTGAGAAGGCGGCGGTGGCGCTCAAAGGAGCACTACTGCCTTCTCAAACAGCTGATTAACGGGGGTCCCGGATGTCGGACCCCCACCGGTCACATACTGATGACCTATACAGAGGATAGGTCATCAGTTATAAAGTCTTGGAAAACCCCTTTAACAGTGCAGACCGACTACCTGTGGCCTATATGGCCACTCAGTACTCAACCACAATGCAGATGGATAGTTAAGTGCACCGTGGGCAGACCTAATTCACTTCGTGCACCCTTGCTCCTCCTGATTCCTGCCAACCCCTACCTCTCCTCCTTCATTGACAGGGCCAGTTTCCTACTCAGTCATCTTGCTTGTTTCTGTCAATCAAAAAGAAAAGGTAGGGGTTAAAAATGCACACACATAAAATTATAAGGCACTAAAGAAACATCTGCCCACAAAAATACAAGAAATGCAACCCGACAACACTGTGAATAAGCCTGAAAATTTCAGTTCTTAGCCAGTGGGTGCATCTAAACCTCATTATACAGCCCCTCTGACCACCATTAATTAATCTGCAGTCACATATAGCTGCCACTAGATGGCGATCTTGTCACTGCTCTTATTAGGTCAGTGCCCTCCCAGCTGGTTTGGTTTGTTTCCACGTATTACAGAGGTGAACGACACCATGATAACAAAGGTCATGTCTGGCGATAAGGTACCACTGGATATGAATTAACATATCTGCAAAATTACAAAGTCCCTTTTGCCCCCACAATTTATTTAGGGCTTGTGGTGTGCACAGACCCTGTATTATGGCAATTTGGCGCACATTGGAACCACACCTATGTGTAAAGTCAGAGGTAACGGATGCTGGCTCCATGAGGGTAAGGCCACCAAAAACATGGCCAGTGAATTGCTGCTGCATTGAAGCTGATTTTGTGTCGCAATTTGCCTGCCAGTTGTGTGAGATTTAGGCTAGGGCTACATGGCTGTTAGAGATCAAGTTTGGATTTCCAACGTGGCTGCTGCGACCCCGGTCGTGTTGCAACCACATTCACTTTTGTGAGTTGCGATACAATGCAATCTTGTAATTAAAGTCGCTATCCCCTTATATATTGCATGTACTGTCATACCGCCATTCCCTCAAGCTTTACACTTTTTTTTATGCACTCCAATATTTGGTACAAAAAACCCTATAGTTGGCAAACCCCATGCTGCACCTGCAGTGTGTGAACAAGGTCTAAAGGCAGGTGCCTGCGGTTGTAGTTGATGAGAGAGGGGGGGATTGTGGGACATCTGTTAATTAGCAGCCGCTCAGGTGACTGGAAGGTTAGGATCTGAGCATTTACTATAGGACGGTCTCCTTGGCTTCGGAAGGGGGTTCTGGTCTGTGCCCGTATATTTTATCAGGATGGTAAACTGCTGAGAGGAGGTAAGGAATATTCTGTCCAATAACAGGTTGTTTAAGGCCTGTTCACACATGGCAGATTTGTTGCAGGAAATTCAGTAAAATCCATCTCATTTAGGGCTCATGCACATGACTGTAGCAGGTCCCTGCCCGTATTGTGCCCACAAACAGCGGGTCTGCAAAGTATGGGAATCTGCCGTGTGCATGCCGTATCGCTGATGCAGACCCGTTGACTTGAATAGGTCCGCAATCCGTAAGGCACGGAACGGAGGCACGGATTGGAAGCTCTGGGGGCAGCCCACTTCCACTGAATCTTACTTTTAGACCTCATGCACACAACTGTATCCTTTTTGCGGTCGGGAAACGACAGATCCTGGCCAAGTGCACGCCGCTATTTTTTTTTTTCCCAAACTCCTGCAGAAAAGTCCTATCCTCGTCCATAAAACGATCAGGAATAGGACAAGTTCTATATTTTTCGTGGGGCTGCAGAACGGACATACAGTCGTGTGCATGAGCCCAAAGGAGTCCTTCCTGCTGACTGTTTCCAGATTGTAATGACGGAGTTCATCGACTGTAGGTTACCATATATTTCATGTCAAACCACCAAGCGGTTTGTGGAATGCACAGTCCAAGATGGCGGTGGGGGTTCTGTATATACATAGGCCTCTTTCACACTAGCGTTGCGGATGTGTTGCGTTAAAAACGCGCGGATTGCATGCGAATGCGTTGCGTTTTTAACGCACCCCCATTCATTTCTATGGAGCCTGGGCTGCGTGAAAAACGCAGAATATAGAACATGCTGCGTTTTTCACGCAACGCAGAAGTGATGCGTGAAAAAAAACGCTCATGTGAAAAGCCCCATTAAAATGAATGGGTCAGGATTCAGTGCGGGTGCAATGCGTTCGCATCACGCATTGCACCTGCGCGGAAATCTCGCCCGTGTGAAAGGGGCCTTAGGCTAATTTCACATTTGCGTTAGCTATCTGGATCCAGCGTTGCCGGGCGTTACCTGATACCCGCCGGCCCCATTACCTATAATGGGCTCTGGCGGAGATCCAGACGTAACGCGGCAAACATGGCGAGGATACATGAAAACAGTTCATTGAGACTTTCGTTTGAGGGGAAGATTCATTTTCTCTCCTGATGAAGCCTCGAGTGGTTTCCATAAAACACCATGTGAAGCTTCTCCACCCAAAGTGTTTGTTGGTCGCGTTGCTTAAGTCAACACTGCTTTCTAGGTAGCGATGTTGACACAGAGGTAAAGGGCGGCCATTCCTCAGGACTGGGGCGTCACGGGGCCATTCCCATGACAGTGACGTCGGATCCACAATCCATGGATTCCACCAGTTCAGGAATTGAGGCCTAGCAGCCAGGTTGGCGTTGCCCATAGCAGCCAGTCGGCATTCTGCTAGTTTGGCCTAGTGCAGGTCAGGAAATCAAATCAAGGTGGCGGGCTGATTGGTTGCTAGGGGCAACCCCCTGTCAGGGTTTATGGGACGAGCACTTGGGTGTCAGCGTATGATTGGCGCGGGTACAATGGATTGCGTAACATTGTCACTTTCTCCCTCACGGAGCGGTGATTGACGGACGATATTTAGAGTGTTCTCCAGGTGGCCGGGCGCGCCTGTGGGTGTACAGTCAGCCTGGGATGAACTTGAATTTCCTTTTTACTTATCAAAACAAACCCCTTATTAAAGGGGTATTCTGTTTGTAAGATAACTATTAGATCCTACTGCTGGGACCTCCACCTTGCAACTCCTCTGAGATGAATGCGGTGGCTGGTCGGGCATGTGTGCGGCCACTCTATTCATTGCTATGGGAATTCTGGAAATAGCCGAGCGCATTGCTATCTCCGGAACCCCCTTAGAAATTAATCTGAAACTGGACGATATGTTGATCTCAGGGGCTGCAGGGAGTACAGGGCCCTCATTCTCGTGATCGGTGGGGGTCCCAGCAGTAGGACCCCCCACCAATATAACAGACATGTCCTATGCTGTGGATAGGAAAAAATAACTTAATCTAACTGGAATACCCCTTTATGATGGACGTTAAAGAAGCATCAAACGGACCCGTCACCTCTCTCCTCCCACATCTGCTTGTATACCACATAGAATGACAATTCTGGATCCTCTGTTCTTATAGTTCTGTATTGTCCTGTTCCTCTGTTATTCTTCCTAGACTTTATGAATTGATTGTGTCGGCACCCTCCCACCCCAACTGTCCAATCAGTGCTGAGGGGGATTGGTAGCGCCCAGTATACATTTATGTATAAATTTCTAGGAGGAATAACAGAGTAACAGAACAGTTCTAAGAACAGATGTTTCAGAATGTCACTTGGAATACAAGTGTTTACTAAAATGGACCAGGGGAAGTCTTTTTTTTTTTTTTTTTTTTACCAAAAGAACCAGAATAGCTTAAAAAAGAACCATGCAGCTAAATCCACTGTGTGTGCATTATGCACAGGACCATATGCATTTTTGCAGTCCGCAAATTCCAGAGACGCAAAATATGAATAGTGTTCTTGTGGCATCCGCATTCCCATTGACTTCAATGGGTCCGTGGTTCACATTTTTGGGGCCAAGTACAGGACGTGTTGAATCCTTTTGTGGAATGTGCATACAGATGCAGAAAACACACGGATCATCCGTGTGCTTTTCGCATCCCTATGTCCGTTCCACAAAATGTGAACCATGAGTCAATTGAAGTAAATGAGTTTGCAAATAATGTAGATGCATCGTGGGCGGTATCCGTATTTTGCACATTCCCAATTTAGTTGCATGAGGGTCTGGATGGGTTTTCGGCCTCCAGGTGGAAAACAATGCCCATTCACTGACAGCAAGCAGAGAGCTGGAGAGAAACTGATCCCTGATACTTTGACACAACTCTCAGCATACTAGACACTAATGCTACTAAGGGATTTGCGACAATTTTAGGCGTAAAAAGACGGTCTTAGTAAAAGTGCCCCTTAGGCCCCATTCACATGACCGTATGTGTTCCTAGCTCCTTAGAAATACGGCACGGAAGTACGGAGGTACTTCCGCAAAAAAACGGATACGGAAGCATCAAAAGTCTTCCGTATTTTTGCGGATCCGCAAAAATACGGAAGGTGTCTTTGAAATTATTTTACATAAAGATTTTGACTGTGAATTGAAAAAATAGAAAAAAAGTGTTTTAAAACTGTCACCTTAGAGCCAAATATGAATATATACATATACAGTATACGGACATGGATCCGCAAAAATACGGAAGACAAACGGAAAGTCTTCCGTAGCGTTCCGCATTGACTTGAATGGGGCTACAGATGTGTTTTTGCGTCAAAGTATAGGACATGTTTCATTTTTTTGCGGCCAATCCGCCGTGAAATACAGCTGCGGAATGTACACGGTGTGCATTCCGCATTTTTTCCTCCTATGGGGAAATGAATGGGGTCCGTACCTTTCCGCATCGATCCGCAAAAATGCGGAAAGAAATATATGGTCGTGTGAATGGGGCCTTAGGCTCTAATCCAGGGATCATCAACCTCCATCACACCAGCTGTGGTACAACTACGACTCTCAGCATGCATACTTGCTTGGTTGTTCTCAGAACTCCCATAAAAGTGAATGGAGCATGCTGGGAGTTGTTGTTTTACCACAGCTGGAGTGACCCCCTGCCCTAATCCTCCCCTGGTGCAGTTGAAGCCTCCCCTCTGTCAATGGAAATTTGTCATTAAAGAGGCGGAGGCAACCCCCCCCCCCCCAATCTAATCCCATCCATCAAGCCGAGGGCCATTGTCTGACCTCCCCCCATTGTAGTCTATTGCTGACTCATCATATGCGGCCTATGTTACACGTGTGTGTGAGAGTCCTTGTGGCAGTGCACCAGGCCGCCATCCTGTCATCACCCAATCCAATAATCAGACTAAATCTCATCTGACAAACGAGCTGAATCTTTATCCATGAGATCAGACTCTGCTGATGCTGCGGGCAGACAGCCCGGACATAAAACTGCACCGTCACAGCGCAGGAACAATGCAGCTTAAAGGAGCCCCACCACCACCACCACCATAGATCCTTGCATGCCTTATTGCTGGTCTGCTCATCCTGAGCCTCCTGGTTCATGAGTAGAATGCAAAATAAATACTCTATAGACAGAGCAGTAAGAAAGGTGCTACCCTGCTTTCCCAGAGTTCTGCAAGGTACATAGTGCTTCGCTTGAGGCTGCGTTGCCATCATTTGGCAGCATTTTGCTTGAAGAATTTGCCCCGTTGTTTCCACTGCTCCCTACTGGAACGTAAGCAATTTTTTTTTCAAACTGGTGCACCTGCTTGCCTTGCTAACCGTGCCCACTTTCCATTGGAAAGAGGTGTAGAATCATAAAAAAGTTGCACTTTTTTGAATAAATTTGTGCAACAAAACTTTTTTTTTTTACCCCCAGAAATTGGCATATTAATTCTAACCCCGCCCCCTCATGGCATCCAAATCAAAATATCCTATAAAGTGGTGAAATGAGGATACTGCCGTGGGATGATTGAGCTTCTGTTGCAGGTTTTGCTGCAAACCTTCATGGATGGTTCCTAGCGCTTCCTAATCTATAGGCTAGTCTGGCTGAGGATGCAAGTGCCTGGTGCTAGTGGTGCCCCCTTAAACAATGACAGGTATCAGCGGTCCTGAGTGGAAAAGTATTTTTATAAAAAATTTTTAATGCAGGACATTAGCAATCCATTTTTAGGTACAGAACTATAAGGATATGTTCAGACAGAGCTTTTTTTGACACAACATTCATTCTTGGTATGGATTCTGCACCGCATCCACATTCAATCTTCTCGATGAAACGGACAGGGTGAAAAAACAAGGTCTGAAACGGTGAGGAATTTTGAATAGGATTCTGCTTTGGATTTTTTTTCTTTTTCAGCACAAAAAAGGTCTCATGCACACGACCGTATGTATTTTGCGGTCCGCAAAAAATACGAATGACCTCCATGTGCACACGGAATGCACACTAAGGGTCCAATCACACGAACGTATATTTGCAGGTCCACATTATTGCGGACCCGCAAATATACGGGGGCCCCCCGGCGTGTGTTCCGCAGCACACGGAACACACGCCTGGTGGCCCCATTGAAAATGTCTATACTTGTCCGTGCGTACAGACAAGTATAGGACATGCTTCAAATGAGCCGCGGCATGGAGCTAGCTCCGTGCTGCGGCTCCCGGCCCCATAGAGGTGAATGGGGCCGCATCTATTCCGCAATTTTGCGGATAGATACGGACCCATTCAATACGGTCGTGTGAATGGGGCCTAACTCATGTTTTTTTCTGCGGACCCATTGAAATGAATGGTTCCGCATATGGACCGCAAAAAAAAAAACGTAACGGGCACGACACAAAATATGTTTGTGTGCATGAGCCCAAACTGTGTGACCATCCAGAGGGCAGCTGCCTGGTCTTCTGGTTTAAATCCGTGACCGCACCAAGTCAGGACACGCCCTTTCTCTCCGCAGTGTCTTGACAGGCAGAGGTTTAGTAACTGAATGGGGCTAGACCGCCAATGCATCGGCGAAGTTCAAAATTAAAAACCACAGCAGAAACCATGACTGATTTAGCCTCAGTGTAAACATACCCTAAGGCCCCATTCAAGGCTGCATTATTGCGGACCCGCAAATATACGGGGGCCGCCCGGCGTGTGTTCCACAGCACTCGGAACACACGACGTGCGGCCCCTCCTGAAAATGACTATACTTGTCCGTGCGTACGGACAAGTATAGGACATGTTCTATCTTTTTATGCGGAACCGCGGCACGGAGCTGTCTCCGTGTCGCGGCTGTGCGCTCCCATAGAGGTGAATGGGGCTGCATGTATTCCGCAATACATACGGCCCCATTCATACGGTCGTGTGAATGGGGCCTTAGACTACATGCACGTGGTACTGTATGTGTTAGGTTACATTCACGCACCCATTGTTTTCACGGCCGCATAATTCGCTGCTCAGATTGGGACCCATTCATTTCTATTGGGCCGCAAAAGGACCGTGTGCTGTCCGCATCCATTGCTCCGAACCGCTGCCCAGAAAAAAAAAAAATGTCTGCAATTGCGGACAAGAATAGGCATTTCTATGATAGCTGGGGCATGTGCGGTCTACAAATTGTGGAGCGCACATGGGCCGGTATCAGTGTTTTGCGGATCCGAAAAACACAACGGTTGCGCGAATTTAACCTTGTGTGCAGATTTTCATGAGGAATATCCTCAGCGCAATACAGTACCGGCTAAATCTCATGCACACGTTGAGCGTCAATTGTTGGCACGGATTTTCAGCGCAGATTTATGAGATCTGGGGCAAAATTTGTGAAAAAGTCCGCATGGGATTTTGCTTTGGACTTGGTCCTGAAACGCAGCAAAAAACGCCATGTAAACTACGCTGCTGTGTGTCTATATTTTAAAGGTACGTCTACACGGTATAAAATCCTACTAAAAAGTGTGCTGCGTATTTTGCCGCAGAGTTGCGCTAAAAAAAAACCAAAAATGCATTAATTTATGCAAATAAAGCAATATCATTGGGGGGCTGTTCCAGATTTTGCACCACGCTATGCTCCTGCCATCTATCTACTAAACGACTTTCTACGCCATTTTTTTTTTTTTTTTTACGGCCCTATGGTAAACTCCTTGGGTCCCATACCTTTCCAACCGTCCGCTCTCTGTCACCCATTGTGTGAACAGATCTCTAATGATTTATCTGATTTCCCCCACCTCCCCTCCGCACAACAAGCTGTCAGCTGGTTGACGCTCGCCCGGAGCAGATGGCAGCTCGTGCTGATCAGGGTGCGCGGTTTAGCAGTGCCGTGCCTCCAGTGATGTGTGATACCAGGGCTGTCTGGTAGGGAGCCAGTGATCATGCCCCGCCATCATTATTACAGCTGAGTGGAGCTGGTAAACACCGACCTCTGAATGGCACCCGCTCGGATGAGCAGACGGCGGGCAGAGGACGCGTCACTGAAGAGCCATGATTTTATCCCTAGGGAAGCCCGGCGAAACGGGTGCCTAATTTCTCATACGTTTAGCTCATGCAAATAGGTGAACAGGCAGTCTGAAAACACAGCTCCCCCCTGCTGTACCCAGATGTATTACATTTGTCACTATTTTCCAATATCTCTGCTTGCTGTCATGTCACTGGGAACATACCTGTTTGCAATCACTTAAGACCTAGTCCACAGTTGCAGCCTAAAGCCCTAGCCTCGCATATAAATACCCTATCCATAACGGGCTAGCTTGCTGGCACTGCCCCAGGCAGGTCCCCCACTTGCTCCCCCCACCCCCATTTGCTATACCCATGCCAATGCAATAGATCAGTCCATGCAATCCTCATTGTCCGACCCAAGACATCAAACTGACAATTCTTAACTACTCTTGTTGTATTGCTGTGTTTCTGTTCACTGACAGCAAGCAGAGATCTTGGAGACAGTGAAGAAATAATATACAAAGTATATTGGACAGTTGTAGTAATCGCTGTATACTGCACATTCTGCAATTGTCTGATATGTTGTCTTTTATAGTCTTCACAAGAATCTCTGCTTGCTGTCAGTGAATGGAAACAGTGTCCTACTAGCACACAGTTAAAACTAACAGCTGGCCTAATGACCACTATAGTGTGGGAGTAGTGGAAGGGGCGACAACAGGGGCATGTGCCTCGGGCGTAGAATGTCAGAGGGGGCGCCAACAAGTCACTTTGCTATGGTCGGGGTATTTAAATACAAGGGGAAGGGCAGCAATCTGCAGGAAAGCCTTGTGCCAGGTACGATGTGCCCACCTACCAGCGACTGGACGCAGCAAGGTGAGCAGTGAAGCATATGGATTGATGGAGCAGACTATAAATTCTTAGCAAAACAGGCGCTGCCCCTCCACCTCCATTTACTAGTTACCCCTTCCTTTCACAACAAGCCTTGTTCTGAGCTCAACATCAACCTCCTCTGTTTTTGGCTCTGCCAACTGCCCGAGTCTGCCCGGTAAATATAGTGTAATTTTTTTTTATTTTTTTTTTACATTCTTTAATTTTTTTTTTAATTTAAAAAAACATGCTAAGGGGTGAAAAGAAATAACCATGATCAGAAGAGAGGGACTAATGAAGGAATTTTTATTTTTTTTTCTTGAGGTTCTGCTCACCGCGGCCTTGCTTTTAATTACTTGAATCATTACTTTTTTATTATTTTCCGAATTGCATTTACTCTATTATTTCAACTTTTATAAATGTGTGCCCCTTCGCAGGAGTTGTGCCCCAGGGGTGTGCGCCCCCTCCGCAGGCGTTGTGCCCCAGGGGTGCGCGCCCCCCTCCGCAGGCGTTGTGCCCCAGGGGTGTGCGCCCCCTCCGCAGGCGTTGTGCCCAGGGTGCGCGCCCCCCTCCGCAGGCGTTGTGCCCCAGGGGTGCGCGCCCCCTCCGCAGGCGTTGTGCCCCAGGGGTGCGCGCCCCCCTCCGCAGGCGTTGTGCCCCGGGGGTGCGCGCCCCCCTCCGCAGGCGTTGTGCCCCGGGGGTGCGCGCCCCCCTCCGCAGTCGTTGTGCCCCGGGAGTGCGCGCCCCCCTCCGCAGGCGTTGTGCCCATGTTTCCTGCCATTAGGCCTAACTACATTACAGTGATGCCACCAGGCCTGTAGACTGACGGGGGCACACTGTAGACTGATGTTGATCACACTTGCAGGGGTCCAGGAAGCTGAGATGGGGTGAGCTGTAGGGTTTTATCTCCTCACCTACTAAAATTATACCTCTGCAGGGTCACTGGGACAGAATTAGACGTTATATGACCCTGGAAAGAGGGATTTGTTTCCTTGAAGGCAAACAGCATCTTGTATCTCAGCTTCCTGAATTGTCCTAAGACACGTCTCATATATACAACCCCCATAAGGACTATTAATGGCATTGCCAGCAAACAGCTCCCAAAATCTTGGTTTCCTGGATTGTCCTAGGACACGTCTAATATATACAGTCCCCATAAGGACTATTAACAGCATTGCTGGCGAACCGCTCCCTATATCTCAGCTTCCTGGACTATTCTGGGACAGGTCTAATATATACAGTCCACATAAGGACTATTAACTGCATTATCAGAGAACAGCTCCCTATATCTCTGCTTCCTGGACTGTCCTAGGACATTCCTAATATATACAGTCCCCATAAGGACTAACACTTTGCTAGCAAACTGCTCCTTGTACCTCAGCTTCCTGGACTCTACTAGGACACATGTAATATATACGGTCCCCATAAGGACTACTAACAGCATTGCAGGCGAATAGCTCCCTATTCCTCAGCTTCCTGGACTCTACTAGGACACATCTAATATATACGGTCCCCATAAGATCTACTGACAGCACTGCAGGCGAATAGCTCCCTATATCTCGGCGTCCTGGACTGTCTTAGGACATGTCTAATATACATGGTCCCCATAAGAACTATTAACATTTCTGATGCAGTTTTGGCGTTACCTTCGCCTGTATTTGTAGGTTTTGAGTGGGATTGGGCTTTGTAAAGGGGTGATTCGTCCACCAATGATTTACTGCGGTCCCCCTAAGCGACAGTCCCCGTATGGAACAAATGATCCCTTTTGTTATGTTTTGCTCACAATTTATTATACAAAATGCTCATTTCAGTTCACACTGGAAAAGGAAATGAAAACTCTGCTTCCTTTGTTTTTCCTCCACTTTGGGCAGGCTCAGTGATGGAGATGATGGCCCCCACCTTCTCTGGGTACCACACACACAGCTCTGACAGCGGGGCGTGGCCTAAGGCACAACAGAGGATGACAATGGCTTCGAAGGGAGAGGGCGCATGCGCGCACGCCCGCTTCGCCTTCTCGAGGTGTCTCGCTAGCAACCCGTCGCGCACGCGCGCCCGACCGTCCCTTTTTTTTTCTAGCAACGGCCCGCTCTCGGCGCATGCGCACTTCCGAGCCGTCGCTCGTTCCCAGGTTGAGCGCTAGCAACCAGGTACGCGTGCGCAGTCGCCTCCCGGGGCAACCAACGGATCCCTCTGTCAGTGCTGTCTGCGGCACCCCCCCGGCGGTTGGGGAAGGGGGCGCCGGGTGAAAACGGCTGGGAGGAAGAGGAGAAAGAAGGTGGTGGTGGAGAAGACTCGGTTCTGTGGTGACAGGAGGGAGGGGTCACCGGCTCCGCCTCTTTCTCCTCAGCGAGTGAGCCCCCGGCCCGGTGACATGTAGGCCTCGGCGCGAGCTGGAGGTGAGCAGCGGCGAATGTTCACTGCCTGGAGCCCATAGAGGTAAGTGCCGTCGTCTCCTCCTCAGGGGGGCGCCTTAAACTGGTTCTGTCAGCCATTATGGCCGGTGCAGGGAGGTGTACGGGGCAGGTGTCCATACAATATACTATAGAGGCTGGAGCCGTCTATAGGGGGCGCTGGAGGCGTCATAGAGCCATATTGAGGGGGGCGAGGGGAAGGGGCCTCTGGTATACGTTGGTGCCCCTCACCCATTATATGTGTGGGGGAGGGAGACAGGTGCACTATTGAAACATCAAGCTTTATTGATTTTTCTTGTCATACACAGTGATAAATCAGTAGGGGAACCCTATATTTGGGGTCCCCCCATGACAGGATGACCGTGCCTCTTTAAGTGGGTGGGACCAGGGTGCAATGACATAGGATAGGTGCACAATGATGTCATCACAGTGGGCGGAGCAGTCTATATACACATAGACAGTATATATACGCTTAGATTACATATATATAGGGGGCTCGTCCAGTCTGGGTATCTGTGACACCGATTGGGCGTCCTGGGAAGGATTTTGGGGAGGTTCCCCTTCCTGCCCCCCCCCCCCCCCCGAGTCATTTCTTGCATTGGTTAGACCACGGATGCTGATCTCTGCTTCAATGGAGAGATCGCTTAAAGGGGGTATCCAGTATTAGTAGAAGATGGATGCTTTCTTCCAAAAACGCTGACCGTCCCTTTCCACAGGGTGTTGTCTGGTATTGCAGCCCGACTCCATTGAAGTGAGCTGTCATACCATACACTGCCTGTGGACAGGTGTGGCGATGTTTTTGGTAGAAAGCAGCCATCTTTTTCTATCCATGGACATCCTTTTTTTTTTAAATTCAAAATATCTGTAGGTGTTTACTAAAGGAGGTAGGTGACCCCTTTAGGGTTGTCCTGGGTTAGAAAAACATGGCTTCTTTCTGCCCAAAATGGCTCCACACCTGTTTACAGCCCTATTCAGTGAGCTGCAATACCGGATATGACCTGTGGACAGGTGTGGCGCTGTCTCTGGAATCCAGGACAGCCCCTCTAAGTGATTCTGTTTAGGTGGAGTAGAATTGGTGAGGACCATGGTTTGCTATCCATATACCTTATTAGGGTTCATGGACCTCCTAGATGGGGCGCCCCACTATTAGGGAGAGCCGGGGTGCACCCCGTGTATGTCACCTAGACCCTCAAGGCTGTATAGATTATCTGACCAGTCATTGGTCAGACCCAGATCTTTTGTTATACACACCAACTATTGGACAGATATTGGTCAGATAATCTGTGGATCAGGTCATGATTGGGGGAAACTGCACATTGAGTCCATAGCCGTCATCTCCATCTTGTGGCATCTGCAGAACTACTACTCCCAGCATTCTGAGGCCCCTTGCCTAATGCTATAAATCCGTTCTGTTGGCGTGTGTTCACACTATGTGGTCAAATTGGGTTATTTTTGTCACAATTGCCTGGGGTTGCTGCATTATAGCAAAAATTGCAATATTTTGCCCCAAATTTTCTAGTAGTCCTTGAAAAAAAACAAAAAAAACCCCGCTGGCCTGTGATGCGGCTAAGTTATGGAAAAGCGCCGGCCTCTATACAATTTAGGTGCATCCACCACCGCCGCCGAACAGCCCAGCAAAGGAGCTGGAGTAGATTTAGATAATTTTCTACGCCAAAAACGGGTGTAGAAAATGATAAATGAGACGGGCCTGCTGGGCAGCCCAGGCCACACCCCCTTTTTTTAACTGCTGTACGTGGCGTGGAAGGGGAAGAAGTCGTGGATTCGGCCTCCAATCCCCTTAGCGACAGATATAGGCCAGAAAGTGGCGTATATTGAATCTCAAATTACCCCCTTTGTGTGCACGCCCCCCTTACCTGACCCCTCACCGTTTCATGGGGGTAGTTTTAGCAATGCCTCCATAGTGGACCCATATGGGAATGTCTCGGTGATCAGCTGACGATAGGCCTCATTCGCACGTCCGGGATGACATCTGTGCATCCTCGAAGGACCCGTGTTTGGTCCGTGTGTCCGTTTTTTGCCCTCATGTGTCCCCTGCTGAGCTGAAAATTAGTCTCTAGAGCGCGTCCTACTGATATTCCGTGAAAATCCCTGGCCATCCGTGTTGTGTCAGTGGTTTTTCACGGACCCATAGACTTCAGTGGGCGTGTTTAGACCAAAATAGTGCACGTCTTCCCGGACCCACGGAGAACGCGGACACGACACCTCTGTGATTTGCTGGAGGCCTTAGAGTGAATGGGTGTGTTCTGGGGGTGCAACTTGTGCCTGGAAGAGGTGCTAATTAGGTAGGCCTCACTTGACGGGAGCCTATAGATTGCATATGGCCGGCACTGACGCTACACGATATTAGTAACGCCTGACATATTGGGAGCGTCCAAACTACCATCCGTGTCTCTCTAATGCCTTCAGTGTCACAGGGCGGGATGTACTGGGGCTTATTGTGATGGAAGTAGATGAAGGTGCGGCCTGGAAGAGTGAGAGGTGCGGGGGGCCGTCTGTCGTGCTCAGGGTGGGAATCGCCTGTTTTGGCCCTGTCAGCAGCTGCCTTTGTATTCTTGACGCCTGTAAAAAAATCTGCTCCCAAAACACACAATTACCTCACGCCACGAGCCCCCGACAGCCCTCAATTTCAGCCGCACAGTTACAAATCCCCCCCCTTCCCCTTGTCACCCTTTATACAAAGCATCAGTCTTCCAGCGCGTTTGGTTTTGCATCTTTATTATGTGATCTCTGAACCTGGAGCTCAGGCAACAAAGAGCCGGGGCCCCGGAGCGATAAGATACTTCCTTCTTTCTGTTCCAGGTTGATGCCTTGTGTCCTGTGTGTTCCTTTATGGGGCGTATAGATCGAGGACCATATCCTATGTGTGTTCCCCCCCCCCCCCCCCCCCCACTTTTCCTCCCAAAAAATTGTAGCCGTCAAGAAATTGGACACAAACAAATGATTACTGGTCCCTAGAAATCCATGAGTCGTCCTACTGTGTGAGGTCTTTAAATTATGTATGTATAGTTTTAATTTGCCCGTACATGTAGTCATTAAAATTGGGGACCCCCCAGTGTTCAGCTGTAGTGTGGGGGGGTAAGGTGAAGGCAAGTGTTCAGCACCAGCCGCAGGAAATGCGAAGCCTAAGGTCAGGGCCTTTATATTGGTAATTTTGGGGAATGCCGTGACCATCGTGCACCCTCAATGCTCCTCTGTTGCAGGAAGGGTCATGGGTGACTCGGAGCGGTCACAAGAATTACGAATTCTT
Organism: Rhinella marina; assembly: GCA_900303285.1. Taxonomy (NCBI): domain Eukaryota; kingdom Metazoa; phylum Chordata; class Amphibia; order Anura; family Bufonidae; genus Rhinella; species Rhinella marina. Next base: position 168,550 of record ONZH01024521.1, on the reverse strand, counting down.
CTGTCGCCCCATAGGCAGCTATAGAGGTCGCCTGTGTCTTTGGGTGATAATCATCATGGCCGCCGTTTCTGCTCCTCCAGGGATTGAGCCCCCCCGCCCTCTGAAGGGACGTATACAAACAGAAATGTCGGCCGTGTTGGTTGTACCCCTCACTCCAGGTGACCTCTCATGGGCTTTGTTTTTTACTTTAGGGTCCCGGACCTGCTCTCTGTACTAATGCTTCTTTTTTTTTTGTGTTAACCAGATGGTGGATATTGGCGTCTGTGCTTCTGGAGACAGCACTAGAAGAAAGATGGATACTTTTGCAGACTGTCCAGTGGAGGTGGTACCTCCAGACCTGTACGACTCCTTCAGGGCAAAAATTGCTGCTAATTTACAGTGGATTTGTGCGAAAGCTTACGGAATAGGTAAGAGAGATGCAGAGTTCCCGTATACTTATATCTTGTGACCCTCCGTTATTTTAAAACCCTTTTAGGCTAGTTTCCCTGTAGTGGTGGGAGCTCTTACTCAAGGGCCCCCATGCATCTGTTTTTTGGCGGATCCATTTGACTGATCCACAAGTCTCTGCACAGGTTCTATTTTTTATTTTTTTTTTGTATCTGTAGTTGATAATAGCCTGAAAGAAAAATTATGCAATGCACACGGAAGCGGTCTTGTGGACCAAAATACGTACCCGGCCTTGTGATTGAGGACTAAAGCTGAGAGTCGTTGCCTGCTCACCTCTCAATACTGCAGGCGCTGTGTGACGGTAACCTGACAGACCCCATTATAGTCAGTGGAGTCGCTTGGCTCCGTCCATGTCCGTCCTGTGACCGTTACGGCTTTCCTTATTTTTGCCCCGCTGTTAATGGAGCAGAACGGAAATAAGTACTCTGACTTAGGCCTCAGGCACACAACTGTATTTTTCATCTGTGAGCCTTCTACGGGTTTTTGACCCATTTATTTTTATGGGGCCATGTACACATCCGTGTTTCTTGTGGATCCATGTAGCAGTTCCACAAATTATTGGACATACCCTATTCTGGTCCACATTGACGAGAATAGTCACTGAAAAAAGGTGGAATTTGTTTTTCGCAGACTGAAATACAAACACAGTCGTGTACAGGAAAGCTTTAGGTGTTTTTCACACTTGCATTAGGCTGGTTTCACAATAGCGGTAAATTCTTCTGGCAGAGGGACAGCCTGTCGGAAGACATCAGCATAGCCGGATACTACCTGACACTGCCAGAGCCTATTGACTTTAATGGGAATTGATGGGGATCCCGCCTGTTTCCGTCATTAGTGCCGGGATACAGCCGGACAAAAAATGCTGCGGTATTTGTCCAGCTGGATCCCAGCACTAATGCCGGAAACAGGTCGGACCCTGATGAGCCCCATTATAGTCAGTGGGACCTGGCTGAGCTCTGGCCTTTTCTGGCTATGCCACTAGGGTGAAGCTAGCCTTACCTATTTTCCCATGAACGCAGATGTGAACGTTCCCTTAGAGTGCAGCGTCATTTCCAAAAATTAAAACCTTGATTCCTAAATAGAGGGGAAAAACGGATCCTTTAAATGGAACCCAACCGGTCATGATGGATCGTAATCTGTCATCGCTCCATTTAAAATGAAAATCCTAACCCCAATGTGAACAGAGCAGAATCCTGGACACTTGATTTGAAGCACCTGTGACTGTTTCAGCTCTGTCATCTCTGGGGGGGATGATGTAGGCCCGGGGTAGGCAACCTCCGGCAACCCAGCGTGCATACTTGCTCTGCTCTCTGCTCTTCTCAGAACTCTCATAAAAATCAGTGGAGCATGCTGGGAATTGTAGTTTCACAACAGCTGGAGTTACAAAGGTTGCTGATTAGAGATGAGCGACCGTGCTCGTAACGAGCACTGTAGCGCTCGGCTCCCCTGCACCCGCATGGGCGCAGGCATCCGCTTCCGTCGGGTGAGGAGGACGGAAGCGGATGCCTGCGCCCATGCGAGCGCAGGGGAGCCGAGCGCTACAGTGCTCGTTACGAGCACGTTTGCTCATCTCTATTGCTGACCCCTGATGTAGGCTCTAGTTACAAGCTGACCCCATGGACATTGGTCTGTAAATAAGGTGAACGTAGTCGGGAAGCTTTCCAGGTATTTGTGAAAAGTGATGCTTCGTGAACAGAGCTGCGTGTGACTTATGAGGCCGTCATCCAGCAGAACATCGCTCCTCATCATCCAGCTCCGCTTTCTGGGGTTTGGCTTGTCGTGCTGTCAGTATTTAGCCCATCCCAGCGCTTAGTGGAGCTATACATTATATTGAGGCCTTATACCATAATTATTATTATTTTATATATATTTTTTTGAGTCATCCTTGATGAGGAAGTGGAGCTATATGTGGGCTCATCCTGCAGAGCCATTGGAGTTGTTGCCCAGGTTTCCCAGACTCCTGAATGGCAAATGTACCCAATAGTGTAGCACAGGAACGCCCAACCTGCTGCAAAACTACAACTCCCAGCATGCCTGGACAGCCTATAGCTATTAGGGCATGCTGGGAATTATAGTTTGCAACAGCTAGAAAGCGGCAGGTGTAGGAAGACTTATTACTACATGACCGAGCATGTAGGTCCAGGCGATAATTCAAATTAATTCGCCCTCACAGAGCCTGATGATGATTTTGTTGTCCCCCCCCCACCCCCCAGATAGTTGCTAACGAGCATTCACATGATCGCTCGTTAGCAATCATCTGGCGGTGTAATACTGCCGCCGAATGCCTGATGAACGGGCAAATGCTTGATTATCAGGCAATCCAAATTTGTAGTTTGCAGGTGGCAGATTGTGGTGTCTAGCAAACCTTTGTACAGCAGGGGGACGAGTGATGGCATAGTGGTCGTTCGTCCCCATGCCGTTGAGGAGATCGGCGCATGTAACAGCAGCGGTCTCCTCCGCTAGCGAGTAGCCGATTGCTTACAGGGCTGTGTGCTGGCCGGGCCTGTGCTGCGAACCGCAAATTCATTTGAATGGGGTCCGCAATCCGCATCCGACGGTCTGTACCGCAAAAAAGTAGTGCATGCGCTACTTTTTTTTACAGTATGGATGCACGGACAGTAAGCCCACGGAAGCACTCCACAATGCTTCCACAGGCTTCCGATCCGTTCCTCTGTTTTGCATTGCATCTTCCGGATTGCATTTGAATGGGTCCGTATCCATGAGGCGGGGTGCACACGGCTGGTGCCCGTGTATTGTGGACCCGCTGTAATACGGCCACGGCCGGGCAACGATGGAGCCCTTAGGCTTTGTAGTATGTTCAGTCCAATATTGTTAACCTTTATCGGAGTTCTGGTGCTGAAGATGTGAGGCGGTAGTGGCGGGAGCTCCTGCTTAGAAGGGGCCAAAGACCTGTCAAATCAGCCCTACTACGGGCTCTGCTGATTGCATCCCAAACACCTGAGCTGTTACCTGGTCGGCACAAGGTGAACGGAGCAATTGGAGGAGACGGCCATCTTGAGGGCACTGCCAGAAGCTGAAGTCCCCGGTGCTGCGCCCCTCTCCTGAGGCTTTGGGTGCGGGATCGATCGCTCACTTGTGCTGGGAGACATACAGGTACTTCAGTTCAGGGAGTTGGCAAGGCTCAGCAAGAAAAATGAAGTTATGGAGAAAAATCTATAATCGTCCTTAGATTCAAAATAATTTACATAATTATTATTTTTTTTTTTTGTAAAATCGCCCAGCCTTACGGGCATGATTTGTCGTTTTTCTGATTCACCTTTTGTCTTTTAATTGATCAAAAATAGAAGTGATGTCATGTTCTGCACCGTCATGACTGTGCTGGATGGGCCTCGTACTCACCACAGTTCCTCTTACACTGCTGTGAGGGCCCTTGTCAGCAGCCTAATGCCTGGATGACTGATTGTGAATGTTTTTTTGAATATTGGCCAAAAACAAGACTAGATTCTAAAGGGTGGAAATCTGCAGTTTTGTACGCTCCTTTATACTCTTATGGCTGTAAGCTGTTGTGGGGTGGGCGCTGCTCTTGTGTTTGGAGGGGTCAGTGTAATGCAGCTATGTCTAGTGTTTCCAAAATTATAGCTTTTGCAGCTTTCTTGCTGTCCTTTTTTTTTTTCTTTTGCTTGTTCACCTTATGCCACTAGCAATCTGTGAGCAACACATGGGGCCACTTTACTGGTTCTGCAATGTAGGCCCAAACTCCCATCCCTTAAAGAAGAACTCCCATTAAAATTTTTTATTCCATGTCCTGCTAGAAATGTACATGATATAATCTGTAGTGAATGTCATTTTCTTACCAGTAGCTGAATTTTTCAGTTATATCATCCTGAAGTTTCTTATCTCTGTCATGTGACTAGGAATCAGACCCACCAACTCACACATAGACTTGTGTGGACAGGAAGTCTAATTCTCTATGTATTCCTATGGGAGCCTCACTTTCAGTCTCATAGGAATGAATAGAGCAGTGACTGGCTTTCTGTCCTGGGTCAGTTGGAGGTCAGGGAGTTGGTCACATGACCCAGCTACAATAAGAAAAGAGTGGAAACTCTCAATTTCAGCCTCTGATAAGATTACATTCACTGCAGATTATATCATGCACCTTTCTAACAGGTCAGAGATTAAAAAAATTTGCGGGAGTTCTTCTTTAAGCTTATATGCACATGGTGCGGATTTACATGCAGAAAATCTGCAGAAATCCACATGCAAATCCATGCTATTGATCCAAGGTTCTGTACAGTTTTTGGTGCTGCTCTGCTCATGGAAAAGCATCAGAATCTGCACCAAATTGTCTGTCTGTGCATTGACATCTGACAGGCTTCGGGTTTTGAAAGTTGCACCACCAGTCGGCTTCCTGTATTTGGAAAATCTCTTCTTCTACTTAGCCGGTACCACATTAATCTGCGGATCTTAAACGCGAAAAACCGCACATAATACGCAGCGTAATGCAGTCCCAGGTTAGTAAACGAGAATGTCAAAGTCTTATTTGCACAATGTAGAAAATGACCTGCGGTTTCGATTTCAAAAGCTCCAGCGTGTCTATCGGTTTTGTGGATTTTGCAATTTGCCATGCAAGAGGTGAGATTTGGGGCAAATCTGAGACAAAATAAGTGAGTAACGCACATGTATTTTAGTGCTGAAACACTGTGAAAACCACACGAAAATTCAAGCAGGAAATCTGCGTAAACTACACTGTCATGTGCATATACCATAAATAGGAGCCATCACCTCTCCTGACAGGTCTGTGTTACATGCATCCCCCATTCTGGAGCATCTATTCTTATGTTGTACCATTCTTGTATTATTCCTGCTAGAAGTTTACAAATACCTTGCCAGTAGTCGTCTGTAAAGGTACTGCTGGGTGTTACCAGTAGCAAGTGTGTCTGACTCTGTCCAGTCAGTGCTGCCGTTGACAGATTGTAGAGACACGCCCCCAACTGGTAACACCCCTCTGTACCTTTACTGCAGGCTGCGTACAATTCATTTATGAACTTCTAGTAGAAATAACAGAGGAATGGCACAACATACAGTCATAAGAACAGATGCAAGTAGTTACTACAACAGACATGTCAGGAGAGGGGACGGGTCCTCTTTAAGGGTATTGAGAGTAGAGAGAACGTTTAAAAGGTTTCTCCACTTCGGCCAGTCCCTGCTTATTTCTCCGACCTGTTAGAAAGGTGCATGATATAATCTGTAGTGAATGTAATTTTCTTATCAGTGACTGTTTCTGTGAGTAAAAACCTCTCTTCTTATTGTAGCTGGGTCATGTGACCAACTCCCTGACCTCCAACTGACCCAGGACAGGAAGCCAGTCACTGCTCTATTCATTCATATGGGAGCCTCACTTTCGTCTCATAGGAATACATAGAGAATTAGAGTCTCTGTGTGAGTTGGTGGGTCTAATTGTTGGTCACATGACACAGATAAGAAACTTCAGGATGATATAAGTCAAAAATTCAGACACTGGTAAGAAAATGACATTCACTACAGATTACATCATGTACATTTCTAGCAGGAGATGGAATACAACTTTTGTCGGGAGTTCTTCTTTAATGATAAGCTGTCCATGGTGTCGTCCTGCTGGGACCTCCGCTATACTCTGTGGGGAAATCTGTCGTCAAAGGGGTATTCTGGTTATAACAAGTTTATCCCCTATCCACACTACCTGAAATAGACGGAGCGGCAGCATGCATTTCTACAGGAGCGCCGGAGATAGAGTACAACCGTCGGCTATCTCCCGCACTTCCATAAAAATGAATGGAGCTGCGGCACACTTTTCTGACCCGCCGTAGGGACAGTGCTAGGACCCCCACTGATCTGATGGGGATGACTTCTAACAACCAGAAAACCCCTTTAAGTGTTTCAGTGGGAGCTGCTACCTTGTGATCTGTGGGGGACCTACTTCATGGACCCCCAGACGTGCGACCACCCAACACTTCGCTTTGTAATACAAGCACTGAGGATGCAGGTCATTGTGTGTAAATCTCTGTGCGGTGCTGTATACACAAAGTCCATAGAATCTGGAATTCCTATTAATGATTACCCATAGAGGTAGTATTGCTGCACGTGTACATTTACACACATTGACCTATGGGGGATGCAAGGCATGATGGGTAATTTCACCGTTCAGGGGATTTTTGCCTGTCTCCTCTTTGACCTTGTTGCTCGCACGGTTTGGCAGTAGTTCAGCATTTGCTTGTGTGCTTTGTATAGGATTGTGGTGGTTTTTCAGATCTGAAATCCCCCCCCCCCCCCATTCTTCTGATGCTGTTTATTCTGATCAGTTCCCTTATGGGCTCAAAGAGTGCTGTAATTTTGCGGAATAGATGCGGCCCCATTCATTTCAATCGGCAGCATTAGGTCACGGACAGCCGCAGCTCCATGAAAAAAGATAGAACATGTTCTATTCTTGTCCGCAATTGTGGACAAGAATAGGCATTTTGTATGGGGTGCCGGCCATGTGTGTTGCGCAAATTGCGGTACACACACTGCCCGGCATCCGTGTTTTTGCCTATCCTGAGGATAGGTCATCAGTATCAAACTCCTGGAAAACCTCTTTAAACTTGTGACTTTCTATAGCCTCACTTTTTACAAATCCTAAGGGTCGCCTCAAAATCAGCTTAAAAAAAGCCTCAAAACGGTCTCCTATTCATATCACTTGCTTTGTTTTCCCCACGCCCTCCCTATCTTGGGGCAGAAACCGAGCTGAATCTCCCTTTGAAATGAATGGGAAGCATTAAAAAAAAACGCTCCATGTAAGTCCATGTGTCTTTTGGTGCGGTTTCCACTCGCCTTTTGGCTCAGATCCACGCCAAAAAACTCAAGCTGAAAACGCAGCTTTGTATTGAAGTGAACACCCATTGGTTAAAAAAAAAAAAAAAGTAAAACACGCCGGAAAAAAAAACACGCGTGGACTCCTCTGTTTTTTTTTTTTTTTGTTTGTTTTTTCCGAGCATGTTTTCAAAATCCATTTTGTGAACATCCCCTTAAAGAGGACCTCTCCCCGCTCCTGACATGTCTGTTTTAATAGCTTCATGCATTCCCCGCGTAATAACAGTTCTGGAGCATCTATTCTTATGTCTCTATGTTGTGTCATTCCTTTATTATTTGCACTAGAAGTTATGAATGAATTGCTATTTGCCTTCAGTAAGGGAACAGAGGGGAGGTAACAAATTGGGGGTGTGTCCCTGCACAGTCTGACAATGTCAGCACCGATTGGATAGAGTCAGTCTGTGCAGGTACACGCCCCCAACTAGTCACCTCCCCTCTGTTCCTTTACTGAAGACAAATAACAATTCATTCATAACTTCTAGTGCAAATAATACAGGAATGGCACAACATACAGACATAAGAATAGATGTTCCAGAATTGTTATTACATGGGGAATGCATGAAGCTATTAACCCCTTAGTGACCAGCCTGTTTTTGGCCTTAGTGACCAAGCGTTTTTTTTTTCTTTTTTCATCGTCGTGTTCCAAGAGCTATAACTTTTTCATTTTTCCATCTATATAGATGTATGAGGGCTTATTTTTTACGGGACAAGTTGTAGTTTTTAATGGTGCCATTTTGGGGTACACATAACTTTCAGATTAACTTTTATTAACTCTTTCTGGGAGGGAAATGGGAAAAACTGCAATACCACCACTGCGTTTTTACGTTATAAATTTTACGGCGATCATTTTTCGGTATAAATTACAACATATATTTATTCTCTGGGTCAATACGATTACAATGATACCAAATACATATAGTTTTTTTTGCGTTTTACTACTTTTTTGCAATAAAATCCTTTTTTTTAAAGAAAAAAAAGTTTTTGCATTGCTGATTCCCAAGAACATTATTTTTTTTTATTTTTCTTTCTATGGAGTTGTGTGGGGGCTTAATTTTTGCGGGACAACTTGTACTTTTCATTGGTATCCTTTTTTAGTAAATGACGCTTTTTGATCGCTTGTTATTACGTTTTTTCGGTGGCAACTAAGAATAAATTAGCAATTGTCTTGTTTTTTTTAATTTTTTTTTATTGTGTTTACCGTAGGGGCTCATTTTTGTGCTATTTATGTAGTCCGGGTCGTTACGGACGTGGCAATACCAAATATATGGGGGAGATTTTTTTTTTTTGCATTTTTTTTCATTGAAAAGCGTATTTTCAATGGAAAAAAATATTTTTTTATTGGATTTTTTTAATAGAATAAATGTGTGTTTTTTTTTTAACTTTTTTTTACCACTTATAGTCCCTTTGTGGGACTATTAACAATCAATATTCTGATTGCCTTTAAAATGCAATGCATTATCCCTATAGTGCATTGCATTTTAATGACAATGCTATTCAGAATTTGACCAGCAGGTGGCGCCAGAGAGGCGCAGCCTGCTGGTATCTACTCAAGGCTAGTCTGGGGCCTAGATCAGACCCCTGCCAGCCTTCCCACACATCGGCACCCTGCGATCGCTTTTGCAGGGTGCCGATGGGAGACAGAGGGAGACCGCTCCCTCTGTCAGCACATTACATGCGGCGGGCGCCATTGCCCACGGCATGTAAAGTGTTAAACAGCCCGGATCGGCACTCCTGCCGGTCCGGGCTGTTAGAGCAGGGCCGCGGCTATCATGTGAGAGCCGGGCCCGTGCTCCCCGCTGCACGGGAGACCCGTGCAGCGCTTAGATTGGGCCGCCGTGAAAAAGCGGCGGCCCAGCCTAAGGCCCCTTAGTGACCGCCGTAAAAAGGCGTATGGGTGGTCACTAAGGGGTTAAAACAGGCCTGTCAGGAGAGGTGAAAGGTCCGCTTTAAGGTGCTTATGTTGGGTCTGTATGGGATGTGCCCTGGCACTTGGCATATCCACACATCTGTGACCGTACAGTGACATAGTAGACATAGGAAAGTGAGATTTACACACTTTGGGAATTTATCATGAGGCGACTTTAGGTTTTGCTTTGAGTTTGCATTGGCGTACTTTGTGCCAAACCTGACATGTTTATCTTGAAATTCTGCTGTAGTTTGTTTATGCCATCAACGTGTGTGAGTGACTTGTATTTAAAGAGGACCTTTTTTTTTTTTAATGGAATACCTTGAGGAGTATCCTCCACTGATGCTCCCGCTGTGATCCCCCAAAGTTCTGGCACCAAATATGTTAATGCCGAGCAGCGGAACAGAGAGGAGGAGACTGCCTCTTTCTCAGTGGGCGTCGTCTTCTCCAGCGGACTGAGTCACAGCCAGACAAAGGGTTAGGGCTCATTCACATCACCGTTAGGGATTCCGTTCAGGCTTTCCGTTATAAAATCGTTATAACGGAAAGAAACGGAATCCCTAGGACGGACATGAAAACGGACACCTTTAAGAGGCATTCCGTTTTGATCCGTCATAATAGAAGCCTATGGGAAAGCATAACGGATCCGCCTGGATGCCGTTATGCTTGACGGAAACCAAAGTCCTGTCGACAGTCCGTTTTGATGTCCGTCCTAGGGATTCCGTTTCTTTCCGTTATAACGATCCGGCAGCATCAGCAGAAAGTATTCCCCATGTAAAGGTCCTCTTTAAAAAGTCAGTCATAATTCTGGAGTAAAACTAGGGGTGAGTGGTGCAAAAATACGAAATGTCAAAAAATTTTGAGGCAAGCTCAAAATGTTGCTCTAAATTTTTGCACTTTTTTAAGCCAGAATGTCCTGAGTGCAGGGCGTGATAAATTCTCTCCAGTGACTTTTGAATGGGATGCTGACCACTACATTAGAAGTATGGCATGGTTTCCAGAGGCAGCACTCTGCCAGGGTGCAGGTGCCCACAAGGAGGGCTCAAAGACTAAGGCGTACCAATATGACTCTTCCTGCCATTCATCAGTACAGGGCAGGCAGGCAGGCTATTATGGCTAAATGATTAAAATTGCTTTTTTGGCACTTTGCGATAAATAAGTGGGTTTTGGGTTGCAGTTTGGGCACTCGGTCTCTAAAAGGTTTGTCATCACTGCCCTAGGTCATAGTTCATTCCCATGCAGGTGACCTGGAACACACCTTTGCATAGGGCCGGCCTGGCAACGCAGAATTTTAATGTGATTCAATGGCAGTGATTATTAGCATCTGTAAACAGTCAGTAAGGCAGGCTGTGCCCTCCATACGATGCCCTTCAGGAGGCACCAGGTGTATGCAGAGCTGTGGGACGTCTCCCGACCTCTGCAGCTTTTATCAACACCATGGCTCTAGTACTGGTGATTTTTATTGACTTATGTCCCCCACTTTGTAAGACCACTGTGTTTTCCCCTGTGATCATGGATGCATCACTGACCACGTTCTCACGGATTGGAGCACGGACACGGACGTGTGATTGAGGCTTAACATGATTCATAGTTTCACATTAGGTTACCAGTATAGGAATGAATGGGGATGCTCAAAGTCCACACTGACAGGGAAACACTGAAAAAACAAAAAGTAGAAAATAAGGCTGTTCAGGCAGAGAACAACCTGCTGGTATTCACTGGATCCGGCCAAATTAAAGAAGAACTCCCGCAAAAAAGTTTTATTCTCTGACCTGTTAGAAAGGTGCCTGATATAATCTGTAGTGATTGTCATTTTCTTATCAGTGACTGTTTCTGTGAGTAAAAACCTCTCTTCTTATTGTAGCTGGGTCATGTGACCAACTCCCTGACCTCCAACTGACCCAGGACAGGAAGCCAGTAACTGCTCTATTCATTCCTATGGGAGCCTCACTTTCAGTCTCATAGGAATACATAGAGAATTAGACTTCCTGTCCACACATAAGTCTCTGTGTGAGTTGGTGGGTCTAATTGCTGGTCACATGACACAGATAAGAAACTTCAGGATGATATAAGTCACAAATTCAGCTACTGGTAAGAAAATGACATTCACTACAGATTACATCATGTACATTTCTAGCAGGACATGGAATAAAATTTTTGTCGGGAGTTCTTCTTTAAGTAGAATGGATGCGCGCTTCTGTTTGAGTCCGGCTGATCCTCCGCTTGTCTGCTGGTGTGAAGGTAGCCTAAAATGCGTGTAGCATTCACACAGCTGGACAAACGGTTAACCCTTTAACGGCTCAATATTTTTAATAAAGGCCAATTGAGAAAAATGATTTTTTTTTAGTCCAAAATGAGTAAATTGCAATCATAAAAATTGCCCTTAAAAATAAAAATTTCCTTTTACGTTTCGGGTTGTTCTCATAACTATGATAGCATGCACCTGGATCTGCACAGTGTGTAGGCTTGTATGTGGGAGAGCCCTGACCATCCTGCTGATTCCAGACATTTGCTAAAGTTCAGCTTTTGTTAGGAGTAAGGTCATTCATTTTCATCATTATCCTCTGACCCGATGGGAGGAGAAGAAAACTGAAGCAGTGGGTCCCGCTGAGACTTACTACATATAGGGGAGGCACAGAAGTCCCCTCTAATCTTTACATTTTTGACCGTATGGAAAAGCCACAGGAAACAAGCAATTCAGCCAATTTAATGAAGGCCGGACATAGAAGTCGGTGGAAGCGCGTCTTACTCTGCCAGACGCCAGGTCAAGCCCGGAGATGGCATCAATCATAGGTTGTTCTCTGTTATGGCCCGGCTGTATTGCTCTTCATTAGGAAGTCTGGAAAAATCTCTTTTGACATATTTTTTATTACTTTTTTGTATTTTTGTTTTCTATATTGAAGTGCCTAGTTAACCACTGCTTCTGTATATTCTTTCTTTATAGTCCATAGGCGTCGTATGAGCCTGTATGGCGTACAGTTAAAGGGGTTATCTCATGAATAATGGAATAAATGAAAATCAGACATCATATAGTACATGACAATCTCTTAATAACAAAGCTAGAACCAGCCCTGTACCTCACATGGATCCAGAGATCTCCCCATTCATTGCTCTGCTGGATTTATATCAAGCTGGAAGCTCAGGGGAGTGTCCTATCTGCTGCAGCTCAGGAGGCGTGTCTCAGCCCTCCCTATCACAGCTCAGGAGGCGTGTCTCAGCCCTCCCTATCACAGCTCAGGAGGCGTGTCTCAGCCCTCCCTATCACAGCTCAGGAGGCGTGTCTCGGCTCTCCCTATCACAGCTCAGGAGGCGTGTCTCAGCCCTCCCTATCACAGCTCAGGAGGCGTGTCTCAGCCCTCCCTATCACAGCTCAGGAGGCGTGTCTCAGCCCTCCCTATCACAGCTCAGGAGGCGTGTCTCAGCCCTCCCTATCACAGCTCAGGAGGCGTGTCTCAGCCCTCCCTATCACAGCTCAGGAGGCGTGTCTCAGCTCTCCCCATCACAGCTCAGGAGGCGTGTCTCAGCTCTCCCTATCACAGCTCAGGAGGCAATTGAAAGATGAAACCGAGCATGTGCAACCTTTTCAGTGAGCAGGTCAAAGAAATAAAGCGGCACTATACAGATACATTTTATTGAATAACTCAGCATCTATACAGAATTTTTAATGACATGCAATTACAAAAGTAGTCAGATCCAGGTTCTGGTTTGAAAACTGTAGAATATTTTTTGTGGAGAACCCCTTTAACTATACTGGAGCTCTGCGTAAGGCACAGGGGAAATATGATGTGTGAACAGGACCTCGGCGCCGATTTTGACCTGATTTGTTCCGGACAGTCCTAGCTCTTGTCGCTGCCTTTTGTTTTCCGGGTGTCTCCCCGTTTTGCCGGAATGCTGACTGTCCGTAAATCTCTCCTGTTCGCTGCCAATACTTGCGTGTAACCTGTAAAACTTGTTTGCATGATTCACACATGTGTCATGTGCCTGTGTGGTGATATCAGCCCTGCGATAACATGTTTGCTCTCCGAGCTCTGAATTCTGTTCTTTTATAACTTGTCATTATTATCATTCCAACGTAATTTCCGTACTTTTGCTAAAAGTGTTCCTGTCCTCAGCCGCCTCTGACGCGTCCAAAGTGATCATTAGGGTTTTATAATGGAGGGCATCGATGCTCTGTGGTCACTGAGCACCCATCGGCCGGAATGGGCTTAGAGGGCCAAAGTCAAAGCCCAAATTCATCAGTGTTTCCTTCATGCTTTACACTTCAGCTCTTCTTTTTGAGGTTGGCTGCCCTGCGTAAGCATTATCCTGGGACTAACTGATCTGCTTAAAATAAAATATACAAAAAAATGTAATAAATCAATTATTTACTTGGGCAGTTATCCAAAATGACAACTGAAGGGGTTTTCCAGGCTCCACGACTCCTGTCTCAACTGTAGAAGAAAGTATCTATACTTAGTGTGAAAATTATGTTTTTCGGACGGAACCCGGTCACGTGATGAGGCTCTTCTAAAAATCTTGAATCCGCTGATGTCACGACCTTCACTGACCTGGAGAAGTGTTGTAGCAAATGTAGAAATCCACCTCTACTGCTTATACGTCAGGGCGAGGAATAGTCTCGGAGTGTCGAAGTGGCATCCATGTCCATAGACCAAACTGGAAATCTGGTAAAGGACATGACGGCAGGGGTGGATTGGGAACTTAAAGTGGCCCTGGAAAAAACCTACAAGTGGCCCCATGTTTTAGGTGGGTTCAAACTGAAGATGGGCCAAAACAAGTAGGCGGGGACAACTGAAGTAGGCGGGGCCTGCAATACTTGTAGTGCAGTTTCTGCAGAACCAAATACCACAGGATAGCACAAAATACTGCTGCCCCCACCACAGTATTCAACTGTATCACCATCATGAGGACAATAATACAGTTGAGTTTAGGAGGGCACCTGCAGCTGTTGAGCATCAGGTCATTATGTACCTGGCCTGCGGCCATCAAGAGGGCTTGAGTGGCCCCCTGGACATCAGCCCACCGGGAAATTTCCCTGTAGGGTCTATGGCCAATCCGTCCCTGCATGACGGTGACTGATGCAGGATTTTTTTTTTTTTTGGAAGCGGTGCGTCACGTGTCTGGGTTCCCCAGTATAATTTTGAAGCAGTAACTGTATTAGGAAATATCTTCTATCGGGACCCGCTGGGTCCCAGAAAACCCCTGTAGAGGGTTTATCTCACAATGGGATAGTTATCACCTATCCATAGGATAGGTTTAATGTCTGATCTGTGGGTGCCCACTGATCACGAGAACATGGAGTCACTCTTGAACAACTTGTGACCCTGCTCAGTAAGGGGTTTGAATGCTTCTGTCAGTCCTATAACTGAGCCCCATGCACTTTGAATACTGGCACCGCTCATGGTCGTATGCTGCTCCATTCAAACGCCTCCTCACTGGTCCCACAGGGGAGGCCTAGGGTTAGGAGATATGTCGGTATCTATGATATATCACGTCTGGTGCACATTACACATCAGTACGCTGCACAGGAGCGCAGACTAAGGCCTCGTCCACATTTCCGTTTTTCACTGATGTGTGCTGTCCACATTTTTCACGGACAGCACACGCTCCCATTGATTTAAATGTATCTGTTCACATTTTAGTATTTGTTTACTGACCGTGGGAGACATGCACTACTTTGATCCGGGATGCAGACCAAGCATGCCCATTGAAGTCTAGGGGTCAGTGAAAATCACTGACACACATCCGTGTTGTGTCCGTTTTTCACTGATGACTAATAGGAGATTCTTTGGAAATTAATTTTCAGCTGAGCAACATCGGTGAATTACGGATGCCACACGGATGGTAAAAACAGACATGCGGACCAACCATGGACAGCTTCACTGATGAAACACGTACGCTTTTTTTGTCACGTATGTGTCACTGACACGGAAATGTGGACGAGGCCTAAGAGCGGTGACTCTGGTGAAAGCCCTGTTCACCGCTCTCTCCCTGGCCTGGGCCTCATTACATGGTCTGGGACAGAGGGGCCACAAGGAGACATTAATATATGTATGTATAAGCTCCATTTATTATAATGTCTCCTAGTGGTCTCCAGAATCAATTGGAAGGCCTCCCGCTTCATATATGGAACCCAAGAATAGGACACAGCTTCTGGTTAAAGAAGAACTCCCGCAAAATTTTTTATTCCATTTCCTGCTAGAAATGTACATGATATAATCTGTAGTGAATGTCATTTTCTTACCAGTGTCTGTATTTTTGACTTATATAATCCTGAAGTTTCTTATGTGTCATATGACCAGCAATTAGACCCACCAACTCACACAGAGACTTATGTGTGGACAGGAAGTCTAATTCTCTATGTATTCCTATGGGAGCCTCACTTTCAGTCTCATAGGAATGAATAGAGCAGTGACTGGCTTCCTGTCCTGGGTCAGTTGGAGGTCAGGGAGTTGGTCACATGACCCAGCTACAATAAGGAGAGAGGGGATAACTCTCAATTAGAGTCACTGATAAGTAGATGACAATCACTACAGATTATATCATGCACCTTTCTAACAGGTCAGAGAATAAACATGTTCTTCTTTAAGGTGTCACACTCAGTTAGAAGTGGTTAAGGAGCAGTGCGGTCAACAGAGAAACGCATGTTATGTTAACTACACATATCGTAATTACCATTGCGGACATAGCGTTTCAAGGATATATATATAGATATATGCTACTAATATTTAAAGCAACTTACGACCAGGGGTAACGGTGTATATGCAGGTCTATAGGCCCACAGTCGGTAGGCGTTTGTCCCTTAGTTGATTTATTGTCCATTGTGGAACAACCCCTTTAAATGATCGTACCCTTGTAAAGCTTCATTCACATGTCCGTGTTTGGTCAGTGATTTCCATCAGCAATTTTTGAGCCAAAACCGGGTGCGGCTCCAACCACAGAACAGGTGCAGGTTTTTCCCTTACACCTTACGTCTGCGGAGGCTCCAATTCTGATTTTGGCTCGAAATCACTGACCAAACCCTGCCGTGCGAATGAGGCCTAACAGGGGTTGTATAAGATTAGCGGATCGGCCAACTGGAAGGTAGGCAGCCATGTACTGCCATCCCGGAGTGTATGACCTGCATGGTATTAGTGTAGGGTCTTTCTGCCGGTGTGTACAGATGAGGTGACTGGATATAGCCGTGGTCCTGTACGCCCTGTAGTCATCTCTGGAAATGTCACCAGATAAACGCTTCATGATTCATGAATAGACCCTTTCTCCACATGGTCCTCAGTTATGATAAGCTGATGAATCTGCTTTCTGTTTGGCGGCGTTCGTCATTGACCACAGATCTGTTTGTTTCCCTTGTGTTCCTTTACGGTGGATTTATTTTAGAAGAAATCGCGCCGCTTAATAGAGAAGCACTAATTGAATTTGTAGCGGGGATAATATGATTTGTGCTCCTGTCGGATCATTAGATGCTTATTAATCTCCTCTGCGCTTCCCTTTTGTTTCAGACAATGTTCCCGAGGAGCTGAAGGACCCCTTTTACATAGACCAGTATGAGCAGGAGCACATTAAACCTCCCGTCATCAAGCTGCTCCTCTCCAGCGAGCTGTACTGCCGCTCCTGCAGCCTGATTCTGAAGGGGGACCAGGTGGCGGCACTACAGGGGCACCAGTCCGTGATCGAGGCTTTGTCACAGAAGGGGATTTACGTCATGGAGAGCGAAGACGTGCCGGTGTCTGAAGACGACCTCAGCTGTGCTCCAATCAAAATGGTCTGTATGACGAGATGAGGTGTATAGTGAACGCAGCTGTGCCTGTGCGGCCCTGTCCACATAATCTATAAGCCACGGATTTGTATGCGCTGCAGCCTAAGAGTAAATGCACACGATCAGGATTTATCTGCGGACAATCCGCACTGAAATCCGCAGGTGTTCTCAGTGAAATTCGTGCGGTAAATCCGCACCAATTGGTGCGGATTTGCGTGCGGATTTTTTTCCAGTGAATGGAGAAAATCCTCATGAAATCCGGACAGGAAAAATAAAATAAATTGATTGTAAAATCCGCACCGCAGGTCAAAATCCGCATCGTGTGCATTGAGACTTTCAAATTGTCATAGAATATAATGTACATGACCTACGGACCGGATTTTCCGCACGTAATCCTGATCGTGTGCATTTACCCTAATGAGGGCGTCCTAACCAGGAGTTTTGTTATATAGAGCCCTTGTCTAAATGCTAAATTTCTCCAATTTATTGCATCCCTCCCCCGATGCTGGCTGATTGTCAGGTATGAGAAAGACGAGTGTTGTCAGAGGCAATGGACGTCCCCATAACCTCTGGACTGGTTGGTGGAATGGTTAGGAAACTGCACCCGGGCAGCAGCGACTGCAGCAAATTCACGCAAGGCGGTAAAATCCACAGCACATTTACAGCACACGGCAAGTGGATGCGATTTTACAAGTCTAATCCATTTGCTGCAGTCATCAGTCAGAACGTGCTGCATTTTTTATCTGCAATGTGTTTTTTTTTTCTGTTGTGGAAGTGTCGTGGATTTTTGCACAGGATTTCTCCCGCTGTAGCAGAAGTGAAATCCACAGGAGATCTGCATGTGCTGTAAGTGTATTTTGCTGCAGATTTTACCCCTGCCACATTGAAAGCAGGGAAGATTCGTGTCCTATCCGCACGTGTGGTGGATCTGAACATCGCCGCCGCTTCGAATTTAGGCTGTCTTTACAGGTAGGGGACACACAGGAATTTTATGGCATTCGGCAGTGGCTTTGTGAACCTCCAAATAGCTTTATAGGAGAAATGCCACGTTTTATATTGAAAATACCAAAGGAGCTGTGGATGGGGCTGATGAGTGAGGACACTCCTCTGGAAGTCCACCTTACCCTCATACGTCTGGAAAAGGTTGAGTAGAACGGCAGAGGGGCACCTCCAGGGATGCTCTGTGTCCCTCTGATGGACACTTTCTGCTGTCAGGGTGGCACACATCTCCTAAATGGGTGCGTAGAGAGCAAGGACAACCTTTCTGACACAGGAGAGCGGGTGTCCCTGTAGAACCATACAGCTGACGGTCCATCAGACTTGGTGTTGTTTTACCATCCAAGGACCATTTCCAAAGTAACGACCTCTAGTGGCCAAAAAGGGTAGAGTATGGCAGAATTTGGGGCTGCCATGTTTTCGATGCAGAAAGTGGCATGGAAGCAGGCCAGGGACGGATTGGGAACTTAAAGTGGCGGAGGCTTTTTTAGGGCAGCTACTCATGGTATTCAGGCTGGGAATGACTAATGCCTCCTTACATCAGGCTTATGTAACCATGTGACCAGTTTATCAGCTTTCTAAAAATGCTTCCTTTATGACATGGGTGTATTCTGTACTCCCCAGGTGATCCGCGCCTGGATGCAAAGCCGGTTTACTTATTGCCACATCCAGTTGTGCCACGTTCCTCCTCTTGTCCCTATGAATGTGGTTTACATGAGATTTCATGTCTTATCAGTTTTTACATGTCCTCCACTTCATCTCCTTTTAATCAAGATGTGTGGTGTCTGCGCTCCTTGTCCTTTATCCTCGTTCTGTCTCCTACATGAATGGCTCCTCTTTAATTACTATACTGTAGTAAGGCTACTTTCACACTAGCGTTGTCTTTTTCCTGGTATAGAGTTCTGTCATAGGGGCTCAATACCGGAAAAAAACGCTTCCGTTTTGTCCCCATTCATTGTCAATGGGGACAAAACTGAACTGAAGACAACGGAGGCTCCTGAAAGCATTCCGTTCCGTCTCCAGAATGGAGAGCAAACCGCAACATGCTGCGGTTTGCTCTCCGTCCTGGGCATCCGCACCAACACGGATCCGTCATGACCCCCAATGCAAGTCAATGGGGACGCATCCGTTCGGTGTGACACACTCAGTAAACGGATCCGTCCTCCATTGACTTTCAATGGAGTTCATGACGGATCCGTTCCAGCGATGTTTAAAGATAATACAGATGTAGCGTGTGAATTTGTATGCTAATGCGTACGAATTCACCTAATTAGCGTACTTTTACTGCGAGTGAAAGAGGAGAAGCGCTGCTACATCTGTACAACCGGATCCGTTCATTACGGATCCACATGGTTGTATTATCACTACGGATCCGGCGGGCCCCCTCACCCGCCGGATCCGTAGTAAACTCAAGCGTGAAAGTAGCCTAAAATGGTGACACCAGACATTTTCTCACCGTCGTGTGAACAAGGCTAGCATTTCTGAACGTTATCGAATTCTTAAGAAAGTAAATTTGTGACAAGCTATGGGTTTAATAACTGAATTATTCAATATTAAAGGGGCTGGCCACTCTCTGGGAACAGCACGTACATGCAGCTAGTAATAGGCATTGTTTAAAGGGGTTAGCCGGTAATTTATATTGATGACTTATCTTTTAAGATATCAGATCGACGGGGGTCTGGCACCCGGGATCCCCGCCAATCAGCTGTTAGATGAGGCTTCTTCCTAGGACGTTGTAGGATAGGTCATCATTATCTTTACCTGGATAACCCCTTCAACCAATGGCGCTTCTGTCCATTTATGTTTACTTACAGGTTTGCTTACCTGCTTCCAGGCGCTGCACTCCCCAATGTCTGCTGATGTCCCATCTGTGAACAGTCTCCATTTTCTTGCACTGGGAATGGACAGGTGAAATGGCGCATGCGCAGTCCGTCCCCAGTGTATGCGAATGAAAGCTACAGATTGGTGACACTCTCCGTCAGCGGTCATTTTGGGAGCACAGTGCCAGGAAGCAGGTAAGTGGACCTGCAGGTAAACATAAATTAGGCGTATTAACCCATCACACGTCAGCGCTGCTGGTTTAATTGCACCTATTACTAGCCGCTTGTATGCGCTGTTCCCATCACATGTACGTCTTGTAATAGATGGTGACCACCCCTTTCGTATTTGAATAGGTATTATTTTTGTTAATCAACCTGTTTCTTCTGATTGCTTATTGGGGTTTTCGGGGTGGAATCTCCGTCATAGAGATAGATGTAGGTCAAACCCAGCACCTATCAGACATGTAAGGCCTATCCTGTGGAAACAGTAGTGAAATATCCCTCTTACATGCCTGGCAGTGTGTCCGGGCTGAACACAGAGCTGCCAACAGCTGCCAACTTGTATTCCTCTATTTTTGAGGGGTGCAGGTCAGTAGACTGTTCCCTTGGTGAAATCCAAGTGCACTCCTCGCCCCAACCGGGTGCATTGCTGAAAACAGAATCATAAAGAGCGTGTGTCCTCTAATGCAGTTTATATAGACATACTGAGGTACACCTCACTAGAACTAGGCAGAGAATCCATTGAATGACGTTTCCCTCGTCTTGTCTTTTTCTAGAGTGCGCACATGTCTATGATCGATGCGCTGATGATGGCCTATACCGTGGAGATGATGAGCATTGAGAAGGTTGTCTCAAGTGTCAAGCGCTTCTCTACATTCAGTGCCTCCAAGGAGCTGCCGTATGATCTCGAGGATGCCATGGTTTTCTGGATTAATAAGGTAGGGGCTGAGGAATAGCACTCAGTCTGTAGGAGAGCATATAGACAGGGGCGGACTGGGAACTTAGAGTGGCCCTGGAAAAAATACTAAAAGTGGCCCCATTTTGTAGTTGGGTCCAAATTGATGGAAGGCAGGGCCAGCAATACCATATTGTGGCACATTATAAATCTCCAACAGAGCCAAATACCACAGTCCATCACAAAATACTGCCAGCAGCACAAAATACATCACCACAAACTGCCACTGGCCGGCAGTTAGGAGGGCCCAGATGGCCCCCTGGGCATCGGCCCACCGGGAAATTTCCCTGTAAGGTCTATGGCCAATCCGCCCCTGCATATAGATCTGCACTGTAAATGTATTATACCGTACCATACTGCTGCATGCCCTAATGAGTGATGTTCAGATTGTGAGCCTCATATGGGGACAATCTCTGTGCAGCGCTGCAGGATATGTAAGTGCTATATAAATGAATAAAATATGTATAATAAAATATATTCATTTTATCATTTCTCAGGTAAACTTGAAAATGAAGGAGATTCTGGAGAAAGAGCACAGGTTAAAGCAGCAGATAATCGAGAGCCCAAGTCATCAGAAGGTATTAATGCTAATTAAAGCTGATGAAGGCAAACTCTGAAACTGTCAGTCCATTCTTGTATAAGGCACAGTTTAGGTGTAGACAGCTGCCCCCTAGCTGACTGTGGTGGTACTGTGCACCAAGGAGGAGATAACTGGGATAGTGTCATGTATAGGTCACCTCTAAAGGGGTTTTCTGAGCTTTAGATACTGGTGACCTGTCCTCAGGATTGATCATCAGTATCTGACCCGTGAGGGTCCGACACCCGGGACCCCTGCCGATCAGCTGTTTGAGGAGGCAGCGTTGCTGGTAGTAGTTCTGCGGCCTTCCCTCTGCTTTTCCTAGGCTAGTGACGACATGTTAATCGGAGAATCCTGAGGAGGACGGAAGCGGCTGCCTGCGCCCATGCGAGCGCAGGGGAGCCGAGCGGTACAGTGCTCGTTTCGAGCACGTTCGCTCATCTCTATTCATGATGTAAACTGTAGTGAATGTAATCTTCTTTTGTGAGTTATAACCTCCCTTCTGATCCTCAGCTGTGTCATGTGACCAGCACACTGACTTTCCGAATAACACAGCATCTTGTGTGTGAAGAGGAAGCCAGTTCCTCTATGCGTTCCTATGGGAGCCTCAATGTCAGTCCTGTGTTAATTGGAAATTCAGAGTGCTGGTCACATGACACAGCTGAGGATCAGAAGGGAGGACATAACTCACAAATACAGTCAATGTAAGAAGATTACATCATGTATGTTTTTCTTATAGGTCAGAGTATAAAAATTTCTGTGGGAGTCCTTTTCTTAAACCCAACATAATGTACATATTATTTTATATGAGAAGTAGCAGCTCCCAGATCATCGGTCTCAGATGTCTCCATTTCTGATATGGCGCGTTATTGGACAAAGTATATAGTGTATATGTGGTAAAGCTGCCAGGAGACTATTGATATTAAAATATAAGAATCCTCTAGTATGTAGCAGCCCTTGAAGAGCTGCATGTTATAATAGCTGCGTTATTTGCTGCACTTGCTAACAGCTCGGTCCTGTTAACACCAGAAATGTACTAATCTGGGGTTTGCGCTTTTTCTTCATTAATCTGCTAGCTTGACTTGCTTTATTAGAGTGTATTAATGCCGCTTGTCTTGAGTTGCCGCTGTTCCAGTCAGATTTTATCGCTGAGCCATGAAGGTTAGGTACTGGTCCGGTAACTATTAAAATAGGTGAGGAGCATAGAAAGGACCGGAGTCAGATGTTCTCCTTCCTTTAGGGCTCATTATCTGTATTGGTTATGAGCGATTTTTTTTTTTTTTTTTTAAATGGGTTTAGAAAAGCACTTATCAAATATCCCTCCTTCCACGTTGAGGACTCTAATCTACTGGGCTAGGGCTGCAAGGAGTCTTTTTGTAGAGCAACTGCTTGTACCCCTCGTCCGCAGACTAAAACAGAAGAATAGGACATGGTCTATTTTTTTGCAAAACAGACATACTGACAAGGAATTCACATAGTCATATTGTGTGTTTGTTTTTCTTTTTGTTTGTTTGTTTTTTTTGCGACCCCATTGAAATGAATGATTCCACATACGGGTTTAAAAAAAAAAAAAAAAAAAAAAAAATAGAACGGACATGGGCAAAAAATACATGTTGTTTGCATTCACCCTAAGGTTGTGTATACACCACGGCTTTGGCTACCTAAGATCACTATATAGCATTGTAGCCTCACAACATAATGCTAGTGAACTGGGTCGTAGCACAGCGCACAAGTTACTGTGAGCCCAGATTCTCAACCCCTCCCCCCCCAAACAATGATAAGCTTCCTTCCATCCTTCGGTGGCCAAAGGTGGCAGATAGCCCCTGCCTAAAAGTCAGTCAGTTACTCTACAAAATATCTTCATGTAACCTTGGCATTTAAAGGGCTTGTCTAGAAAGCAGGAGATGTCAAATGATAAACTAGATATTAATATTAGTATTTCTTGTTTTGTTACTTTATGACATTCTCTGCATTCACAGCTATTTTTAAAGGAAATCTGTCACATGATTTTAGTGTATGAAACTATAAGTATTGCCATGTTCAATAAACTACCTTGTGTCCTGGTGTAGTCTTCATTCGTTGTTTCCTGCTGTGGTTTTTGTTTTATTCCACTTTTTATGATATGCAAATTTTCTATGAAGGAGCCCAGAGGGGCGTTAATATCGATATAGAGAGCCCAGTAACGCCCCCCTCCTGTGCCCAAACACGCCTCTTCAGGGCAGGAGTAACGGCCCACATTAGCATTGTTGGTAGCCGCCCACCCCCCCTCCGCTACATCACGGCAGCTCTTCAAACCACTCCCAGAGCTGCCGGCCTCTCTCAGCCAAAATCTCGCGCAGGCGCAGTACCGCTTTTGAAGCCGGTTGCCTTGAGAGTATTACTATCGCGCAGTCGCAGTACCGCTCGCTGCCTGCGCGATAGTAATACTCTCATCGGCTGAGAGCGGCAGGCAGCTCTGGGAGTGGTTTGAAGAGACGTGACGTAGCGGAGGGGGGGCGGCGGCCAACAATGCTAATGTGGGTCGTTACTCCTGCCCTGGGAGCAGTAAGAAGGCGGGCTGGGCACAGGAGGGGGGCGTTACTGGGCTCCCTATATCGATATTAACGCCCCTCTGGGCTCCTTCATAGAAGATTTGCATATCATAAAAAGTGGAATAAAACAAAAACCACAGCAGGAAACAACGAATGAAGACTACACCAGGACACAAGGTAGTTTATTGAACATGGCAATACTTATAGTTTCATACACTAAAATCATGTGACAGATTTCCTTTAAGGTCTCTTACAGACGGGCGTCTGAAAGACACACAGCATTATAAATCATTGTAATGCTTCACGCTCCTGCGAAACGAGCTGTGTCCAGAACAGGAAATCACACTCGCACATGAAGCCTGATTTCCGCACAGGACACGCCCGTCTGAAAGAGGCCTAAGTGTCCCGTCATCTCTCCCGACTCTTTTAATAAACACTTTTATTCACCTTAAAGGGGTATTCCCATCTCACAAATGTAGTTTGTATAGTTAGATATAGCCATACCAGTATTATTACTAATAGAATGTATTTATATAAAATGTACCGTTTAGAAGATTTTCCTATTTGTATTTCCATTGTCCCACACACATCAGTCAGGCCGTTGCCCCTGGTTACCATGTAGTAGTGGTGGTCGGCTTGCTCTGAGGTAACTGCTGTATTGTGAACACACATTACATGAACATGCGGAGACACATCTTAGGGTTGTAGCATTTTTGTCTGCGCTTCCAAAATGCAGAGAAACGGATCCTGTTCCAATATCAATTCTTCCCTATGGAGCAGGATCCGTTTATAAAGTCTGCGTTATGGACGGATCCTGACCATTGTGTTTCGGACTGGTAGCGTCCATAACGTAGATGTGAAAGTACCTAAGATGTGTCTCCCCATGTTCATGTAATGTGCGTTCACAATACAGCAGTTACCTCAGAGCGGGTTTGAAAAGAAGCAAGCCGACCACCACTACTACATGGCCGAGGTGGCCGTAACCAGGGGCAACGACCTGATTGATGTGTGTGGGACAATGTCTATACAAATAGGGAAATCTTCTAAACGGTACATTTTATATAAATACATCCTATTAGTAATAATACTGGTATGGCTATATCTAACTATACAAACTACATTTGTGAGATGGGAATACCCCTTTAAAGCAGGGATGCTCAAACTGCGGCACTTCAGCTGTTACAAAACTACAACTCCCAGCATGCCCTAATAGCTGTAGGCTGTTCAGGCATACCGAGTAGTTTTGCAACATAAAGCAATTCTGGACCTTTTTTTTTTTTCCTTTTCCTCTTAGAGCTCTGCGTTTTGCGATTCCTCTGTCATTCCTCCTAGTAATGTATAAATTGACGACTGGCTGTTACCATCAGGTGCCCCTATGTTGTGATGTTATCGGCGCTGACTGTAAAATGTCAGAACAGGGACACGTCCCCCAATCGGTAACGCCCAGTTGTCTGTTTATTCATACATTTCTAGGAAATATAACAGGAACGGTACAACATGAAGAGTTCGTAGGAAAGATAATGATGATTATTATATTAAAGGGGTATTCTGAGAACGTGTTTCACATATAAAATATGTATGCAATAAGCATGGACAGAGTTTAGGAGGAGGACCCTGCCTGCAAGATGTTCCAGAAATGTTATTTCATGATAAGTAGAAGTCTGTACTGAAACAGATGTCAGTAGTCCTGACGGGTAATCTATAACCCGAGAAGAGCAGCTCACTTTGGAAGGTTATGTCCTCCAGCCCATTGATTTCAATAGGACCCTGCAGTACTTCATTCACCCTGTGGTGGCGCTGTAGATTAGGATAGAGGCA
The DNA here is from genome assembly GCA_900303285.1 of Rhinella marina. Taxonomy (NCBI): domain Eukaryota; kingdom Metazoa; phylum Chordata; class Amphibia; order Anura; family Bufonidae; genus Rhinella; species Rhinella marina. The sequence goes on along the minus strand of ONZH01024521.1, from coordinate 142,901 downwards.
GATCATACCGTAGCAGCGGTGTCCACTCTTTCTAGTAGTGAATCAATCATTTACTGCTAAATGTTTTATGCACACTGTACTGAGACCGGTAAAGACTGGACAGTTCTGGGTACGGGCTAAAACTGAGTCTTATGTATTTTGCAACCTTTAAGTATATATATATATATATATTTTTTTGAAACTGCAAGACTTTCCTTTCTCGTGGCTAACTTGTTTTCCTTGTCTCCTGAAAAGTCTCCTTCAAAATGGTATTGGAAGTTAGTACCTGTAAGTGAAGTCCCTCTCTGTAAATTCTCATCCATCCAACCATGGCACTCTGTCATTGTAGCGTGAGCTTCTCCATACTCTCTCCACGTCTGCCGCCAACAAGCAGGAAACAGAACGACAAAGCCCCACAAAAAAAAAATAAAAAAGTACACAGAAGTGGCCCAGACATTCCTGGCATTTTGTTTAGTAGCCGTATACGTACATAATATCCACACGAGGAAGAGAATCCCCTCTCCCGGCATCGCCCGTGGCTCTGTGCTTTTGTCCGTCTGTCTTTCTCTGTGACTGATTTCCCATCTAACCATCGTCTGTGCATTAACCGTTTGTTCTTTCTGTTCCATCTGTGTCTGTAAGCCTGATCTAATGCATGCACTAGCGCACTGCATGCAGGAGCCTGTGGAGTATGCACGAGTGGTATAGTATAACCTTTTCCTATCTAGCAGATCTGACTTGTGGCAGCACGGTCCACTACTTTTTTTTTTTTTTTTTAACCAGTTTGTGGCCAAGATGACGTACACTAAAACATCTCTTGCCACGTGTGATCGTAATACTATTTAACCCTGAAAATGTTTGCCCGGATTGGACATTTTCAGTGTCTTGCTGTGCCAGCTCACGGACTCATTCTATAGGATAACCTATGGCGAGTAGGACTTCAATTGCCTGCTTTTCCTGTGTAAGTTAAAGGGTCCTTAAAGGAGTTATCCAACCCCTCTAATGCCCGGGCCCCTCATACAGGTTGTACTTACCCCGCTCCCCGACACCCGCGTCGCTCCTGATCGCCGCGCTGCATCTCCCCATCGCTCTGATCAAAACAGCCAGTTGCCTCCCAAGTGTCACCTGCGATGCTAGAAAGGCACGTCCCTGTCGTGGCCTGCTATTGACTGAACCACCCCCCCATCCCGTGCGGGGATCAGGAACGACACAGGTGCCAGGGAGCAAGGTAATTACAACCTGTATGAGGGGCCCGGGCATTATAGGAGTTAGATAACCCCTTTAAAATTTTGATACATCATGGCGACATATCAAAAGGTTTTAATCGGGGAGTGCTGAATGAGGGGAGAGAAGCACTTGCATATGGGTCTTTCTTTCCTTGCTGGGTCCCGTCTTGCTCCCGGCGTGATATGTTAACCCCTCTCTCACCTCGTTTTAGTGATCGGTGGGGATCTAAGCAAAATCAAAACCTCTGATATGTCGCTATAACCTATCAAAAGTTCTGCGACCCTTTAAGCTCTCCTATATTGGTAGAGGAATGGATATAAAACCCTAGAAGTATTTTGTGGGATTGTTTGGAGGTATTTTGTTTTTTTTTTTTTTTTTTTGCCACTGATCTTTATTGAAGTAACGTAATGGTGAAAGAGCCATCCGGGCGCTCACTTAACGTGTCGAGGCAGGTAGATGTAAAAGAGCCAAGAGCTGCTAGAAAGAGCATCTCCTGTTCTGGCACGCCCCCGCTGCCACGTATGGTATGTTCAGTCCTTCGTGTGAATGGACAGCATATAATGCATTGGGATGGTTACTTCCCCAGTGTTAAAGGAGTATTCCAGGTGTTAAAAGTTATCCCCTACCATCAGGATAGGATATAACTATTGGATCGGGACCCACGTAATCGCCCTGAACTCCCCGGAGCCCCCGAAATGAATGGAGCGGCAGGTCCGCAATTCAAACTGCTGATCCATTCATCTCTCTGGAAGTTCTTGAAATATCAGAGCGCTGTACTCTGCTATCCGTGGAACTCGTGCAATGGCGTGCGCAATCTTGAATTGATGCTCCGTCCTGTTTTTTGGGGGGGGGATGTACAAGGTACCTAATAGTTATCTTCTATCCTGTGGATAAGGGATAACGTTTAACAATCAGAATACTCCTTTTAAGGCTACTTTCACACTAGCGTTTTATAATTCCGGTATTGAGTTCCGTCATAGGGGCTCAATACTGGAATAAAACGCTTCAGTTTTGTCCCCATTCATTGTCAAATGAGGGAAAAACTGAACTAAAGACAACGGAGGCTCCTGAAAGCATTCCGTTCCGTCTTCAGACTGGAGAGCAAATCGCAGCATGCTGTGGTTTGCTCTCCGTCCTGGGCATCCGCACCAAGACGGATCCGTCATGACCCCCAATGCAAGTCAATGGGGACGGATCCGTTCAGTGTGACACAGTAAACGGATCCGTCTTCCATTGACTTTCAATGGAGTTCATGACGGATCCGTCACATACACACATACATACACATACATACTTACATGCTCCCGGCAGGTCTCCACAGTACAGGAGCAGGACGGCGCACACATAGGACGATTCCACCCTGCACCCAGCAGAGGGCGCTGTGGGGAATCGTCCTATGTGTACGCCGCCCTGCTCCTGTACTGTGCTGTGGAGACCTGCCGGGAGCATGTAAGTGTATATGTGTGTATGTACTGTGTGACGTGTGGGGCCGGAGTGCGGTTCCGGCCCCACGCATGTCCCTGCGGCAGCACGGATCCGGTGGCACCCTTCACCTGCCGGATCCGGGCTGCCGCTAGTGTGAAAGTAGCCTAACAGTTGGGTTAGGCTTGTAAGGAACGTGTATTCAGTTGATAATTGGCCCTGCCGAACATGTGACAGATCGGCAAATGCTCGTTTGTTGGCTGATCGGATCGTTTATGTAGCCCCCCCCCCCCAAAAAAATGGTTTTCTGCAAACGAGATTTGCTGCTGACTGTATGCAAACTGTGTGGGCAGTGTGAGCGTACTAATGATCGTGTGTCCCCTGTGCAGTTTGCATCGGCCCTTTAAACAAGCACCGACCGACTTGTTGCATGCATGGTGCTTGGCGCTCATTATGGCCCTGTCTGGGCTCCCTGTAGTCTCGTATCAGAAAGTTCTTTCACCAGGCGAATTGTTTGCATTGATGCTGCTGTCTTGCATCATTCGCCCCTTTAATTTTCCATGCTCCAGCACAGTCAGATATTCCAGTCCTAGCAGTGGGTAAATAATTGCCGAGTGAACAACGTGAAGAATGAAGGGTCCTGAGTCCCCCATTGTGCGGTGGAGATCGGTGCAGTGGTCACCCATATGCAGTACAGCTCCATAGACACAGAATGAGGAGGAATAAATGGCCGGGAGGAGGAATACATTTTAAGATGCTGTAAGATTGTGGGTTTTTTTGTGACGGAGATAACGAGGAGCTCTATTCGTAGTCCCCCCTGGAGCTGCATCATGCACGTATTACTTTTATTTTAATAAAGATCATTTAAAAAAAAAAAAAAATCGACCTGGCAGCGCCCACAGGATATTTCCGCGTTGTGTGCCTCCTCTGTGGAGTGAGGTCCGGTGTAGTGATCGGCCGCCTCCTGCCTGTTGTGTGTGGTTGTCTCTGTAGCGTCCTTACAGTGTGGATATTTGATACTCTTCCATCACTAGCAGCGCAGTCCACCCGCTTCTGTACTTTTTAGTTTTAGTTGTTTAACATGTAAAGTGTCGTTTTTTTTTTTTTTTTTTTTTTTTATAATTATTATTCTGTCTGATTGTTGTACTAGAAATGACGTTTTATTGGAGCTTTGTGGTAACGCTTGACATTTGCCGTTTCAGATACGTTACCGCCGCGATCACCCATCGAATAGACAGCTCCCCTGCTTCCCATTGCTAGAAGACCTAATGAAAGATATTAGCGATGGCGCCGCCCTTCTGACTGTTATCCACTTCTACTGCCCAGAGTTGATGAAGTTGGATGGTACGTGGACGCACTCAAAGGGCATCTGTCAGTAGATTTGTACCTATGACACTGGCTGACCTGTTACATGTGCACTTGGCAGCTGAAGACATCTGTGTTGGTCCCATGTTCATATGTGTCCACATTGCTGAGAATAATAAAGTTTTAATATATGCAAATTAGCCCCTAGGAGCAATGGGGGCGTTACCGTTACACCTAAAGGCTCAGCCCTTTCTGGGGCTACTGCTTCACCTCCACTTTAACCCTTTAATCCCCGGAGTTTTTTTTCGGTTTTGCGTTTTCGTTTTGCGCTCCTTGCCTTGATACAGCCATAACTTTTTTTATTTTTCTGTTCACATAGCTGTATGATGGCTTGTTTTTTGCAGAACAAGTTGTACTTTCCAACGCCACCATTTAATATTGCATATGGTGTAGTGGGAAGCGGGAAAAAAAATTTCAAATTGGGTGAAATTGCAAAAAAAAAATGTTTTTCAGGTTTTTTATTTACAGCGTTCGATGTGCGTTTAAAACTGACCAGTTACTTTCATTCTACAGGTCAGTACGAATCCGGCAATACCTAATATGTATAGTTTTTCTTGCATTTTAAAAATGCAATTATAAAGAATTTTTTTTTTTCCCCCCAGTTCTTGACCCTATAACTTTTTGGTATTTTTGTGTATGGAGCTGTATGGGGGCTCATTTTTTGCGGGGCAATCTGAACTTTTTATTGATACCATTCTGGGGTGTGTATGTCTTTTTGATCGCTTTTTATTTAATTTAAAAAAAAAGACAAAAAATGGCGAATCGGCCATTTTGACGCTTTTTTTCGTATGGGAATTTTTTTCCGCACACGGCGATAACCATGATATGTATTTTTTAATTTTTTTAATAGTTTTTTTTTTGAACTTTTACGTTTTTTGTTTTGTTTTTATTTTATTTTTTTAATTTAATTTTTTATTTTACGCCTTTTTTTAGGGAACTATTACAAGCGATCATCTGATTGCTTATATCATAGACTCCAATGCACTTACATTGGAGTCTATGAGGATTTCAATGCTTTCCTATGGAGCCCTATTACAGGCAAGGGCTCCATAGGAAAGCCTATGCAGCAGCCTCCTGTCATTCACTATCACAGGGGCTGCTGCAGGCACGCTCCAGCTCCTCCGATCGCCACACGGGGGAGCCTGAGCAACACCGGAAGCGTACGCTTCCGATGTTTGCCGCCTTCGGGTGCGGCTGTCAGGCTTGACCGCGGCACCCGAGGGGTTAAATGTCCACGATCGGCATTAATGCCGGTGCGGACGGTAGCCGCGGGTGCCTGCTAGTAGGGTGTGCAGGTCACCCGCGGCCATCACGCCCGCTCCGTGCATGAGCGGCCGCCATCTTGAAACACGCGCCCAGCCCCGTACTATTAGTGCACTGGGTGCGAAGGGGTTAATTGACCAGACCAGGCGTCTTTTCACTGTCTGACCCTGTCAATCAAGGTGCAAAGGGCACAGCAGTTGCAGAGAGAGCAGAGTTTCTAGGTGTAACGGCTACGCCCCCGTTGCTCCTAGAGGCTCATTTGCATATATTAATGAATATCGTTGGCTGTTATTGTAAAATGCATTAACTTTGCTACGTATTTTCATTTATTGCTTGGTTTGTTTCACTGTGTACGACATACAGTCAGCTGCTGTTGATGGATCTTGTTTTGGATGTATTTATATTATAATTATGGCGTCAGTTCCTGAATTTGAATGGACTGTACCACGAAGACATATACCTCATATGCATATACCCCATTAGATCATATGCATGTCCTATAGGGGTTCCCCTGCCCGGGCCCTCCTTCTGTTAGGACATTACACCGCCAGTTACATCCCTGATCCATATTTCCCGTGGGAGATAAGCGTCTCGTTCCGCCAGCAGCTATCTAATATGTATGGCCAACTGGGCTCAGAAATAATTTTCCTTGCAGGGTTAAATCTGTGTACTGCGGTCCTCTGACACGGCTGTTCTCTCTCCCACAGACATCTGTTTAAAGGAAGTGACATCAATCGCTGACAGCCTGTACAACATCCAGCTTCTGAAGGAGTTCTCCAGCGAATATCTCAATAAGTGTTTTTATTTGACCTTAGAGGACATGTTATACGCTTCATCAGTGCTGAAGGTAGGATGTTCACGTGAAGGTACAAAGAAAACAAACTGCAAACTGGAAATACACCTTGGAGTAATCGCTTTTGTTTGTTTCCGCAGCCGAATATAATGGTTTTTATTGCCGAGCTTTTCTGGTGGTTTGAAAATGTGAAGCCCGACTTTGTTCAGCCTAGAGATACACAAGAGGCTAAAGAAGGTACGCCCGATCGGACTGTCATGGCTGCTGCGTAAGGCTAGGGCTACACGGTGACTGATGGTTATGTGACCAAAGTCACCACGTGTGATTTGTCTGTGACTTGCTGTCGCACTCAAATCGTACAGCTCTGTTCAGGTCATGTACGATTTAAGATTTGCTATTGGACAGTGGAACCTGACCTGTTGCAAGTGAGTTGCAGTCAAACGTTGTGTTGGAAAAGTCTCTTGCAGTCATGACGGGTGTAGTAGAGCAACCACAATCCTTGCTTGTGATGTTGAGCCTCCAAAGTCGCCCCAATCTTATTCATTAGAGATACATTGGTACACTGTGCATTAAAGGGGTATTCTCATCTTAGACAATGGGGGCATATCGCTGGGACCCGCACCTATATCCAGAACGGAGCCCCCGAACTGAATGAGGGCGCACTGCACATGCGCAGCCACCCTCCATTCATTTCAATGGGGCCGCCGACAATAGCCAAGCGCTGGCTCGGCTATTTCCGTCGGCTCCATAGAAATGAATGGGAGCGGTGGCCGCGCCTGCGCGCTGCGCTCCCATTCATTTCTATGAGCGCAGCAGCCGGAAACCTGGGGTCCTCCAGGCGCAGCGCTCCCCGCTCCGTTCTGGATATAGGTGTGGGTCCTATAAGACAATGGGGGAACATCCTAGCGATATGCCCCCATTGTCTAAGATGAGAATACCCCATTAAGTAAACCCTACCTATTCACTGACAGCAAACCTCTTGGAAAAGTTGTGCCGCAAAGCATATTGGGAATGTACAGAACTTTTTATTATTCAGTGACTAAAGGGGTGTTCCCATCTGGGCTTCTAGGACATCTCCAGGGGACATGCCACAAATGTCATAGGTGTGGGACCCAGAAGCTAACTTGGCTTCCAGAACTCCCATAGAAGTGAATAGTGAGATCTGAGCATGCTCAGCCACTTCTCAATTAAAGGGCATCTGTCAGCAGTTTTGTACCTATGAGACTGGCTGACCTGTTACATGTGCACTTGGCAACTGAAGACATCTGTGTTGGTCCCATGTTCATATGTATCCTCATTGCTGAGAAAAATGATGGTTTAATATATGCAAATGAGCCTCTAGGAGCAACGGGGGCGTTGCCCTTACACCTAGAGGTTCTGCTCTCTCTGTCTCACTTTCACAGTTGAGGAGGTTGCAGCAGAGAGAGCAGAGCCTCTAGGTGTAATGGTAACGCCCCCGTTGCTCCTAGAGGCTCATTTGCATATGTTTAAACTTCATTTTTCTCGGCAATGCGGCCAGATATAAACATGGGACCAACACAGATGCCTTCAGCTGCCAAGTGCACATGTAACAGGTCAGCCAGTCTCATAGGTACAAAACTGCTGACAGATGCCCTTCAATGTCTGCACAGAACAGAGCCTTTTTTTTTTTAATATATATATTTTTATTGTATTTTTTTTTAATTATAATCAGAACATTTGATTCTTTTTTTTTTTTTCAAGCTTTTTTAGAATCGTAGTCTCTTGCTCTTTTTTTGTAGACTACATACAGTACATATAAATAAAAGGTATAACGAATAAAAGTCCTGAAACAAAAGTAAAGCAAAAATATATATAAATATATAACTTTAAGCCCGCTGCGGGATCTGCACCTAGCGGATGGTTATGGCATACACATGTCCAGATGAGAGAAGCTTTATTAATGAGGAATATCACTGTAAATCTAGATTTTGCCTTTGACATATAAATTGGGGTAAAATGATGTGTCTAAAAATACTGGGTGTCTGATAAATCTGTAAGAGTTGTGAATTTTGTCTTTTTGAATCAATCTCCGCAGCAAAAGCAGTATTCCCGCATAAAAACAGTCGCCCTCAGATTCCAATTTCCAATGCAACAAAGCGGAGTTTTATGGCGAGCCCCTCGGGCGCAGCAGATTCCCATTCATCGGCTCACAACACGTCTGACTCCAGCGGCAGAAATTACTTGCAGCCTGAAGAAGTGGAAAAGTGAGTGTTTAATTTTATTTTTAAAATTTTTTTAATTGTTGGAAACCAGTTTATTGCAGCGCTGTCATAAAGGCAAGTAATTTGAAGATCTGCAACATCCCTTCTCTTCGGCCTCATGCACATGACTGTATGTTCGGTCCGCATCCATTCTGCATTTTTTGGGGATCAGATGCAGACCTATTAATTTCTATGGGGCCAATAAAGATGCGGACAGCACACAGTGTGTGTTGTTTTCTTTGTCATCACAATAAAGAGAGAACATGTCGTATTCTTGTCTGTTTTGAGGACAAGGATAGGACATTTCTACAGGACGTGCACATGGCCGAGATCCATGTCTTGCGGACCACACAACTACAGTCTAGTGCACAAGGCCTTAAAGGGGTTTTCCCATCTTTGACAATGGGGGCATATCGCTAGGATACGCCTCCATTGTCTTATAGGTGCGGGTCCCACTGCTGGGACCCGCACCTATATTGAGAACAAGCGGGGGAGCTCTGAGCCTGGAGGTTCCCCGGGGTCCGACCACCGACAGGCCTTCCCCGCTGCGCTAATAGAAACGAATGGCAGCGCGCCGTGCATCCGCAGCCGGGCTCCCATTCATTTCTATTGAGCCGACGGAAATAGCAGAGTCAGCGATGGCAGCATAGAAATGAATGGGAGCGTTGGCACAAGATAGGATAACCCCTTTAAAGGGGGGTGATTTTAATTATTGCATTATACTTATTTTGAGCTAAAAATCATTTTTTTTTTTCAGTTAGTCTTTATTAACAATATGTAATCCTTTCTTGTGTACATACATAGCTGAGATGCTCTACTAGCTGCCAGTGGATTTTTTGTCTTTTCCAGCAGACTTCTTATCTCTGCTCCCTCACATTATAAACACTCATTAAAGCTGAATCCTTATCTTACTGATAAGAATGTGGCTTAAATAAGTGTTTATGACCTCTTAGTAGTTTAGAGATAAGGATTATTAGGTGATGGCACAAAGTGAAAGTACCGGTCACACAGAAAAACGATTAACCCTTTGTGACTGAACAGCTCAATATTTTAATAAAGGCCAATTGAAAATATGATTTTTAGCCAAAAATAAGTTAAATGCAATCATAAAAAAAATTACTCTAAAGGTGTACACAGCCTTTAATGAGAACCCCTGGCGATCAGCTATTATCCCTGAGAAAAGCTGCACATTTATCTTGCAGCGGCCACTGCAGGATAAATGTGGTATTGCATGACCCTCATTTAAATCTGCTATATATTCACATTGGGTCCTCTTTAAAGAGAGCTCTATCACAAGACTCCACTTTATGATGTCTGTATTTCTAATAGGGTTATATGCACAAGGGTTGGCAACCACTTGATCCCAAGTTAGTGGTTGATCAACTTCCATCTTAATTTAGTATTTTGGTTTTCACTGTGATTAATGTTTTCTTACTATAATATAGATTAGCCTTGGATGACAGATATTTACTTCTAGCTTTGACTGAATCACGGGTGAATCAGAAAACAGAAGTCCTGTTTTAATTGAAGATCTGTTCTGGGTTAATGATATTTAATTATATCTGTCCTCTGGTGATTTAATCTGTGTCTGCACTGTGTGTGTGTGTCTTCTGCTTTCCTCCGCTATTATGTTGGTCCCATAATTAACTTTGTGTTAATCATTATTCAGTGGGAAAGGAAGCACCGCCTTCAGCCCGTCCCATCCGCTGCTGCCCTTAAGACAAAAACAGCAGAAGACTGTACAGTCCGAGGATAGCCCCAGTAAGTATACGCTCATTGCACAGTGTTACGTAGATGATCGTTTTACAATTAGTCCACATGTGGGACTTCCAGCTCTGAAGCCAGGATGACTTCAAGGGATTTTCAACATTAACTTTTTTTTTACGTTTTAGATTGTTTGACCAACAGCTGTCCGTCCATCCCCCCCCCCCCCCCCCATGTACATTTGACTCGGCCAAATATGTATGTGTTTTCAGTGGTGAGAGGGGAATAAGCTACTGACAGACTCAAGCATAGGCTTATCTACCATAAGAACAAAGGATTAGGCATGCAGAGATCCAACTGCCTGATACCAACTTATGAAATATGTAAGAACACCTTTTAGAGCCTGCAAAAATTTGACATTTCCCATCTATATTTTAGGTCACAGAGATCGCGCTAATTCCTTGACTCGTTCTGATGTTCCCCCTCGATCATCTGTCATGGCTTGGGCAGAGAAGAAGCCACGGTCAGTATCTCGTCGAGCTGCAACTACTTTGGCATATTTTAGTTTTAAATCAATAATTTAATAAGTTTTAATGTTAAAGAAGAACTCCCGACAAAAATTTTATTCCATGTCCTGCTAGAAATGTACATGATGTAATCTGTAGTGAATGTCATTTTCTTACCAGTGTCTGAATTTTTGACTTCTATCATCCTGAAGTTTCTTATCTGTGTCATGTGACCAGCAATTAGACCCACCAACTCACACAGAGACTTATGTGTGGACAGGAAGTCTAATTCTCTATGTATTCCTATGAGACTGAAAGCGAGGCTCCCATAGGAATGAATAGAGCAGTGACTGGCTTCCTGTCCTGGGTCAGTTGGAGGTCAGGGAGTTGGTCACATGACCCAGCTACAATAAGAAGAGAGGTTTTTACTCACAGAAACAGTCACTGATAAGAAAATGACAATCACTACAGATTATATCATGCATCTTTCTAACAGGTCAGAGAATAAAAATTTTTGCGGGAGTTCTTCTTTAGGCTTTCTTTAAATATTAATTATCAAAATTAAATAAATTACTTTTAGGTCGTAGTGATGTGAGGTTTTGATTTTCCTTGTTGTGAAACAACCCCTTTAAGCCACATTCTTATCAGTAAGGAGTGTTCAGGAGGGCAGAATAAAAATACAGAGCAATCTACTAGAGAATCTCAAAGCTGTACAGAGAAAGGGGCTCAAAACTTCTAATAAATTCCAATTTAAATGATTTTTAGCTAAAATGAGTACAATACAATAATAAAAAAATTGCCCTCAAAAGTGTACATAGCCTTTAAAGATTCCTTCCAGATAGACTGTAAGTGCTTTTATACTACATCCCAGTTCCAGGATGTAGTATAGCCTGCATGTATGGTGGAGGATACTCAGAGTATCTTTACAGAATTTGTGGATCCTATCCAACACTGAGGCTCCATTCACACGTCCTGTTTTTCTTTCCTGATTCGATCCTGATCCTGATCTGGATCCATTCATTTCAATGGGTCCTGAAAAAATCAGAATCGAATCAGGAAAGAAAAACAGGACGTGTGAATGGAGCCTAAAGGGAATGATTGCACACGAACGTATGCTGCCCCATTCCTGCGGGCCGCATACGGCGGGTCCACTTATTAACGGGCACCGCCGTGTGCAGCCCGCATCACGGATGGCGGACCCATTCACTTCAATGGGTCCGCGATCCGGGAGATACGGAGCGGAGGCACAGATCGGAACACCACGAAAGCACTACTTTTTTGCGGTGCGCACCCTCGGATGCGGATCGCGGACCCCATTCAAGTGAATGGTTCCGCGATCCGCATGCGGTGGCCTCACGGTCAGTGCCCGTGCATTGCGGACCGCAGTTTGCAGCCCGCAGCACGGGCACGGCCGGCACACGTTCGTGTGCATGAGGCCTAAAGGGAATGATTCCAGTAATATACTCCCCATTCCTTTAAGGAGCTCAGTGAACTAGTCTTACTAAGAGATCAACGACCCCTGCAGTTGTTAATATTTTCTTCCCTCTCTATTCACACAGGCCCCTTTCCCAGCCTCCATTTGCCCTCCATTGTGCTGATGATGTTGATGCAACCTCTGGCGACAGCATTAGTCTTGCTCGGTCCATAAGTAAGGACAGCTTGGCTTCCAATATCATACATGCAACTCCCAAGCACCAGCCCGCTAATTCTGCAGCACATGTACCCTCAAGAAGTCTGCTGGGAAATGTAGATATCGAAGACGACGAAGAGGAGCTTGTTGCGTTCATTAGAGCAGATGAAACCTCAAGTCATGGAGACCTCGAAGTGCAGAGCTTCTCCTCCCGGGCCTCCAGTCAACCCGGCACAGCAAGATCCCCAGGAAGGATATCGGCAGATGTAGACGGCAAGCCAGAGAGTTTCTTCTTGGAGCCTTTAATGCCTGCTGTTCTCAGACCAGCAAAAGAAAAACAAACTGTTCCCAAAAGAGAGGAGTATGGTGAAGTGAAGCAGAGAAGTTTCATTTCCAGGCGTCAGAATGAGGCGTCGCAGTCTTTTCCACGCAAGAAAATAACCACTAACCACACAGGACGAGATCTGAACAGAACATTTACCCCGGTCTGTAGTACTGACTTACCTGCGGCGGATTCTTCTAGATTAGATCCCCTGCAGATGTCTTTGGAAAATGGTAGCGCCACATTCAGGCCACTTGCGACCAGCAGTGTTGATCCGTCAGAGCAGCCCGGCGGTGGGTTTTTCCTTCATGATTCTAAAGCTGAAGCTGTCGAGGAAGAACAGCCGGCGCATCTCCTAGCAGATAAAGAGCAAGATCCAGAAAGCACTTGGACGGTATTAAGGACTGACTCTGATTCTGACAATCTGGATCTGGAAGATTGTGAGCCGGATCTGCCCCCTTCCCGCCCAGTCTGTAAATACATAGGTGAAGAAGAGTCTGCCAAATTGCAGGAGGATATGAAAGTAAAGGAGAATGATGACAAAGACGATGCCAGTGGGCGCTCTAGTCCGTGTCTAAGTACAATATCCCAGGTAAGCAGCGTCTCCATGGCTAGCGGCAGTGTCCGTATGACCAGCTTTGCGGAGAGAAAGTTTCAGAGGCTGAATAGCTATGAAGCAAAGTCAAGTACAAGCAGCTCACAAAAGACCACCCCGGATGGCTCTGAGTGCGGCCCTCCTCCGCTGACCACCTGGAAGCAGCGGAGGGAGCAGAGTCCTGGGAGGCAGAACAAAGACCACTCAAACGTAATTGCTTCTGAACTTGTCCAACTTCACATGCAGCTGGAGGAGAAGCGGAGGGCTATCGAAGCTCAGAAGAAGAAGATGGAGTCGCTGTCTGCAAGGCAGCGGTTAAAACTCGGCAAAGCCGCGTTCTTGCATGTCGTGAAAAAAGGAAAAGCTGACGGACCTTCTCACCCCTTGAAGCCTGACCATTTCCCTAAGGATTACACTAAGCTGAACCAGGAGTCGGCTGACGTCGTCAACTCCAAGGCAGAAGCGCACCTTGAAAAAACTGACCTGGCAAGCGAAGTTTCCAAAGAACCTAAAGTCGAGGAAGTGTTTGAGCAGAAGCCCAAGGAGCCAGATTTAGAAGAAGGAGACCTGTGCAACGTCATTGCAGACGTTAGTCCTGAAGAGGCGGACGGCGAGTTAGATGTGAACGAGTGTAACCTTTCCATTGAAAAGCTAAATGAGACGATCAGTACACTACAACAGGCGATACTGAAGATTTCCCAGCAGCAAGAGATGCTCATGAAGGCACCCGGCTCCGTAATACCTGAGCTTAAGAATAGCACCCAAGACCGTAAGTTAAAACCACCTGTTCAGTTTATAGAGCCCCTGTCCCCAACAGGAACCTCTACGGGACCTCGTAAGAGATTTGGTCAGGGTCGTAACTCCAGGTCATCACGGGCATCTGAACATAAAACCACCAAGGAAAAGACATCACGTGTGATAACCCCCACCCACAGCATAGAAACTTTACCCCACTTAAAATCTGCCCCATCTCTGAAATCACCTTGTGCCCCTCCTGATATTGTAGAAAACGGTACAGAACAAGTAAGTGGTGCGCAGGATAAATCCCCCGCTACTTTCCGGCTCCATCAGGAGAACACCCAGAGGACATTTGTTCTATCCACCTCCAGAGATGCAAATATACTTTCTGAACAAATGCACAGAGACTCTTTGAACGCCGCGCGCGTGGCTGGCGTGGGATCTTCCGAGACGTCTGGAAAAGAAAACGTCCCAGAGGACGAGCGGCTCAAGAACAAAAGTAGCCTGATTGAGGTTGATCTCTCTGAACTGAAAGATCCCGAGGAAGAGGACGGAGCTGAGGATTCTGAAAAATCCACAGATGTGATCAGTGAAGATCAGAAGTCTGGTGTTGGGTTTTTCTTTAAGGCAAGTAGCCCCCAATCCATTGTTATCTTGTCTGTGTAAGCCGTGACTTTGTTCAAATTACTCTGGGCACCAGGTAAGGATATGTACTGGTTTTACTTACTGCCCAGTGGCTGAGAACTGCGTGGCAAAACATGCATGCATATAGTTTTACTGGTAATTGCCACGGTTTTGTGGTTTTAAAGGGAGCAGACTTGTCCCTATGAAACTGACTGGCCTGTTGCATAAGACATCTGTGTTGGTCCCGTGTTCATATGTGCCCCCATTTCTGATAAAACTGTGAATTTTTAATACATGCAAATGAGCCTTTAGGAGCAACGGGGGCGTTACCATTACACCTAGAGGCTCTGCTCTCTCTGTAACTCTGCACTTTGATAGGACCAGGCAGGTGTGATCAGATTTAGGCTTCATTCACACGACCGTATTTTGTTTCCGTGTCCGTTCCGTTTTTTTTTTTTTTTTTGCGGACCGTATGCGGAACCATTCATTTCAATGGGTCCGCAAAAAAAACGGAAGGTACTCCGTGTTCATTCCGTTTCCGTATTTCCGTTCCGCAAAAAAGATAGAACATGTCCTATTCTTGTCCGTTTTGCTGACAAGGATAGGCATTGTTACAATGGATCCGCAAAAAAAACGGAAACACGGATGCCATACGGAACGTCATCCGTTTTTTTTTTTGTGGATCCGCAATTTGCGGACCGCAAAACACATACGGTTGTGTGAATGAAGCCTTACACTGCTGCGCCCTGCCAAAGTGCAGAAAGAGCAGAGCCTCTAGGTGTAATGGTAACGCCCCTGTTGCTCCTAGAGGATCATTTGCATATAGTAAAACATCGTTTCTCTCAGCAATGTGGAATGCAGATGCCGCCAAGTGCACATTCAACAGTTCAGGCAGTTTCAAAGGTACAAAACTGCTGACAGATGCCCTTTAACTTTACCTGTCGTAGCTGTGAAACTGCACACGGTTATTGCTATGCATTCTCGACTTGGCACAGCCATATCGTCTGAATTATACCCTAATGCTTCAGTTCAAAGAACATAAACATGGCGGCTGTCTTCAGTCAGGTGCCATATGCAGGGATCAGGGCTGATTGATGGTGGTCGCAGCGATGGCACCTCCTGATGTCAGTTTTACAACATGTAATAATATTAATAATCTATAACGGGTCAGCAACCATCGGCACTCCAGCTGTTGGCAGCTCCATTCATTTATATGAAAGTTCTGAGAAGAGTAGAGGAAGTATGCATGCTGGGAGTTGTAGTTTCACAACAGCTGGAGTGCCAGAGGTTGCCTACCCCTGCTCTATAAGATGCTCATAGGATTGCGCTTTATAGGATGATATTGAACCTGCTGAGCAGTGACCCGAACTCTCATGTAGGGGCCCCCGTCAGAAGCGTGTGCTTATGTCAGCACCTCTCTGCTTGGCAGAGGGGCAGCACATGGTTGTTGCAGCCATGATAAGACTGCCAGGCAATCAGGCCAGGATGGGATGTAATAGCGTATGATGTGCACTTTTACCTCTCACCCTCATGCACAGTGCATCCTCTACATGTGCCCTGTCTGATGACAGATGTCCTTATAAAAGGTTATTCCCATCTTGTCCTCTTTATTCTCTGAAGTTGGTGGGGGGGTCCCAATGGTTGGATCCCGCCGATCATAAAGTGATGACATATTCTAGCGATATACATTCATTTCAGAAAAAGGGAATATCTTTGACGTATGTCCACTAGCATTGCTAGATGTAGCCGTGCCCCCCACAGAACCTTTATACCTCGCCTAACAACTATATAAAGTTAACTTTTATAAGTCGCCATGTCCAATAACCCTATTTCCTTTATATTCAGCATTCCTCTCTCCTTTTTCATTCCCTCCTCCACATCCTACAAACTAAAATTCACCTGCGCTAAAAATGCAATCTTTTACCGCCCTCATTAAATTGCGTATTGAACACGTATGGTGCAATAATGACTTTATTTGTTGTCGTGCCCATCCTAATGTACCCTTCTTACCCATCATTCTTTCTTATCCCTCCCCTATATCTAATGGAGTATAATAAAAAGAAATGCGCATCAAATATTTGAATGAAATTTAATCTAATCCAATCTTTTTCTTTGACGATATCAATAAAAATGTAATGTTCATAAAAAGGGAATCTCTGTGATGATTCCTGGCAGCAGTAATACTACACACGTTGTAGACTGCAGGTATTGTCTTCCCCATATCTTTCTGTGTATACCCCTTTAAGATCCTGTGTCCTATCTGAGATTTAATTTTCCTAAATTTGACTTTTGCTGTGTATTTCATTGACCCATTGTGTTCTCCCTTAGTTTTGGGATTTGCAATGATTATAAGCACCATCCTAGAATTGAACCTGAATTCTTAAAGAAGAACTCCCGCAAAATTTTTATTCCATGTCCTGCTAGAAATGTACACGATGTAATCTGTAGTGAATGTCATTTTCTTACCAGTAGCTGAATTTTTGAGTTATATCATCCTGAAGTTTCTTATCTGTGTCATGTGACTAGGAATTAGACCCACCAACTCACACAGAGACTTATGTGTGGACAGGAAGTCTATTTCTCTATGTATTCCTATGGGAGCCTCACTTTCAGTCTCATAGGAATGAATAGAGCAGTGACTGGCTTCCTGTCCTGGGTCAGTTGGAGGTCAGGGAGTTGGTCACATGACCCAGCTACAATAAGAAGAGAGTGGAAACTCTCAATTTCAGCCTCTGATAAGAAAATGACAATCACTACAGATTATATCATGCACCTTTCTAACAAGTCAGAGAATAAAAATTTTTTGCGGGAGTTCTTCTTTAAGGCTGGGGCTGCCCGGTGACATGTCACGTTTTTTGTAATGATAGTCAATGGTGACGCAATGCGATTCTGTGACAGTCGGATTGTTTTGCGAATGTCGCCGTTGCCACGTCTTGTTGGGACACCATTGACTATCATTACAAAAAATGTTGCGCAACATTTTAGTGACTTGTCACCATGTAGCTGTACCCTTTTTTGTTGCACGACTTGCCTAAAGGGGTTTCTCCACAGTTTGCCTGTCTAAACAGAAGATTCATACTTGCCTGCTCGCCTCCACTGTGTCCATGTTCCAGTTTCCGCCACAGCATGGGCATGGTCACTTACTCTGCAGCAACCAGTGACTGGCTTCAGCGGTGACTTGCTGTTTGTGACCACCTCACTGCTGAAGCAATCATCTGGTGAACAATCTTTTCTCAGACATGGCCACACACATTTTCATCCATATTGGCCGTTGCATTTGTTCATATGGGTCGTACATGTTCTATAAAATCAGGTGATGGGCAAAAATCTTCCTTGGGGGCGTTCATCCAAAGACAGATCTTTTGTCCGACTATCTGACAGAAATTTACGACTCTGCCGGTTGCTGAAACAATAATTTGTTGTTAAATTTCACCCAACGAATGATCTTTTTGGTTGGAATCATCCACTTTGATCATCCTTAGACTCGTGTGTGGCCCCCTTTCTTTTATTAGGACCGTGAAGTGTAAGGTCTTCCTGCAGGCTTCATTCACACGACCGTATTTTGTTTCCATGTCCGTTTTTTTTTTTTTTTTGCGTACCATATGGCGAACCATTCATTTCAATGGGTCCGCAAAAAAAAAAACCGGAAGGTACTCCGTGTACATTCCGTTTCCATATGTCCGTATTTCCGTTCCGCAAAAAAGATAGAACATGTCCTATTCTTGTCCTTTTTGCTGACAAGGATAGGCATTGTTACAATAGATCCGCAAAAAAAAACGGAAACACGGATGCCATATGGAACGTCCTGCCTTTTTCTTTGCTGATCCGCAATTTGCAGGACTGTAAAACGTATACGGATGCGTGAATGGAGCCTAACTGTCAGATTCATCTCTTCCAGGATGAGCAGAAAGCAGAGGATGAACTGGCTAAGAAGCGGGCGGCCTTTCTTATGAAGCAGCAGAGGAAAGCGGAAGAAGCTCGGCTCAGGAAGCAGCAGCTGGAAGCAGAGGTCGAGTTAAAGAGAGACGAAGCTCGGTAAGTCCCATACCTTTCGCCTCAGATAATTAAGCCTCAGGCTAATCCTTAAAGATCCATTATACCACTTATTCTCCCCATTTGCTTTAAAATGGTGCAGATAAAAAACTGTGCATGCTTTTTTTTAATGCATGTAACAGAAATCACAGTCACATGCAATGAATACAAGTTGTTAGTGAATCTCATGATTATTATGGTGCAGATGAGCGTCAAAATCCTGATCATATGAGAATGGGGCCTTAAAGGGTTTCTCCAAGTTATATATATTGATGACCTATCCTCAGGATAGGTCATCAATATCAGATCAGCGGGTCCGACACCCGGCACCCCCGCCGATCAGCTGTTTGAAGAGGAGGCGCGCCGTGTCAGCGCTGCCTCCTCTTCACTGTTTACACGCTGGCCGTAACGGGGGTAGTGGTGAGTATGTGGAATTACACCTCACCGCTCCATTCATTTCTATGGGCAGAATCGCTCCTATACAAGTCTATGGAAGCGATTCTTCCCATACCCGTGCCGGCCTGCATGTAAACAGTGAGGAGGAGGCAGCACTGATATGGCGCACGCTTCCTCTTCAAACAGCTGATCGTGGGGGTGCGGGTGTCGGACCCGCCGATCTGATATTGATGACCTGTCCTGAGGATAGGTCATCAATATATATAACGCGGAGAACCCCTTTAATGTACAAGTCCACTTAACACTTTATGGGCTCTTTGCTGGGGTATAGGCGCTGGAACTATACTGTAGTGGACTGAATGTGGTTATGGTTTCTGTTTCTGGCGTCAGAGCTTCGTAGAACTGCTGATCAGCAGAGTACGTCTTTAAAGGGGTTGTCCGAGTTATTTTTTTTGTTCTTTATATGTTTCTAACTTGTCAGGTATAACAACTTTCCCATATACTTTGTGTTTCTAAGGCTTCATTCACACGACCGTATTTTGTTTCTGTGTCCGTTCCGTTTTTTTTGTATGTGGAACCATTCATTTCAATGGGTCCGCAAAAAAAACGGAAGGTACTCCGTTTGCATTCCGTTTCCGTATGTCCGCATTTCCGTTCCGCAAAAAAGATAGAACATGTCCTATTCTTGTCCGTTGTGCTGACAAGGATAGGCATTGTTACAATGGATCCGCAAAAAAAACGGACACGGATGCCATACGGAACGTCATCCGTTTTTTTTGCGGATCCGCAATTTGCGGACCGCAAAACACATACGGTCGTGTGAATGAAGCCTAAAGCTGCTGGTTTCTCAGAGTTGACTGAGGGTCACATGACCTGTGATGTCACCTTATCTCTCTGCTCTGTGATGTTTCGTTCACAAGCCTCAGAGTTCAGATAACAGTCTGTACACGAGACGTCACTGGCCACGCCCCCTTTCTTTGCCGGGCTCCTGCTATCTGCTGTCTCCCTGGTTTCCTTCAGATAAAACATTAACCCCTTCAGCCAGAACACACTGAGGGCTCAAGGATTTATAACAAACAGTAGCTGCAGCAGTGAGAGGAGACAAATGCTGGGCACAAGAGCTGTAGAGGAATTGTATTGTACAAGAACAGGTAGGGAGAAATTCCTGTGTGTATCAGCAGTGTCATTGTACAGCTGGGACTTGTAGTCCTACACATACAACATGCTGCTGAGTATTCCAGCAGGCAGACATGTCACTCAGCACTTGTATTCATTCCCTTTGCAGAGAAGGGGGAGGGGCTGAGATTGTTGTTATTGCATGTAAACAAAGACCAGAAGAGAACCAGGGAAATTAGGAAATATGGATTTTTTTTGCCTAAAACTTGCTTAACTTAGTTATATATTGCTGCCCATCAGATTTACAGTGCTATATTTTTTTTTTCATAACTCGGACAACCCCTTTAAGGGGGGTGGCCACTTTCCTATATTGATGACCTACCTCAGGATAGGCAGGATAGGCTGTGCCTTCCTCTGAGGAAGGCACAGCACATGCCGAAAGACATCACAGAAGTATGTGGCAATAAAAGAAGCATCCATTAAAGCAATATTACAAGAGTACCGGTCCTTTCTTTACTGCTTGTCTATGGGACGCCAACCCTAAGGACACGCGCACCGCTTCATTACCGTAGTGCCGACTGATCTACACTGTATTCTACCTCAGGATAGGTCATCAATATCTGATCGATGGGGACTGACTCTTGGAACCCCCACCAATCAGCCGTTTGAAGAGAACGTAGTGCTCATGTGAACACTGCGTTCACTTCACTGTTTACCTGCAGTGGCAAGCAGGTGTAATTACAGCTCCTCCATCTCATTCACTTGAATGGGACAGAGTGGAAATACAGCTGTAATTACACTTCTTGCCACTGCAATGATGACGGCTGGCAGGTAAACTGAGAACACAGTGCTCATACAAGCTCTGCCTTCTCATCGAACAGCTGATCAGCGGAGGTGCCGGGAGTCGGACCCCCGACGACCTGATATTGATGACCTACAGGAAGCCGGAAAACCCCTTTAAGGCAGAAAATAAAAAAATCTTCTGTCTGGTAAATTTACTGACTAGAGTTTAAAGTCTGTGCATATTTTTAGGTGTAAGCCAATCTATAATTTCCATTTTAGTCGCAAAGCTGAGGAAGATCGGATACGGAAGGATGAAGAAAAAGCGAGGAGAGAACTCATCAAACAAGAATATCTCCGAAGGAAGCAACAACAGATCTTAGAAGAGCAAGGGTTAGGAAGGCCCAAGCCCAAGCCAAAACCTAAGAAATCTCGGCCTAAGTCTGTCCACAGAGAGGAATCCTACAGTGACTCAGGAACGAAATATTCCTCTACACGTAAGTTTTCTTACAAATAGGTCTCTATGGGGGTGGAGAAAACGTTTGCTTTTAAGGAAATTGGATCCCTGCGGATGGGAGTGTGAGTATCTTGATGGTTATTAATCAGGGCTGTGGAGTTGGAGTCGGTGACCATTTTGGTGGAGTTGGAGTCTGTATAAAATGGACCGACTCCTAAAATATATAATAAATTGGTACATTTAGTTCAATGCAGTATGTGCTGAATATATTTTCATAAGAACTTGGGAACATGATGAAATGTCCTATAAATGTCTGTTCTAAGGATCTAGGCTTTCAGTTGAGATGACTGTGTGCTGCCCTTCATGTAGATGCTCAGAAGTGAAACTCCTCTGCTACAGATCAGAGGAAAAGGCACTGGGAAGAAATGGCTGTACTAATCTCAGATCTGCTGGAGAAAACAGGCTTAAAGGGTTTTCTCACTAGTTACAAAGATTAGCTTTCAACATAAAGGAACAGTTAAAAGAAGACATTTTCTAAATACAGTGGTCAGTAGATTTTACTTTAGTCATGAACTATAGACAGTTCAGCAGGTCTCTCACTGTACACAGGTTTCTATGGTAACCTGCAGACCATTAAGACTGTTATCTGATTGGCTGAGAGCAGGAGTGACCTCAGTAAGCAAAATTTGTGGAGGACTGAGAAGGATGGCTTTACCTTAAATTGTGTTAGAGATCCCAACCTCCTGCTCTGTCAGAGTAAGTTAATATATGCTAATAACTGCTGGAGACCCCCCATGGCCTGAGGAGACATAATGAGTGCAAACTGTCTGTCAGCCAGTGAATCAATGTGCTGAGAAAACCCCTTTAAGGCAAGTACTTCTTAGTATGTCTAAACTTTCAATAAACTGTGCATAAATCAATTGTCCAGTGCATGTTCTCTCTGGATGCTTGATGTTTTAGTTTGCTTTTCCTTTGATGCAAAACACCTAGGGCCTTATGTATGAAAACTGCCTAGGTGTAGAAGTTTTTGTTGCACCCTTTCATTTCATATAGTGCTCTGGAGAAATGAAAGGGGAGCTCTGATTGGTTGCTATGGGCAACAAAGAAAGCCTTAGTCCTAGACAGTTTTCATACATCAGGCCCTTAGTGAGCTGAACCCAGAAAAGCCTGATACTGAAAGTTCAGAGTAAAGATATCTAGTAAAACATATTACAAACTATTTTTGTCATGACATATCTGTATTATTCATTTATGCAAAGTGTGTTTAAAGTTATCACTTAAACATGCTCCATGTATGAGGGAGTCGGAGTCGGAGTTAGGGGAAATTGAGGAGTCGGAGTCGGGACTTTGGCTTACCGACTCCACAGCCCTGTTGTTAATATGAAGGGAGATTTCATATGCAGAAAAGCCTAAAGCTTGGTGGCATCTTGTCCTGTCAGTGCTGCTGAAGAAAAGATCTTTCTACCAGGATTTGTATTCAGCTCATCAATGTAGTTTACGCTCTGGATTTTGCTGTTTTCATGGAAACTTTTATCTCCCCTTAAATAATGTTTGTTCTTTTTTTCCTCTGTGCAGCGGATAACTTGAGCAGTGCACAGTCTGGTTCCAGTCTCTCTCTGGCGTCCGGTGCCACTACAGAGGCTGAAAGTGTCCATTCTGGAGGAACGCCTTCACACAGGTACACATTGCAGATTTTTTTTTTCCTTCCCTTTTGTATATGATTTTATTTTTGTGGGCTTTGAAACAGCATCCGTTCTTTCTATAATCCAAGCATTGTCTTGTTTGCTTGCTTGCAGGGTGGACTCCATGGAAATGCTGTCTGTGGCAAGCAGACACCAAAGCAGAAATGCAGAGCGGGATTGGGAGAATGCATCCACCGCATCTTCTGTTGCATCAGTGGCGGAATATTCAGGTTCATAAAGTGTTAAACATATTTCATGTCTAATTGCAATCTTTGCAGCAATTGTTGCTCTTTCCTGCCTGCATGCTTCCTCTGTTTTGCTGATAATAGTGTGTGTGTGTATATATATATATATATATATATATATATATATATATATATATATATATATATATATATTATTTACTGTGCTATAAAACTGCACATTTATATCTGAAAACTTACATTTCTTTATATTCTGTATTTTAAAATTATAACGTAAACGTTGACAAAGTTCTTTTTTTTTTTTTTTTAAAGGTCCAAAACTTTATAAAGAGCCCAGCAGCAAGTCAAATAAACCAATAATCCACAATGCTATATCCCACTGCTGCCTTGCTGGGAAGGTGAACGAATCACAGAAGAACATGACCTTGGACGTAAGTGTAACATGTCGGTTTTGTAAGGCCGTGTTGACTCTTTCAGAGCCCCACAGCAGAATTGGCTGACGTTTTGTGATCTTTTATACTCCATTCCTATCTTTGGAATTGATGCACTGCAGTTAGGCCTCATTCACACGTCCATATTTGTGCACATCCTGGAAATCGGTCAGTTTTTTGCGGATCCGTTGTTCCGCAAAAAAAAAAAAACCTCAGTTTTTCCAGGACATCCATTCAGTTTTTCCGTAAAAAACAGAAAGGATGTATCCATATGTCATCCATGTCATGTTTTTTGCGGATCCGCAAGGATGAATAACATCTGTACCTTTTTTTTTTTTTTTTTCTCCCCTCCTGGAACGGGATCCGCAAATACGGATGACATGCGGATGCCTTTCTGCATGTCTTCCGCATTTTTTGCGGATCCATAGACTTTCATTGTGCTACGGACCGCAATTCGGGAGAAAAGTAGGACAGGAGGATTTCTGTTTGCAGACAGTCGGAACGGACACACGGATGCGGACACCACACGGTGTAATGTCCGCATTTTTTTGGGACCCATTGAAATGAATGGATCCGCATCCTATCCGCATAATTGTCCGCAATTGCGGAAACGGATGCCGACACATTATACGGACGTGTGAATGAGGCCTTGAGATGTAGAACCTGTTTGTTATTTTCATGGGATCTGCTAAGAAAACCCATGGTTTAGCCCAGTTGAATTACAGTGGGGATAATCCACATGGGAATCCGTTGGCAGAAATCCCAGTTTCAGCCTTGGATTTCTACAGAATTCTATATAAAAAAAAAAGCCATGTTGGATTTACTAGTGACAAACCTGAGATGTATGAACATAGCCTTAGAATTACTTCCGCTTTTTCTGTTTTTCCTGCCCATCAGTGGAACAGAAAAATGGGAAAAAAATTGATTAGTTGTAATACAAACTTGTTTGCATAGATTATCTGTAGTTGTGCTGTTCTGTCAAGTTTTAGTAATTTTTGACCTGAGAAAAAAATCTTTTTTCTTGTGCCTATCATTGGGGGACACAGCACCAGTGGATATAGGCAGCTGCCACTAGGAGGCGACACTAGACAATCAAAAAGAGAGCCCCGCCTGGCAGCCTATATCCCTCCCACGGACACCAGGCTAGCTCAGTTTTTAGTCTAGTGTCCGTAGGAGGTAGACACTGGTGCTTTGCACCTCTGATTTTTTATTTTAGTTTTGTTTCTTTCTTTTTTTCTTTCAGGTTATCAGGGGGGCCGTCGGCGTGGAAAGCCACATCAGACGTAGTCCCCCCTGAGGGTGCCGGGAGAATATGTTCATATTCTCCCTGCGCCGGTCACCCGTCCCCCATTGTAGCTGCTCCCTGCGGCTGGATGCCAGTGCCCCACTCCGGTGCGAGGTCACTGAAGGGGTGACCCTGCGCGCACCTGAAGCCGTCGGAGTGGTGAGTATGTTGCTCCCTCCCCCCCCCCCCCGCGCCCTGTATAGTTGCCTCTGGGGACCTCCCGGCCGGTCGTCTGCTAGCCACATGCATGGCTTTTTCCTCCGGTGGCTGCGGGGCTTCGGTCTTCCTCGGCCTCCCGCGTGTTCTCCGGGCTGCCCCGGGTCCGGGGACTCTCTCTGTGCGGGGCAGACGCGCCTGTTCTTCCGGCGGCGCGCCGCGCCGCACTTCCGGCCGGGCGCGTCTTTAATTGAGGCCGCGGCTTTTCGCCTTGCTAGGCCGCATGTGGGCGGGCGCCTCCCAGTGACGTCACGCTGGGCGGCGCGCCCGCCCGATGTTCTGCCAGCCCTCTCCTGTTCCCGCCGGCGGGCTCCTTCTCCTCTTAAGCCCCCTCCTTTTTGTGGGTGGGCCTTCCTCCAGTCTCCAGCCTGCGGTGGCTCTGCTCCAGAGACTGTTTGCAGCCGGTCTACTCTGCCTTCAGGGGTCCGCACGGCACAGCTCCAGTGGGATACAGTTCCTCCAGTGGTCTGCAGCGTTTTTCTCCGGTGCTTGCACTGCTGCTCCAGGGTCTGGTAAGCACCCAGTGGGTGATACTCCTCTTTCCCCAGGCTATTGCTTGTCCGTTGGGCCCTTCACCATGTCTGGTCCCCGGGACGACCCCCCAAGGCAGCATGCTCCGGTGGCTGTGGCTACGCACTTTGCGTGCGCTCGCTGTAGTCAAAAATTCCCTAGCGGTCAGTCTGGCTCCCTATGTGTGCCTTGCCTTACCCTTGGTACCCTTCCCACTGAGGCTCCCGCTCCTTCTGGCTCGGTTGCGGCCCCACCCGAGTGGGCTAGGTCCCTGACCCAGGCGATCGGTGACCTCTCTAAATTGTCTCAGGTCATGATCCACGCCTTTGACCGGTTGCCGTCCCAGGCGCCCCCCTCTGCGACCCCTCCTCAGGTGTCTCCTGACTCCCCTTCCAGGGGACGGTCCTCCAAGAGGCGTCGGCGTTCCCCTTCTCGGTCACCTTCTCGGTGTTCCTCTGACCTTTCCCCGGAAAGGTCCACTGCGGGTGGTTCTCACCAACACCTCTCTGACGTCTCGGGGGACTCCTGTGACTCTGCCTCAGAGTCTGACAGGGAGGACCATTTGGCCTCTGCGGTGCAAGCCTTGGTCCGTGCAGTACGGGACACTCTTCATATCCGGGACGAATCTCCCTCTGCGGCCAGAGGCGAAGTTTCGTTTAGTCGCCATAAGCGGCAACCGCTGGTATTCCCTAGTCATAAGGACTTTGAGAATCTCTTGGACAAGGAATGGAAGCACCCCGATCGGCGCATTCCCTCCTCTAAGCGGGCAGAAGCTCTGTTTCCGTTTGCTGCGGATTTAGTCTCCGCCTGGACGGTTCCACCTACTGTGGACCCCCCTGTCTCCCGGCTGTCTAAATCTACCACCCTCCCCTTAGCGGACGGTGCGTCCCTGACGGATCCTGTGGACAAGAAGATTGACACGTTCTCCAAATCCGTCTTTATTGCGGCGGGTTCTGCCCTTCACCCTACTTTTGCGGCGTCTTGGGTCAGTAAGGCCTGCTCCGCTTGGGCCAAGCAGCTGGTCCGTGACATCTCCTCGGAGGCCCCTCGTGAGGATCTCCTTCCCCTAGCCTCACAGATCCTTCATGCCTCTAAGTATCTGTGTGATGCTTCTCAGGAGGCGGCTCGCCTGTCTGCTCGGGCGGTGGCCAACTCCGTTGCCATTCGTCGCTCTGTTTGGCTGAAATCGTGGTCGGCGGACGCCGCCTCCAAGAAGGCTCTTACTTGTCTTCCCTTTACAGGAAACAGGCTTTTTGGGGAGCGGTTGGATAGGATTACCTCTGACGCCACCGGTGGCAAAGGTTCCTTGTTGCCACAGAACCGGCCCAGGCGCTCCCAGCCTCCGAAGCGTTCCAGTCGCTTTCGCTCCTTCCAAGCCCCTGCTCGTCAGCAGTCCTCAAGGGGTGCCCCCTCAGCCTCCTCTTCCGGGAAGCCCTCCTTTAAGCCCCGGCCGTCCTGGCAGCCGCGCTCCCGCCCTTCCAAGGGCCCTGCCCCCAAACCTTCTTCCTGAAGGCTTTCCCCCACTCGGGTCTTCCCCCCGAGTGGGGGGTCGTCTGCTCTCCTTCAAGGAGGTATGGCTCGCCCACGTCACCGACGCGTGGGTACGGGAGGTGGTGTCTTCCGGATACAAAATCGAGTTTGCGTCCTTTCCGCCTCCTCGTTTTTTCCTGTCTCTGATCCCCCGCTCTTCTGCAGGGCTTTTGGCTCTTTCCCGCGCTGTTCATCATCTCCTTGCTCAGGGGGTTGTGGTTCCAGTCCCCCCCTCCGAGCGTTTTCAGGGCTTCTATTCGAACCTGTTCACCATCCCCAAAAAGGACGGCTCTGTTCGGCCCATCCTGGATCTGAAGCACCTCAACCGCTATGTCCGCCTCCGCCACTTCCGCATGGAATCGTTGCGGTCGGTGGTCGCGTCCCTGGACCAGGGCGAGTTTCTCGCTTCCATCGACATACGCGACGCGTATCTCCATGTGCCCATCGCGCTGAGTCATCAGCGCTTTCTTCGTTTCGCCATCGGTTCTCTACATTTCCAATTTGTCGTCTTGCCCTTCGGTCTTTCAACAGCGCCCCGGGTTTTTACCAAAACCCTTGCCCCCCTCATGGCTCTCCTTCGTGCCAGAGGAGTGGCGGTCATCCCGTACCTGGACGACCTTTTGGTAAAGGGCCGCTCCTTGCAGGATGCTCAGTCCAGCCTTCAGATCACGCTCGATCTGCTTTCCGGTTTCGGCTGGGTGATCAACTTCCGGAAGTCGTCCCTGCTCCCCTCTCGCTCGATGGAGTTTCTGGGGATGTTGTTCAACACCGAGACGGCTCGGGTTCTCCTGCCTCGCGACAAGATCTCTTCCCTACGCTCGGCTGTCTCCAAGCTCCGCTCGGGCTCCCCCTGTTCGCTCCGCTTCTGCATGCGGGTGCTGGGCAAGATGGTCTCATCATTCGAGGCCGTCACATTTGCTCAGTTCCACTCTCGTCCCCTCCAGGGAGCGATTCTGGGCCAGTGGGACAAGTCTCCACTCTCCCTGGACAGGAAGATCGTCCTCTCCCCGGCAGTCCGCAGGGAGTTGCTTTGGTGGCTGACGTCTCCAGCTCTTCTTCAGGGCCGCTCCTTCCTCCCCCTCCAGTGGCTGGTCGTCACCACCGATGCCAGCCTGACCGGGTGGGGTGCGATTTTCGGTGTCCTGACGGCTCAGGGCACGTGGACTTTGCCGGAGTCAAGCCTTCCCATCAATATATTGGAACTTCGGGCAATATTCCTTGCCTTGACTCGCTGGACCGACTTCCTCCAGGGTCGCCCTGTTCGGGTTCAGACGGACAACGCCACCGCCGTTGCCTATCTGAACCGCCAGGGGGGCACCAGGAGCCGCTCCGTGATGGCGGAGGCCGCTCGGATTCTCTGCTGGGCGGAACAGTTCGTCCCGGCTCTCTCTGCCGTCCACATTCCAGGCGTGGACAACTGGGCGGCAGATTATCTCAGTCGCGAGTCCCTGGATCACGGAGAGTGGTCTCTCCATCCACAGGTGTTTCGTCAGGTTTGCCGTCGGTGGGGCTTCCCCGACGTGGATCTGTTCGCGTCCAGGTTCAATCACAAGCTCCCCACTTACGTGGCTCGGGCCCGGGATCCCCGCGCGTTCGCGGTGGACGCCCTGGTGACCCCTTGGGATCAGTTCTCCCTGATTTACCTGTTTCCCCCGCTCCCTCTTCTTCCGCGGGTCCTCAAACGGCTGAAGGCTCTCGGCGTTCCCGCCATCCTTATCGCTCCGGATTGGCCTCGCCGGTCCTGGTACGCAGACGTGATCCACCTCCTGGCCGACGCCCCTTGGCGTCTTCCCCTGCGGCCAGACCTCCTTTCTCAAGGGCCGATCTTCCACCCCACTTTACCTCGGCTCAATTTGACGGCGTGGCTGTTGAATCCGCGGTGCTGAGATTTCGGGGCCTGTCTGAGTCTGTCATCCAGACTATGCTTAGGGCCCGCAAGCCTCAGTCGGCTCGTATTTACCATCGGGTCTGGAAATCCTTTTTTTCTTGGTGCGAGCAACGTCGTGTGCATCCTCTCGTTTGCTCCACGCCTAGGATCCTCTCTTTTTTACAGTCCGGCCTTGACCAGGGTCTCAGCCATTCTACCCTTCGGTCTCAGGTCTCCGCCCTGTCCGTGCTTTTTCAGAGGGCTTTGGCTCTGCGCTCCCAGGTGAAGACCTTTTTACAGGGTGTTCTTCGTCTGAATCCCCCCTTCCGCTCCCCCGTCGAGCCCTGGGATCTTAACTTGGTGCTCGATGTGCTCCAGGGTCCCCCCTTTGAGCCCTTGCGGGAGGTTTCCCTGCGTCTTCTCTCTTGGAAGGTTGCTTTTCTGGTGGCGGTTACATCCATCCGCCGAGTATCTGAGTTAGCCGCTCTTTCCTGTCGCTCCCCCTATCTTGTCCTGCACAAGGATAAGGTGGTTTTGCGCCCTCTCCCTTCCTTCCTTCCGAAGGTTGTTTCGGCATTCCACATCAATGAGGATATAGTTCTTCCCTCTCTTTGTCCTGCTCCTTCCCATCCTAGGGAACGCTCTCTTCACTGTCTGGACCTTGTCCGAGCCATCCGGGTCTATTTGTCCCTCACAGCTCCCTTCCGTCGGTCGGATTCCTTGTTCGTCATCCCTGAGGGTCCCCGCAAGGGTCTTGCCGCTTCTAAGGTGACCATTGCACGTTGGATTACGGCCGCCATCTCTGAGGCCTATCGCTCTCGGGATAGGTCCCTCCCTTCCGGGTCACTGCCCATTCCACCAGGGCCGTGGGAGCTTCCTGGGCGGTTCGCCATCATGCATCGGTGTCCCAGGTCTGCAAGGCCGCTACCTGGGCCTCGGTGCATACCTTTACCAAGTTTTACCAGGTCCACATCCTGGCTTCTTCTGATGCCAGTCTGGGCCGCAGGGTTCTGCAGGCCGCCATACGTTAGGCTGGCTACTTGGGAATTGTTCTTTTTCCCCACCCCTTGGGGACTGCTTTTGTACGTCCCACTGGTGCTGTGTCCCCCAATGATAGGCACAAGAAAACAGGATTTTTGTAAAACTTACCGTAAAATCCCTTTCTTGTGGCTTCATTGGGGGACACAGCTCCCACCCTGTTTTTTTCTGGGTTGTTCTTTTTCCCGGGCTTGTTTGCTGTTCCTTGGGTTCTCGTCCCCGGGTTCAGACTGGTTTGTATCTTTCTGTTTGGCTCCTACTGCTTATTAACTAAACTGAGCTAGCCTGGTGTCCGTAGGAGGGATATAGGCTGCCAGGCGGGGCTCTCTTTTTGATTGTCTAGTGTCGCCTCCTAGTGGCAGCTGCCTATATCCCACTGGTGCTGTGTCCCCCAATGAAGCCACAAGAAAGGGATTTTACGGTAAGTTTTACAAAAATCCTGTTATTTATTCTCCCTTTAAGGCCCCATTCACACGTCCCTTTAAAACATCCGCAATCTATCCGCATCCGTTCCGCAATTGCGGCCGGTTTTTGCGGATATTTTGCGGATCCATTCATTTCAATGGGTCCTGATAATCTGCGGACATTGCACCATATGTTGTCCGCATCCGTTAATCTGTTCCGTTCCGTTTTGCGGATCCGCAATCAGAAATCCTCCTGTCCTACTTTTCCTCCTGTTTTGCGGTCCGTAGCCCAATACAAGTCTATGGGACATCCGAAAATGCGGAAGACATGCGGAAAGCCATCTGCAAGTCATCCGTATTTGCGGATTCCGTTCCAGGAGGGGTGAAAAAAAAAAAGATGTTATTGATCCTTAATCCTAATCCGGATCCGCAAAAAACGGATGACATATGGATACATCCTTTCCGTTTTTTACAGAATGACAGAAAAGATGTCCTGGAAAAACAGAGTTTTTTGCGGTTCAACGGATCCGCAAAAAACTGACCGTTTTCCAGGATGTGCACACATACGGACGTGTGAATGGGGCCTAATATCTTGAAACCTGATGGCAGAGACCCAATCGGCACAGCTGATGCTCAAAATAAAAAGGATCCCCCCCCCCTCTATTTTTTCCTTTTCTCTAATACAACAGAAATACAGAAAACCGCACACTGATGTGACCTTAGCCATAGATCAAAAAAATATAGATTTTTTTTTCATTGTATTTTGTCTCGCTTTACTTTCCATACAGGAACTAGAAAAGTGCGACTTCAACCACTACATCATCCTGTTCCGGGACGCCGGCTGTCAGTTTCGAGCACTTTATTCCTATTATCCAGACTCTGAGGAAATCTGTAAACTGACGGGAACAGGTCCCAAAACCATCACCAAGAAAATGATTGACAAACTTTACAAATACAGTTCGGACAGAAAACAGTTTACTGTGATCCCCGCCAAAACCATGTCGGTCAGCGTCGACGCACTGACTATCCATAACCACTTGTG
Organism: Rhinella marina; assembly: GCA_900303285.1. Taxonomy (NCBI): domain Eukaryota; kingdom Metazoa; phylum Chordata; class Amphibia; order Anura; family Bufonidae; genus Rhinella; species Rhinella marina. The sequence continues at coordinate 111,522 of ONZH01024521.1, read as the reverse complement.
GCAAGCCAAGCGACCCGCGTTGCCAAAGAAGAACCCGCTGGGCAAGTGAGGCGCGGCCGAGCACGCTGGTTTTAGAGGAAAAATGTTTACGCCTTTCCTGCAGTGGACAAAACTGTGCAGCACTTTGAATGTTTTCTTTCTTTCTCTTTTCTTCAGTTTTATTCCTTTATTTTCCAAAGGGAAGTTTTAAAATGCGTTTTACACGGACAATGAGAAATTGTTTTTTCCCTTCCAGATTTTTCTCCACACCAAATCGGAGGATGTGCTCATCCCCTATTTATTATTTCCCCCTTTTTTTATAATTTTTTTATTTTTTTTTTCCCCCGTTCCCAAGTTTCATCTTCGCCATCTCCCTCCAGACAAGCGGGCGACGTCTGCGGTGAAACGTCAGAACTTGACGCTTCCTTAGGCGAGGGACAACAATGCATGTCGTTAAATTCTTACCAAGTGGATTTCCAGTTACTTGAAGTGCTCCGAAAACTGCTATTAAGCTATGGTTCTTGGAAGCAGGAAGGCACCTGAGAATAATAATGATTCCCAGCAGTTTTTTGGGGGAAAAAAAAGAAGAAAAAATAAAATATTGGATGGAAGGAAATGAAATCTTGGAAATGCAATGTCTTTTTTCTTGTATTTTTTGGTGCTGCTGATGTATGGAAATTGCACACACTACAGCTGCTGGCTGTCCTGCAATCCACAGTTTCTAATATCCAAGGATATAATGATTACACACCTGGAATTCTGATTTGGATGTAATTTTTTATTTTTATTTTTTAAACACCCCTCCCCCGAGGTACGGTGGTATTGAAATATTTGCTCCCGCAAAGTGTGTTGGCATAGATGTAGACCAGTTCCACTCTGAGCACGGTACTCCTGTCTGTATAGAACATAATGGTGCACTGATAAAATAGAGGAAAAAAACAAACAAACCAGAATCTGTCTTTTTTTTTTTTTTTTAATGGTTTTATGATGTGTTACAATTGCAGTCCTATTTGTCGCTGTGTTCTCGAAAAAGAAGCACACTAAAATCCAGAGCGTGTGTGCTGGGAGGCGTAATTCTTCTTCTTTTTTTTTTTTTATTATTATTTATCATTTGGAGTGAGCTACTTATTATTTTTGGGGAAAAAAATATAACAAAAAAATCCTGTTTTCAATCGGAGTTAATGCTTTCAAATCAAAAATTGCAGACGTTTTTTTTTTGTTTTTTTCTACTCCACGCTTACAATCAGGACGGTTGGTTTCAGCGTTCTTCTTGGACGGAAAACACTATCTCCATCCTTTTTATTTATCTCGCGCACTTTGGACGATTTTCTTTCTGTACCGTTTCACCGAACATGATCTGAGCTCCATTGTTAAGTTGCAGTTTTAATTAAACATTACACCGGAAATATTGAAATATATTTTTTTTGAGAGTATTATATATATATTTTTTTTCGGTTTGCACTTGTCTGAAGTATTACTTGAATTACTTTGGTACATTAATGAAGACGCTCGTCGTTGCTCTTATAGCCACCCAATGCAGGAAACACAAACCACACAAATCCCAGCACCCGACCTGGATTTGTAGATCCCGCGGCGGATGGCGAGGCACGGCTTTGATGTTTGATGGCGGTTTTTAATTGTTCAGAAAGCAGGTTGGTTCAGCGGATGTTTCCACTCTACAGGCCCCCCCCCCACTCTTAGTAATGCCCTTCTTCCATGTTACTCGAGACTGCTGCAGTTTTGTATATATTCGTTGTCGATGTTTCTGTATATAACCGAAAGCTTTATAAGTCTACAGTGCATAAAGAGAATTTGTTATCATGCTCCCCACCCCTTGCCTGTGCCCCCCCCATACCCTCCACCATGGTTATTTAACTCATATTTATTTTATGAAAGCACTGAAATTAAATAAAATTAAATACTCTATCTCGTTCTTTCATTTTTCTTTATTCATGTGTATGTGTTGTCAGTCTTTGTTCTTTCATTTTTTTATATATAGTTAATTATTTTGTGTATATATGGTATATTCTATATTAGAATGTGTAAAATCTCCAAATATAAAAATATATAAATATATTAAAATCTCTATAAAAATATTTGTAAATATATTAAAATATATACATATAAAATTATACATAAATATATTATATTAAAATACTTAAATTCAATTTTTGTAGACATATTTAGACTTGAACATATTAGACATATTAATATATATAAAAATTTATATTTAATTTTTTAATTTTGTATAACATCATATATTTTCAAATATATTTTAAGATTTATGTCCATTTTTTTTTCCCCATTTAAATTTTGTTTATATCAACACAAAAATATCACGTATACATCAGTATAATTTATGTCCATTTTAATTTTCATATACCATATGTCTTTTGATTTGCATTTTCTTTTTCATTCATTCCGTTGCCGACTCATTTAGCGATCACAAGTGCGTCTTTACTAAATGGTCCATGACAAGGTCTGTAGCATATACTTCGCACATGCCTAGTGTACCTCTCTAAAAATGAAGAGAATTTGGTTTTGGGTCTAGTTGGCTTATCCCTTTTAGGCCTCATGCACATGTATTTTGTATCCGTTATTTTTGCAGACCCATTGACTTCAATGGGCATGTGGTCCCCATTTTGCAGGCAAGAATAGGACGTGTTCTAACTTTTGTGAACCAGACGCGGACACAAATTACAGTCATGTGCATGGGGCTTTATTCTTTCATTATTGAAATGTAGGTAAGTAAGCAATATTTTTGGAAGTTTGCTTTACTGAACCCCAGCCATGTTTGAGAATTGATGGACGTTGCATCTGAAATAGAAGTATCTTTGTCTTGAGACTACAGCACTTGAAATCTATTCGATGTCCTCACACGAAGTACGCTGTAAAGTGTCAGTCCCTGCCTTGTGGTAAGTAATAAGCGATTGTCAGCATCCTAAATCCACGTGTAAAAGGCCACCACAAAAACCAATCCTTTGTAAAAATCCGCACCCGCCTAATTTCTTGTGGAATTTTCTGCCATATGTGAGGACACCCTAAGGCTGCACTACTGAAACCTCGTCTGGTTGTGGCTGTCCTCTTATCAAGAGTGCCTATAATACACAATGCATTTTTTTGTTTTTGGGATAGGCAGTTAGTTGATATACTTAAGAAAAGAAAGGGTCAGCTTTTGTCACTAGAAGCAGCACCACACACCTGCTCAGCCCCATTTGAGTAAAGCTGCAGTACCGCATGCTGCCCATAGCAGCGCTGTTTCTGGACAACAAAGCAAGAGAATAAAGCCGCCATGTTTATCTAATCTTGGACATTTAAATCCCATCACCGCCCATAAGTGTCATTACTTTGCATCGCTCACAATTATTTATTATGCATAAGATATATTCGCTGAGAGGTTAAATGATTACAGCAGTTGCAACAGGGAGTCACTGGGCAAAATGTATACACTGCATTATGCCTGCTGCAGGGCCTGAAACCAAATGGAGAATCGGGTTCTACCCCCTGCACCAGACAAAACAATGTATAAAACCAGGGCTGTGGAGTTGGCAAGCCAAAATTCTGACTCTGACTTCAAGTGAATTGGTCCACTTCTGTGATACGGAGTTTACACGACTGGTACTGATAGATATAAAGAGATATAGCTCTCTGTGTGTGTGTGTGTATATATATAATGCTTTATGCATTTAATAACAGCTAAATTCTGTTGTACATTTAATAATTGTAAGACTTCTATGAATTTGTTCTCAGAAAAGGATAGAAAAGCTATATGTTGGTGTCCTGGAAATGCAGAGAATCACGTGCAAGTCTAAATGGGATTAAAGGTAACGTAAAAAGTGCAGCTGCCATGAAAGGGTTGCCTGAGGAGCTGCAGCCTGCCTCCACTATGCCTATACAAAATGGGCCCAATACCACAAGTGGCATCATATCTCTACCACTAGTAACACCAAAAGTGGCGGTGGATTGCTAAAGTTATGAAGAGACATTGGCTTCTTCATAACTTCGGTGTATCCAACGCCGGTTCTAAATGTAAGACTGCTTCCTAGCTGTCTTACATTTAGACCATTTTCTACTCCTAAACCAGGCGTAAAAAAGGATGAATGAGACAGCCGCCCTGTCCTCTTCCACACCCCTTTTTTTTTTTTTTAGACCTGGCATGAGCGGGACTTTTGTGCTGCAAAATACGCGTATTTCTGTTTAATAAATTTTCCCCATGATCTTTATTATAACAAAACCAATTTAAAGTATCTATCATCGCTAAAACACCCTGATTACCACTGTTTATAGTATAAGAACAGGAGAGGTGAGAACTGATTATCACTGTTTATAGTATAAGGACAGGAGAGGTGAGAACTGATTACCACTGTTTATAGTATAAGGACAGGAGAGGTGAGAACTGATTATCTATCATCACTAGAACACCCTGATTATTACTGTATATAGTATAAGGACAGGAGAGGACACAGGAGAGGTGAGAAATGATTATCTATCATCACTAGAACACCCTGCTTATCACTGATTATAGTATAAGGACAGGACATAGGAGAGGTGAGAACTGATTATCTATCACCACTAGAACACCCTGCTTATCACTGTTTATAGTATAAGGGATAGGACAGATGAGAACTGATTATCTATCACCACTAGAACATCCTGCTTATCACTGTTTATAGTATAAGGGATAGGACAGATGAGAACTGATTATCTATCACCACTAGAACATCCTGCTTATCACTGTTTATAGTATAAGGACAGGAGAGGACACAGGAGAGGTGAGAACTGATTATCTATCACCACTAGAACTCCCTGCTTATCACTGTTTATAGTATAAGGACAGGAGAGGTGAGAACTGATTATCTATCACCACTAGAACACCCTGCTTATCACTGTGTATAGTATAAGGACAGGAGAGAACACAGGAGAGGTGAGAACTGATTATCTATCACCACTAGAACACCCTGCTTATCACTGTGTATAGTATAAGGACAGGAGAGAACACAGGAGAGGTGAGGACTGATTATCTATCATCACTAGAACACCCTGCGTATCACTGTTTATAGTATAAGGACAGGAGAGAACACAGGAGAGGTGAGAACTGATTATCTATCATCACTAGAACACCCTGCTTATTACTGATTATAGTATAAGGACAAGAGAGGTGAGAACTGATTATCTATCACCACTAGAACACCCTGCTTATCACTGATTATAGTATAAGGACAAGAGAGGTGTATAAAACAATGTATTAATTTTCCCCATAGTTAAGAGTGTGACCCCACAGGCAGCCTTGTGCACCCCTTGTTTGCTGCAGATGGGCTGCACTGTGGGGTCTCATCCTTAGAGTTTCAGTTGGATTGTTGTACATATGGGTTGTGCTAAGAAAACCAAATACTGGGTCTTCAGTCCTTTGGTTGGTGTGCCTCTAATACTATTGACAGGTTAGAATTTTTGACCATCGAGACTTTGGTTGCTGAGACTCTCCCTCATTACAGAAATGAAGTGGTCATCCTGGCACTGTACCCTGTGGATGCTTTAAGGGGTATGTTGACTATGACGGAAATTTCTGCCATGCAAAATCCCTGCATCTGAATGGGGTTCTTTCTGCTGCAAGTGCCTTGAGTAATGCAAACCACATTCAGAGGAATGGGACTTTGGCAGGAATTTCTGCAATAAATCTGGCCCATAGAAGCCCTAGCTTGGTGTCGGTGATCATACAGTTCCCACTTTCGTTATTACCAGAAAGCGGTTTTGAATTTTGTGCTTACATACTGTACTTTGCTATGGTTTTCATACCATTCCTGACCACCAGAGGGCAGCACCAGCTATGGCTAAACTGTGTGTACAGGTAGGTTCCTTGTTTCCAGTGCTGGTGGTTCTTCAAGTCTCTTGTATGTCTCTCACTATACCTTTTAATGACACTAATTTTTTTTTTTACATACAATTTAGATTTTAGTGCAAAACCAAACTTCCCCTAAGACATGGGCTCCACCCTGCCGAACATTCCCTTTGCTATCATGACTCTTGAGCATGCCGTCTCCTGCCGATTACCCGGTATGTCTTGTGTTTGTGTGCGGTATCCGTGTTGCTGGGGTGACTTGGTGGCATAATCCGTTCCCCCTCATTAGTCTGCGATGCTTATGAATTAATGTGCAGACCGGTGTGTAGATATTTGAGGGAGAAGCCTCAGTGTCGCCACCTTGAGCTCAATTTGAAAAATGACTAAAAAATTCAGCTCTACATGGCAGACAGATGCGATATGGGACCCCTACAATACAGTGCCTGTTCATGGCCGCTACCCAGCTCTCTGCAGTTCCTAAATGCTTGATAAATCAGGATTTTCCTGCAGAAATCTGTCCTGCCAGCCCTGGACCTACTTACCTACTGTGCACGTGTCAGTCTTCACTGTAGTTTAGGATTTTTATTTGTAAACCAGGCAGTTAGCAGGAACCCTGAGACGGCACAGATAAACATGAAGATGAATATCTCAAATAACCCGGTAACATTCAGGAGAATGTGGGAACTGAATATATATATATATATGACAGTGCAAATAAAACTGTTGTAGTATGTTATGCATGGTTTAGGGCAGGAGGGGGTGTTGCATGGCACAGGGGTACTTTTTTAGGTGTGTCATGAGCTGCTCCCTCAGGCCCTGCATTAGATATACGGTAACACTGTGTCTACATGTCACATGGAGTCCCCCTTATGGCGACTGAACCATCGGTGGAGCTTCCATTTTTTCGGAGCGCAGTATATCCGTCTACACACCCGGCAGGTAAGGAATTATATTCCTCGAGGTCGTAAGTGGTTAGATAATGGTTGCTAATTTTTGTTAGAAGTGGGCTTTGCTTTTAAGCTCAGAGCTTCACGGAAACGTGAGGGGTCACCCCGCAAAATCATAATGCCATAGAAGTCAGTAGGCGTAGCGATCAATTCGTTTTATGCAATTAATGGTGTTTTTTTTTGTTCTTGAAATCATGATCTTGTGGGCACGTCTTATCGCGTGCACACATGTGTAATGATATCCCATGAGATTACATTACATGCAATGCTCCATTCCTCCGGGCACACACACGTGTGATTATTGCACGCGGTAAACTGCCCTCGAGCCCTGGTTTTTGCATGATGCTACTTTCTACAAGCAATGGTGCAACTCTTAGGGCTCATTCAGACGGCCGTATTTTTGCAGAATGGGTGCGGACCAGTTTATTTCAATGGGACCGCAAAAGATGCGAACAGCACACCGAGTGCTGTCCGCATCCGTGGTTCCGTTCCACGGCTCAGCGGAAAAGATAGAGCATGTCCTATTGGCGGATCTGCAAAGCACTACGGCCATGTGAATGAGCCCTTATCCAAAGGCTGTGTGTGGTATTGCACCCCAGATCTATTCTGCATCTGTCAGCAGTTTTGTACCTATGACCTGTTGGCAGCTGAAGGCATCTGTGTTGGTCCCATGTTCATATGTGCCCGCATTGCTGAGAAAAATGATGTTTTATTATATGCAAATGAGCCTCTAGGAGCAACGGGGGCGTTACCGTTACACCTAGAGGTTCTGCTCTCTCAGCACCATCTATTGGACAGCAGCGGTCATTGGTTTTGCAGCTCAGCTCCATGTGACCGATGTACAGTGACGTCACTGATCTCGGAAGAGGCTTCAGTGCTCCCCGGATCGCCATGGTCTTTTCAAACAGCTGATTGGTGGGGGTGCCAGGAGTCAGACCGCCACCGATCTGATTTTGAGGATGAGCCGTCAATATCAAAATCTCGGACAACCCCTTTAAACACAGCCAATGGAGCGGTGTGTAGAAGAAAGCAGCCATGTTTTTCGCTACAACCTCTTTAGTGACCAGAGAGAGGATTAAATAAAAAGGTTGTTATAAAACATGTAATTCATGGTCAAATGCTACGATGCAGCGAGGCACCTACCATACTGGGAAAGCTGGGCCGGCGAGCCTGTGGGATCTGTACCGGGAGCCATTTTGGTTGTCACTCGCTTCCTTAGGAGCCAAACTTTTGTAGTAGAACATTAACAAATCCTTAAACTGTGTTGTCATGTCTGTACATGAAAGCCGGGGACGCTTCATCACGTCTGCTGCCTGGATCCGCTTCCCAGGAGTTAATGGTCTGTGCGGAGTTAACCCCTTCAGTGAAAGCACCTTCTATCCTGATCACATACTGCTGTCACCTAGACGTGGCTTCATTATGGGGGTTGTCTCATCGGAGGTGGCACCTTTGGAAATGCAGCCGCCGGGCTGTTGGATCCAAAATGGCCGCCAGGGTCCCCACTTATCTTGAAAAGTTTCCCCCCTCCCATATACTAATGTGCCACAAACAGGAAGTTAATATCACCAACCATTCCCATTTTATTTAGGTGTATCCATAGAAATGGCCCACCCTGTAGACATAGATTAGGGATTTACATATATAACGTACATCAATTATTGGGAGAGATCTACTTTATCACAGTGACCCAGATTTACTAAGCCTGTAGATGACGTAAGCTTAGGCCGGCACCAGATTTCTCACAGGGGTGGTGCAGGGACAGACACTTGTCTTTCTGACTCTATACCAGTTTTGGTTGGCGTAGTTTGACAGAATTTTACGCCACAATTGGTGAGTAATTTTGGCACTAAATGTCACAAAATAGGCTACATGCCCTTGTTGGCTTTGGCGCAGTTTATGCTAGAATCTAGGTGCGCTCACATGGGACAATATGTTGGGGACAGTCTAGCAGCCTGTAATCCCAGTTAGTCGTCCATGACCTTAGTAGGGAGGTTTTTTTTTATTTTTGGGAATCTGATTAGCCAGGTGTCCATAGAGGAAGCAGGTTTTTTATACCTGCCTAGAGGTAAATGATGCAGTTCTGTCAGTGACCACTAGAGCATACAGGAAGACTATTGAGTTCAATGGAAGCTGCATAAAAATCCTCTCCTGTAACCTCAGTAAAGAGAGAAATTATAAACTTCAAAACCTTCTGCATAATCCATGTAATATTAAAGCAATTCCAGAGCCTGCAGGTAGGGGGCAGTGGTGGAGCAGATGGTTAACACATGCAAAGCAGCGTAATACTTCACTGCCCATGTGTAGCGCTGATACTAACCGTTACCCCAGGAAACTATGTGGGAGACCCAGAGTCGGTTATTCAGGTCCTGACCTGCCTCCAGTCACCACCATAACCTCCCGCACACCCTTGTCTCTGCCATTCAGCAGGTAGCTGTGGTCTGACAACATGAATGGTACGTTCTGTTATAACTGTCCGTCTACAGGCGGTATGTATGTGATAGTGCACGATGCAGATACACGTGGTATATGTGAAAATATGTATGTAAGGGTGATATATATGTTATATTTCATGATGCAGATACACGTGGTTTATATGGGATATTATGTATGTACAGGTGGTATATAAGTGGTGTGAAATTGTATGATGTATCTACAGTTGTAGACGTTAATGTGTGTATACAGGTGGTATATATGTGATAGTCCATATGTATGTATATGCAGGCAATATATATTTTATATTATGTACAGTACAGACCAAAAGTTTGGACACACCTTCTCATTCAAAGAGTTTTCTGTATTTTCATGACTATGAAAATTGTAGATTCACACTGAAGGCATCAAAACTATGAATTAACACATGTGGAATTATATACTTAACAAAAAAGTGTGAAACAACTGAAAATATGTCTTATATTCTAGGTTCTTCAAAGTAGCCACCTTTTGCTTTGATTACTGCTTTGCACACTCTTAGCATTCTCTTGATGAGCTTCAAGAGGTAGTCACCTGAAATGGTTTTCACTTCACAGGTGTGCCCTGTCAGGTTTAATAAGTGGGATTTCTTGCCTTATAAATGGGGTTGGGACCATGAGTTGTGTTGGGCAGAAGTCAGGTGGATACACAGCTGATAGTCCTACTGAATAGACTGTTAGAATTTGTATTATGGCAAGAAAAAAGCAGCTAAGTAAAGAAAAACGAGCGGCCATCATTACTTTAAGAAATGAAGGTCAGTCAGTCCGAAAAATTGGGAAAACTTTGAAAGTGTCCCCAAGTGCAGTCGCAAAAACCATCAAGCGCTACAAATAAACTGGCTCACATGAGGACCGCCCCAGGAAAGGAAGACCAAGAGTCACCTCTGCTGCGGAGGATAAGTTCATCCGAGTCACCAGCCTCAGAAATTGCAGGTTAACAGCAGCTCAGATTAGAGACCAGGTCAATGCCACACAGAGTTCTAGCAGCAGACACATCTCTACAACAACTGTTAAGAGGAGACTGTGTGCAGCAGGCCTTCATGGTGGAAACCACTGCTAAGGACAGGCAACAAGCAGAAGAGACTTGTTTGGGCTAAAGAACACAAGGAATGGACATTAGACCAGTGGAAATCTGTGCTTTGGTCTGATGAGTCCAAATTTGAGATCTTTGGTTCCAACCACCGTGTCTTTGTGCGACGCAGAAAAGGTGAATGGATGGACTCTACATGCCTGGTTCCCACCGTGAAGCATGGAGGAGGAGGTGTGATGGTGTGGGGGTGCTTTTCTGGTGACACTGTTGGAGATTTATTCAAAATTGAAAGCATACTGAACCAGCATGGCTACCACAGCATCTTGCAGCGGCATGCTATTCCATCCGGTTTGCGTTTAGTTGGACCATCATTTATTTATCAACAGGACAATGACCCCAAACACACCTCCAGGCTATTTGACCAAGAAGGAGAGTGATGGGGTGCTACGCCAGATGAACTGGCCTCCACAGTCACCAGACCTGAACCCAATCGAGATGGTTTGGGGTGAGCTGGACCGCAGAGTGAAGGCAAAAGGGCCAACAAGTGCTAAGCATCTCTGGGAACTCCTTCAAGACTGTTGGACAGGGGCGTTGCTAGGCTAAAACATTCGGGGCCTGGGCCCCTGATGTTTCCTCCCAGGCCCCGAATGTCCTGCCTGCCTGTTAGATACAATTGTATTGCCATCCTCAGGACGGCAATACAATCGAATCTAAACCACTGCACCAAGATGTAGGACCTGTGGTGACATCACAGGTCATGTGATCGTGCAGTAGCTGAGAAGGACCTGCGATGATGTCACTGGTCACATGTCATCATGTGACCAGTGCAGGAGAGGCTCCACCGAAGAGAACTCTAGGGGGAAGAAACTCTGCTGAGGTCTGCTATAAGGACAGGTAAGTGAAGAGAGAGTAATGCTGGGAGCTGTAGTTATTTAACTGGGACTGTATGTTAGGGATTTTATTTACATGGGACTGAATGTTCAGTGGGTGAGCCTATTAACGTGGGACTGTATGTTGGAGGGGGCTGTGGGAGGGAGTGATGTTATTTACATGGAACTCTACGGCGGAGGGTGGGAAAATAATTTTATTTATATGGGACTGTATGGTGGAGGGGCTGAGGAATCATCATTGCTAAGGGCACTAAAGGGAGGAATATAACTACGGGGGCATTATAACAGGAGGGGGCGATATAAATACTGGGGCACTGTAGGGGTATTATAAATCCAGGGGACATTATAGATGTTCTTATTACTAGTGGGGGCTCTATAGAATGGTCTTATAGATCCACCTTATTTCTACTAAGAGCACTATGGGGTGATGGGGGGTTATGACTACTTAGGGCTCTGTAGAGAGCTTTATTACCACTGGGGGAACAATAGATGGCCTTATTTCTTATGGGCGCTCTGTGAGGGCATTATTAATACTGTAGGGCTCTTCTACTAATGGGGGCACTCTAGGAGAGCATTATCACTGTTGGGTTCAGTAGGGGGCAGTATTACTAATGAGGGCATTCTAGAAGGGGATTACTATTGGTGGGACTATGAGGAGCACTATTACTATGGTGGGGGGACACTGATATTTCTTCAGGATAGTATTTGGAGGGGCACAGCGAAGAGCAGGATAACACTGTGGGGGCTCGAGGATGGGGGATGACCATAGAAATGTGAGGAAGCTAAGATGTCCATGTGTCACACTCTGCAGAGACGAGGCTGAGAGAAGATGTCTGGACCAAATTGAGAAGATCTACATCAGAGGAGACATCACCTGGAGGCCCTGGATGTGAAATGTAAGTGCTGCTGCGGAATGGGGGGGTAGGTGATCGACTTAGAGAATTGGGCTATATGCATTGGGGCTTGGGCCCCGGATCGTTTGAGACCCTAGCAACGCCCCTGCTGTTAGAATACCATTTCAGGTGACGACCTCTTGAAGCTCATCAAGAGAATGCCAAGAGTGTGCAAAGCAGTAATCAAAGCAAAAGGTGGCTACTTTGAAGAACCTAGAATATAAGACATATTTTCAGTTGTTTCACACTTTTTTGTTAAGTATATAATTCCACATGTGTTAATTCATAGTTTTGATGCCTTCAGTGTGAATCTACAATTTTCATAGTCATGAAAATACAGAAAACTCTTTGAATGAGAAGGTGTGTCCAAACTTTTGGTCTGTACTGTATGTGCAGACGTTGATATATGTGATGTGAAACTGTATGATGCATATGTTGTAGATAGGAATGTCAATATATGATGTGTATGGAGGTGGTATATATGTGATTAGTTTATGATGTATGTACAGGTGGTATATATTTGCTTGTATATACGTCATATTGCATGATGCAGATACAAGTGGTATATTTGCTATATATAATTTTTTTAATGTATTTATTTTGTATTTTTTCACTTTTAGCCTTTCCTGCTCTTTTTCTATTCTGGGGATTGGTGCCGAGCTCAGGAGCCTCTTGTACCACGGCCTATGGGGATAAAATCCGCTACTGCAAGACTTTTCAGACTGGTATGGGAAGCGTGTCACTACTCGTTCAACATGATTTGTGGTCCATCATTTGGTATTAATATTATGAGAATTGACATCTCTCCAGGTTATGTATGTGCCCCCACTTTCTGCATGTGCCTCACTGTCCCGCTCTAGTGAGTATCGACTTTCCACTATGGTGCCTTCAAACGCACTTTGTTGATGGTCTATCCTTAGCATAGTTTAACAATGTCCAGTCATCACGGTTCCGACTCCTGGCACTCCCCCCGATCTGCTGTTTTTCATTAGCTCCGGCGCCTGAACTCCACAGCTCCATCCACTGTGTAGTGGACACAGCTGGTAACTGCAGAGCTGCTCCCATTAAAGTGAATGCTGCAGTTACCAGCTGTGTCCACTACACCACGGATGGAGCTGTGGAGTTCTGTAGCTACTGAAAAACAGCTGATCATCTATTTTCGCGAAGTCGCCCTCCTTTACTTTGGGGCCTCTGTTCTTGATATAGGCGCGGGTCACAGCAGTGGGACTCTCACCTATAAGACAATGGGGGCATATCCTAGCGACACATGGAAAATGGGGATTCTCAGTATTACCTACTCCGATGTTTGCTGTTTTTTTTTTTTTTTTTTTTTTTTTACTGTGTACCCAATGTTTAGACAGAGCTGGGATTGAAGATACCTCTGTAACACTATTATAGCTACATCCATCAGCCATTTTAAAGGAAGCACCCCCCCTCCCCCTCCCCGACCTTTTCACCCCCTTCTTCCCTAATGTTTTCTGTTTGTCTTAGTTCTGTTAATGTACCTGTAGTTATGTTCCTTTATTAGCTAAAGGCAAAATTACCATAAAGATTATAACACAGTCTTCGAGTCTTAGTTCAAACAGCTTGATTCTGTATTTGACCCTGCATTAAAGAAGAACTCCCGCAAAAATGTTTATTCTCTGACCTGTTAGAAAGGTGCATGATATAATCTGTAGTGAATGTCATTTTCTTTATCAGAGGCTGAAATTGAGAGTTATCCCCTCTCTTCTTATTGTAGCTGGGTCATGTGACCAACTCCCTGACCTCCAACTGACCCAGGACAGGAAGCCAGTAACTGCTCTATTCATTCCTATTAGACTGAAAGTGAGGCTCCCATAGGAATGCATAGAGAATTAGACTTCCTGTCCACACATAAGGTGCTGTGAGTTGGTGGGTCTAATTCCTAGTCACAGATAAGAAACTTCAGGATGATATAAGTCAAAAATTCAGCTACTGGTAAGAAAATGACATTCACTACAGATTACATCATGTACATTTCTAGCAGGACATGGAATAAAAATTTTTGCAGGAGTTCTTTAAGTTGGACTACCAAACCGTGCTCTTCAGGGGCAATTTAGACCTTTCGTGCCTGTTACACTATTGTTACTGGGATGTTGATGGTTCTTATGTTTGATACATTATGTATAACTATAACCAACTACTCTGTATCAAAACAATTGTAATGGCACCTTGTTTGTTATGTGTTATTTACGATAAAACTTTAATAAAAGTGAATAAAAAAAAAAATGTAACCCGTGACTTTTACTTGATTTTCAGATTACATTGAAGGTATTGAAATTCTCATTTTTGAGGAAAGGGATGTTGGACGCATCAATTCATCCGTATTTTCAAGCCCCAATTTGAAGTCCGTGCTGAGTCTGACCCTGAAGGGCAGCAAAATCTACACCATCGAATCGGGAGCCTTTCAGCAGTTTCAGACTCTCAGCAACATGGAGCTGCAGGATAACCTCCTGACAACCCTGTCCCCGTCCTGGTTTCATGATCCGGCCACTTTGAAGAATCTCACCGTGGCCAACAACGCGATAGGACGTCTGCGTCCGGAGATGCTGGACGGATTCTCCAACTTGGAGCGGCTCAATCTCAGCAGGAATCAGATCACCTCTATCCATAGCGAGAGCTTCTGGGGCTTGTCCAAGATGTCTTCCCTGGACTTGTCTTACAATAAGATTTCATCACTTCAGCGGCAGACACTGAGTCCTTTCAATGGCACTTTAAGACTGGGCGGCAATCCTTGGAATTGTTCCTGCGCCCATAAGGATTTCATACTTTTTCTGACAGGTAAGAAATAACTACATTGTTATCTGACAACTAATGTGGGTAACAGCTTTTCCAGGCTCCTGAATGGTAAACCTTAACCCTTTCAGTACCGGAGGTTTTTTTGGTTATGCATTTTCGTTTTGCACTCCCTGCCTTCAAACAGCCATAACTGTTTTATTTTTCTGTTCACATAGCTGTATGAGGGCTTGTTTTTTGCGGGACAAGTTGTACTTTCCAACGACATCATTTAATATTGCATATGGCGTAGTGGGAAGCGGGAAAAAAATTCCAAATCGGTTGAAATTGCAAAAAAAACGCTATTCCGCTACAGTTCTACGGGTTTTCTATTTACAGCGTTCGATGTTCATTAAAACTGACCAGTTACTTTAATTCTACTGGTCAGTACGTATCCTGCAATACCTAATATGTATATTTTTTCCTTTGTTTTGATAATAATAATTATAAAGTTGCCCCTTTTTTTTTTTTTGTCAGATCTTGACCCCTATAACTTTTTGGTATTTGTGTACGGAACTGTATGGGGGCTCATTTTTTGCGGGGTGATCTGAAGTTTTTATTGATACCATTCTGGGGTGTGTATGACTTTTTGATCACTTTTTAAAAAAAATAAAAAATTTTTCGAAAAAAAAAAAAAAGCGACAAAAAACAGCGACTCGCCATTTGGACGCTTTTTTCCGCCACACAATTCTCCATATTGGAATTTTTTTTTTTTATATTTTAAAAGTACGGGCGTTTTCGGTCACGGTGATACCCATGATGTCTATATTTATTGTTATTTAGGCATTTATTTTTTAATTATACGGAAAGGGGGGTGAACTTTTATATATTATTTTATATTTTTTTTATGAATATTTTAAAGCTCAAATATGAGCTGATATATTGTTTTTTTTTTTCTTTATGAGCAATCAGGGATTTACTAGATTGAGATAAATCCAAGAATTGCTCATTTCTTATCCTGGCCTGCCATCTAGTGGCCAGAATAAGAATTGCACTTGGAAAGCTGTAAACCTCATCAGCGAGGTTTACAGCTTTCAGATCGTGTACAGACACCCCGATTCGCCACACGGAGTGTCTGTACACCACCCAGAAGCGTACGCTTCCGGGTAAAGACGCAACTAGATGCCGTGATCACGTGTGATCACGGCATCTAAAGGCCCAGCAAGACGCCGCCGATGGGGTAAGTAGCGGCAAGTCTCTGCTGTTAGAAACAGCAGAGACTTGCCGGCCATGACGCCTGCTGCACGTGTCTAAGGGTTAAAGGGGTTGTCCCACAAAAAATATTTTACAGTTTTCAAACCAGCACCTGGATCTGAATACTTTTGGAATTGCATGTAATTAAAAATTTTGTATAGCTACTGTTATTCAATAAAATGTATCTGTATAGGACCACATAATTTCTTATTTCTTTGACCTGCTCACTGAGAAGGTCGCACATACTCAGTTTTATCCTTCACCTGCCTCCTGAGCTGTGATAGGGAGAGCATGAACACGCCTCCAGAGCTGTGATGGGGAGAGCTGTGACACGCCTCCTGAGCTGTGATAGGGAGAGCTGAGACACGCCTCCTGAGCTGTGATAGGGAAAGCATGGACACGCCTCCTCAGCTGTGATAGGGAGAGCATGGACATGCCTCCTGAGCTGTGATAGGGAAAGCATGGACACGCCTCCTCAGCTGTGATAGGGAGAGCATGGACATGCCTCCTGAGCTGTGAGAAGCAGAACATAGACACGCCTCCTGAGCTGCAGCAAAGAAGACATTCCCCTTGAGCTGTCAGCTTGATATAAATCTAGCAGAGCAATGAAGGTGGAGATCTCTGGATCCATGTGAGGTCCAGGGCTGGTTCTAGGTTTGTTTGTCCTGTATTATATGATGATTGATTTTCATTTTTCACATTATTCGTGGGGTAACCCCTTTAAGTTAAATGTCATTCAGTGGAGCATAACTAGGCCAATATGTCATTCAGGACCCTCTGATAGCTGCGTGGGAACATCTTGGTTGTCAGCTAATTTTACAAGCCACATTACGGAGGGGGGCGTCCCAGGCCCTGACATAAGATGCTCTTTAGAAATCCGAACAAAATCTTAATATGTGATAAATACATTGTCTATGTTCTCGAGCCGTCACTCATTTGGGATTGCTGTGTAACAGAAATCTCTGAGCAGTGCCAAAGGGGTGTGAACTCTGTAAAAAGGATGATGGTCCAAGATCATCATCTTATATGTATGTATGACGGACAGAGACCTCAGACCATGGACCTTTACCTTCTGGTTTGACCACGTCATTCTTGAAAGAGGTGACATTCCTCTCATGGCATCACCAGGCGAGGTCTTGTCATACATGGATAGCCTGATATGGCGGGTGGTGACTGCCTCTGGAGACCCCACATCTTAGAAGAATGGCTGGTCTTCTAACCCCTGCTTTACCAGGTGAGGGGTCCTGCCATAGCCACCTCTTCATTCGTTCTCCACCAAAGTAGAGGTCGGAGACCCTTTTCTTCTAATGGATGGGAATGCTATAGAGAAGACCCTCAGATCTCGGACATCTAGAACGGCCCACAGTCTGCTGATGAGTAATTCCAATACCATTGATCTTGTTGCAGAGCTGGTGAATGCCTCCAGACTGGCCGACCCATCCTCCGTGACGTGCCGCTATCCACCAGACCTAATGGGAGCCCTGGTGTGGAATGTCTCTGAGATGAATTGCTCTTCGGACACTCTTCCTCCTCCACCAGAAGCCGCCTTCCATAAAGTGGTGTTACCTGTGCTCTTCGTGGTGTTAGGTGAGTGCCGTCTCCTTGTTGTGGATCCTGAGAGGTTAATTCATATGAAGGTACAGTAGAAACCCTCATGTGATTCTGTGAACGAAAAGTGAATATATGTATATAAATATATAAGTGCCATAACATTCCATGGGGATTGGTCAGATTAGCAGATCCTGGATTATCGGACAATATCGGACAGAAACGTCAAGCCCTAAATAAAAACACTTGCTTTCGTCACTGAGGATTTGTCAGGAATGGAGCGACAGATTATCAGCATTTCTGGATTATCAGGCGCTGGATCAAAGTAATTTTCCTATACTTTATGTAGAAGTTTTACTACATTCACCTTGCAATTCCCATTGGCATCCAATGTATAAAAGTGAAACAAATTACATGCTAGTGATGGTTTTCAGGGCTGTGTGTATTTTCTGTAGAGATTATTTCCATGCATGATAGTTTCACTGGGATCTTGACGATCTAACCATCAACAAAGTTATGCATTAGATGGATGTCTGCCGAATCTCCAAAATTCAGCAGGACTGTCTAAAGTGTATGGGAGGGGGGGGGGGGTCCGACTCTCCCCGACTGCAGATGTTGGAGGAAAGAAGGATGGGGCTGTTGGATTTTAGCGTCCTGATCCTCATGTTCTCAAGGGACATGCTGGTCAGGGCATTGATGTGTATGGGGGTAAGAAAAGAATGGCTGTCGACTAAACAAGCGCTCAGCAGACAGCTGTCTAATGTATATGGCGTGCATAAGCTAAAAGCCAAATGGGATGTCCAAAGGCCTGCGGCTGACCTTCCATATCAGTATATGCATCCTGCCTGGCCTGAATAATGGGAACTACAGTATGTGTGAACATAGGTTGATGATGATTCGGATCCATGCAATGCCGCACCTGACAGAAATCAGAAGTGGGGGCATGTTATCTCAGTAGTGCAGCCTCAGACTTTTTACCCTTCATTTTAGCTGGTCGGAATAGACTTTTATTTTTACTGAACTTATGTTTTTTGCTTGGAGATTCGCTTTAAGGGCCCTTGCACACGACCGTGGAGGACTGTCAGTAAAATCCCGGACCGTGCTCCTTCTGAGGGCAGGAGCGCATTGGTTGCTATGACGCCATGCGCTTCCTAAAGCTGCCGCTGTACAGTGATACATTCTATACCAGCGTGTACAGTGTATCACTGTACAGCAGCGGCCTCAGGAAGCGCACGGCGTCATAGCAACCAATGACACCGTGCGCTCCCGTCCTCAGAAGGAGCACGGTCCGGGTTTTCATGGTCCGTCCCGGACTGCGCTCCATCGTCGTGTGCAAGAGCCCTAAAGGTGTAATTAAGATTTCACATGCGCTGGTTTTTGTCCGTCAGGAAACTGGCTGGATTCCCATTGGATCCCGTTGTAGTCAATGGGGTCTGAAGGTGAACGACAGGATCCCACTATGCTGGATATGGTGAAATGGGGAAATGCTCCCCTACCAGATTTGAAGGCACAGATGTGAAAGTAGCCTGAGCTTTAATACCAGGCACAGGCTGTGGGCAAGGGTGGCGCTGTTTCTGGTGAAAAGTAGAGCTTTGAGGAACATGGGCAGAAATGACAACATGCTGTAACAAAGCGCTTGTGATCACGCGTTGTATTGCACGTTTTTATTCCCTTGATTTTCTTGAGCTGTACAGACTGATTGTACTTTGTATCCGAAAACAAAATTCTCATTTATTTTATTGCAGCGCTTTTTTTGTTCATTTTGCTGATTTTCCTTCTTTGGAAGAAAAAACAAGATAAAAAACAAGTACAACCAGACAAAAGAACAAAAGGAGATGCCAATAGTAGACTTACCAGAAGATCTCCTCCAACCTTTGGTGACGTCATCCTAGTGAACGCTAACCTGATGGGTTTCAAGACTGCGCCAAGCCAAAACCCCGCGGCCTTGGGACGAGCCAAGTCGGCAGCTGCCATATTGCTGCAAGCAGAATTCAACCCATCAAATGTGACGCAAAGTCGCAAGAGAAGCGAAAAGTCGCAATGCGGTCATAATCCAAAGGAGACTTCTGAAGGCCACATGGAAATGTGGTATTATAACAACCTGCAGAGTAAAGTCTTAAGCGTCCATCCTGTGCTGGTCTCCTCAGTCAACGTAAACTCATCAACCATGGAAGATCCTTCTACCTGCGTGCCGGTAGTTTCTATGGGACCAGTAGAAAAGGATGATCCCTCAACCAGATCCACCACAAATACTGATGAACCTCTGGTCTACTTATGCATGAACACCACCCGAGAAGAATCCACCACAGCCATTCCCATCAAGACATTGATGGCTCCTAATAAGCCCCGGGTCATAAGAAGGACATTATCTTGGCCAAATGTCCAATATGCGAAGGATACCAGGGCTTCCTATGAAGACTTCTTAAAGACTCTCAATATTTCACCAAAGCCAGGTGGGTCCCATACAGAACAAGGAAAATCCAAAAAGACATTTCAAAAACTGGATCGTAGTGATCTCCCAGACATTGATAAAGTGATCGGAGAGAGCAAAGGTTTGCGGAGAATGGTGGACATCAAGAAGGACCCAGCGTTGGGCGGCAAAGTGGTGGAGGACAAGAGCTTGGAGAGTCGACGCCGGAATACGACCAGGAATGTTTATCAGAGGTCGAGCAATGGTAGACGAGCCCCGAGAAGCAAGGTCGTTACGCCAGACTTTGGTGTAAACAGGGATGGTCTTCACAGTCAAGGATCAGAAGGCAGATCAGAACTAAGAAGGACTCCAGACGACGATCAACTGCTGGAGAACAATGAATATAATTTTATAGACCTGTTACATGAGGTGGTGGAAAATCATGGACGGTGGACGAGGGAGAGGTGGAAGCAGACCCACCAGCAACGAATGTCCAGCAGAACATCTCCACAATCTTAGGGAGAATCTTATATATAAAAAGGGCACCATCGCCACCAAGTCTGCCCCTCAACTGGGCACAGCACCTCACAGCTGAAATCGTGTCTTTAGAGATGTCCTTTGTCGTTTCACCAGATGGTCAGCTTGGTCTAGGCAACTGTGCATTTTGAAGTTTGCCTTTTGACTCTTCAAACTTGCCTTGCTCCCTTCCTGCCTCTTCACTTTTGATGGACATATTTTATTTTTTATTTTTTTATTTCCTTCAGATGTGATGCACCCAAAAACCTACATAGGTGCCGTCTTCTATTCTTCTTGGTGCGATTGTGCCAGGTAGTCGGTGCCTGCGCAATGAGCCTCTAAAGTTTGGCTCACTGCGCAGGCGCCAGAAAGGATAGAGAACGGCGCCAGCGCGGGTTCTCGGGCACATCACCTCTGAAGAGAGAAAAAAAAGATATCCGTCAAAAATTAAGAGGCAGGAAGGGAGCCTGGCCAGCATTATTTTATGCCTCAAGGCCACGGCCCCCTTCACTTCACTAAGAGCGAGGGGAATAAAGGTGTTTTCTGGCCAAAGGACATGATTGGAGACAACACGACTTCAGCTGTCGGTGGTTGGGGGGCATTATGGTGGTGACTGGTCCCTTTAAAAGCGATGGTCTAGGATTTAAAAACATGGCTATTTTTTCCAGAAACAACGCCACACCTGGTTGTGTTGGGTATTGCAGCTCAGGTCCCTTGAAGTGAATGAGGCCGAGTTGTAACTCCTACTAGCACTGGATGAAAGCAGCCATGCTCTTCTAATCCTGGCCAACCTGTTCTTGAGTCTTGTTGCTCAACCAAAGGTTATTCAATACTTCAGCAGCTTTCACTCGTGGTTTTTGCATTTTCCTTATTCCTGTGTTGAGATATGACAACACGCGCCCTTCTGGATTCAATCAGGTGCCACGATTTCATGGAGACTATGTGTGGATCACCGTCCACCATGGCAGGATGTAGATACTGGTGTGGATGGTGATCTGTCAGGTCCAGCATGCTGCTCCGTCTGTGGGGATAACGCAGAGCTGAAGAAGCTGGACTCATTGATTGATTGATTGGGTGATTCTATCAGTGACTGACGGCTATCTCTATGCACATGGGAAGGCTGTCCCTGGCAGGACCGTCCACTGGTCTTATAAGCATCAGAAGGAAGGGATTTACAGCCATAACCTGCTTTATCCTTACCCACAAACCTATATGTAAATCCGCTCAGCTGCTCACCTGCTGCCCACCTTAGGAAGGCTTATCCTTAGGGTGGACCATCAATACTAGATTTCTGGGGTCTGACTGTAGACCGCCCCTCCTGTCAGCGAGCACTGCGTGCCCACACCTTTAGGATTGACTGTGCCTGGTATTGCAGCTCAGTCTCATTCATTTGAAGCTGGGTTGTAATACCAGGCACACGAAGCTGTGCCGGATAATGAGAAGCTCGCCAAAGCCTCCTGGCCCTTCAAACAGCTTATTGGTGGGGTTTTGAGAGTTGCCCCCACACTAATCTAATATCGATGGCCGTCAGTTTGAAAGCAGTGGCCAACCCCTCTAAATAAATACATATGTGGCAGGTAAGCTTGAACGGGCCCTGCCCTATGTATAGACTATATAATGGTCTTGTTAACAGCGTGCAGTGCAATAAATCAATGTAATTTTGAATGATTTTGCTCACAAATGCTTGTCATGTGCTTTTCTCTGGTTAGTGCTGCATCAGTGTGATTTGTTTCCCATCATATAAACCTGTGATATAACCCACATGGAAAATAGGCCCTGTGACTGAATCCGTTTCATTCATCTGCAGGGTATTTCTGGAGGGGGTGCAGGGATTTTTGCAAGGTCCATTGAGACGAGTGGGACAGGTGCAGAAACTTCTGCTGTGTGTGTGACTATATCCTGATACACACTCATTTTTACAGTGCCATAAGAAGAGTCTTCCCTCCATTGCGCTTATTAACCCCTCGCTGAACAGTTACGGATTAGTAAACCTATAAAACGGGAACTGCATGGCTCGTAACTGCTGAAAACTGCATGCTACACATAAAGAACATCTGCTCATGGTTATATCACATGGAAAGTGGTTCCATCTATGACAAGTTTTTAGGATATGTTCAAAATGTAACAGCATATCAGTCCCAAATAACATTCACAACGCCTGCAGCCGCCACTAGAGGGAGCTCAAGAGCTTTACTGCTTGTTTTGACACTCAATATATGAATGATATAATTATATGCAGTGAGCTCCCCCTAGTGGTGGCTGAATCTCATCTGGACATCTGTGGCATATGATCTCCATTTCTCCAAATCCTCTTCATAGATGGGTTTCCTATCTTGGGACATTTATAGTGTATCCATAGGATAAGTCATAAATGTCCGATAAGTGGGGGTCCCACCTTTGCGACCCCCTTCTTTCTCAAGAATGGGGCGCCGCTCTGAATGGAGGCTATTTTCAGGTTCTGTGGCCATGCATGCATGGATTGCTCTCCATTCCTTTAGTAGTAGGACCCACACACATTTATGGCATATCTTACCAGTTTGCCATAAATGTCCTAGATGGGAATACTGCTTTTAACGTTGTGTCTGTGGAGGGGATTTGGAGCTCTGTACCAGAAAAATGGAGCTCGAACTCTGAGGAGATTAATTGGCACAGGGGGTCCCAAAAATGACGTGATGGAGATTCACTTTGCTGTGTGATCAGAGCAGTATATTATGTACTTTTTTATTAACCAGATGGCAAAAAATATATATTATTAATAAATATATTATTTTTTTAGTTTTTTTTTAATAGATATCTGTGCATCTAGCATGTAACTGATTCTTTTCCTGAACAATATATTTTTTTTCCTCCAATAAACTATATCTCTATATATCTGTTCTTTGCGCTGGTGAAATGAAGAACATCCACTTTTAAACACAATTTCTGATGGTGCTGTGGAATTAATATTTTATATATCTATCTATCTCTCTCTTTATCTCTATCTCTCTTTATCTCTATCTCTCTCTCTTTATCTCTATCTCTCTCTCTTTATCTCTATCTCTCTCTCTCTTTATCTCTATCTCTCTCTCTTTATCTCTATCTCTCTCTCTCTTTATCTCTATCTCTCTCTCTCTCTCTTTATCTCTATCTCTCTCTATCTCTCTCTTTATCTCTATCTCTCTCTATCTCTCTCTTTATCTCTATCTCTCTCTATCTCTCTCTTTATCTCTATCTCTCTCTATCTCTCTCTTTATCTCTATCTCTCTCTATCTCTCTCTTTATCTCTATCTCTCTCTTTATCTCTATCTCTCTCTTTATCTCTATCTCTCTCTATCTCTCTCTTTATCTCTATCTCTCTCTATCTCTCTCTTTATCTCTCTCTCTCTCTCTATCTCTCTTTATCTCTCTCTCTCTCTCTTTATCTCTCTCTCTCTATCTCTCTCTTTATCTCTCTCTCTCTCTCTATCTCTCTCTTTATCTCTCTCTCTCTATCTCTCTCTTTATCTCTATCTCTCTCTATCTCTCTCTTTATCTCTATCTCTCTACATATCTCTCTCTATATATATATATTTAGAGTTCAGAAGGTGTGAGCAGCACCGCGTACAAATGTTAAGATGGTGTGCCAGCGGCTGAGGGATTTGATCCACAAAAACCAAAAAAATAGAAAACAAAAAATTCCACGGCACTCCCAAGAAGTGATACCATCACTGCTTGAGAAAAGTCCCAGTAAGAGGACTGAAACATCGCGGTTTTTTGGTGATTAAAGAACACATCGTTTGAAATTACTTCTTGGGAGTGCCGTGGAATTTTTTTGTTTTATTTATATATATATATAATAAAAATGGCGTTCAGTGGCGAAAATTCACTATTATCACTGAGAATTAAATGTACTGCCCCTTTCCCATATTCTTTGTGTGTTGGTTCCCCACTGTTTTCAAGATTTCTGCTTGCTGTCAGTGAACCTCTTTGCGATCTGTTGCTTTGCCGTACGGTCAACCTCTTCCGTTCTCCCTGGTGTCTGATAGGTGGCCTGTTCTTCTCCATGAGCATGTGGTTGATCGTCTGTATCCTGACGAGCCGCTGCAAGAACAAAGTGACCAACGTGACCGACCCAGAATGTTCTGAGCAGCAGCGCCCCGAGGACCGCCCAGAACCGCACGATCGCCTTAAAGGACACCTGGCCAATCACATACTGGAGGACCGACTGGTCAGGTCATTGCATCCATGTCATGTCAAAGCTTCTGAAATCATATCTACAGTGCAGACCGTGACCCTCCATAGTCTCAATGACAAGGGAAAGGACTCGGACAGGCTTCTCCCTTCAGATTTGATAATCTGTAACTCCGAGCCGCTGGTTTACTCTGTAGACGTAAGTGCGCCAGTGTTGAATGCATTTGCTTTTAAGACGTCTGGTGGTATAAATGCCTGTCAGGCGCCAGTGAGAGTGCATCCGGCCCCCCAATTATACAAGCAAGACCCTATCGACCCTTCATCGACCAGCAATATGCTTCATATGGGAAATAGTAATTCTGAAAATGAGACCAGTATACGTGGAAACCCTGGTGATTGTCTTACTGGGGAAACTGGTGAGTAACTTGATTTTACATAATAATCCTTTGCTTTTCTTTCTCATCCTCACATTACAGCGGCAGCTCATTGAGTTCAATGGTTCTGCATCAAACTACAGCCCCCAGTGTGCCCCGACAGCCACATGTTGACAGTTGTAGTTTTGCGACGGCTGGAGCGCTACTGGCTGAAGACCCCTAATATATAAGAAACATCACCCCTTAGGCCCCATTCAGACGACAGTGTTTCACTGTATGGCGGCGACCTCAGGAAGCGCACAGCATCATAGCAACCAATGACGCCATGCGCTCCCGTCCTCTGGGGCAGCACAGGCTGGGCTTTCACAGCCCGTATATGGCTGTGAAACACGGTCATCTGAATGGGGCCTTAGGGGCCCTTCAGACAGCCTTGATGGTGTGGATCCGCAATACCACGGATGTCGAATGGTGAGTGTTCCGCAATTTGCAGAATACACATCGTCGCCACCCCATAGAAGATGCCTATTTTTGCCCGCTGTAGCAGGAAAGAATAGGACATGTTCTATATTTTCTTGCGGAGCCGTGGCTAGGCAAGATCGCGAGCCACCCATTGAAGTAAATGGGGCCGCATCTATTCCGCAAAATTGCGGAATAGATGCGGACCCATTCGCACGGTCGTGTGAATGGGCCCTTAAAGTCCTATCTGTCATCAGTTTTGTCCCTATGACACTTGCTGACCTGTTACATGTGCTCTTGGCACTTGAAGGCTTCTGTGTTGTTCCCATGTTCATATGTACCTGCATTATATAGGAGCAGCGTGGACGTTACCATTACACCTAGAGGCTCAGCTCTGTCTGTAACTGCCGCATCCTCTCCACTTTGACAGGGCCAGGGACTGATCACGTTTACACTGCCTGGTCCTGTCAATCAAAGTGCAGAGGGAGCGGCAGTTGCAGAGAGAGCAGATCCTCTAGGTGTAATGGTAACGCCCCCGTTGCTCCTAGAGGCTCATTTGCATATATTAAAAAATCATTTTTCTCAGCAATGTGGACTCATATGAACATGGGACCAACACAGATGTCTTCAGCTGCCAAGTGCACATGTAACAGGTCAGCCGGTGTCATAGGTATAAAACTGCTGACAAAGAAAACTGATTTCTGACCTCTGAAAAATGAGAGCTGGAATCTTTTTTTTTTTTTTATTTTGGCAACAGTTCCAGTTTTCCTTTGCACCATTTGGCTTACATCTCCTCGATCGGGCCGAGTTTAGTGTAACAGAATTCTGTTGCAAATTTGGCTACAAAATGGAGAGCACAATGGGCACCATTTTAATAGATTTTGCCGCCATTTTTCCGACATGAATTCAACCATTCTCCTCCACTATGAATACATTTCCTTCATTTTTATTTAGTTAAAACAATTTCTAGTTTTTTTCCTAATAGATAAGTGATATTTTTGTCAGCGGTATTCCCATCCGATAAAGTGACCATGCATTGTGAGGGTAGCCCATCACTTTGTGACCATTGTGGGTCTGACCTCTGGGACCCCCCAAAAGCTTGAGAATGAGGGGGCAGCCGCGCTGATTTGTGGCCCTGACCACCAACTATGCAGGGAACTGCAGCACTGCTGTATTCAAGTGAACGGGACCGTCAACAGTTTCCCGAAAATTGGGTGACCAGGATAAAATGGAGAAAGTACTATACTACAGTACTATAGTCCCTTCATTCTCAGGATCATGGAGGTCCCAGAAGTTGGACTCCCACCAATCCTAAAGTAATGCCATATCCAAGCAATATACCTTCACTTTATGAAGCGACTGAAATGAAGTCTTTGGCTGTTTCGGGATATGAGCTTCATATTTATTTTATTTTTTAGGACTTGTCAGTTATTTTGAAGCCCATATTAACTCAGTGGAAAATTCCAAAAACGTATCCAAAACGGAAGGAAGTGATCCATCATCCGATCGACAGGTATCCAGCCGTAATGGAAATCCTTTCACCTTTGGTAAGAAATGTAAGACCTGGAGCACTTTCTGCTTTCAAGACAAGGTCATTATGAAGCCTTCAGAGATTCCTGATATTCCCAAGAAAGATATTGATGCAATTATAGGACAGGGAAATTTGAGGGAAGAAGGTGATTGTGAAAGAGAAGCAGAAGGTCCATGCACAAGTCAGGAGGACAAGGAAAGAGAAGAGCTCTCCAAGCCAAATCACGTAGACATGAGACCTGGTAACGATGAAGGATCACCACACGAAGATGTCACCAGTGGTCGAAACCTGTTGGTATCCAAAGACGACTATATGTCCGAATCCAGAGCTGAAGAAGACCCGTGTGAACGTCAGCACCAATGGCCATCAAGGAAGAATACGACCACAAAATCTAAAGACAGCAGGTCCTTGGAGCATGAAAAGTTTTGGAAATACCATAAAAATTGTTGCGATGAGCAGGAGCCGTGTCAGACCGCATCAAAAGTCATGAGACAGCTGAAAACGGGGCCATGGGAAACCAAGGAAGTAAAGCAAGAGCCGCCCCCTGATGAAGAGCTTCTGGAAGGTAATGGCCGAATTACGTTCAGTCTTTTTGACAAACTCTCGCAGAGGAAATCCCGCAAGGAGGCAGAGAGGCGTCCATGGAGATAGTAGAGCCTGATGAGGGTAATGCTGCTTTTCAGGAACCTTCTGTTTGCTAAGGCTTTGGCCACATTTGCATCATGGCTTTGTTTTTGACACCGCCAAGGATGAACATGAAAATGCAATGAATAACCTTGATTTTAATGGGATCCCCTAGGTTTCCATTTTTAATGGAAAGACAGACTAGACTGTTCAGCCCACCAAACATGATGGAGGCTAAATGAGGCCAACTGATGGGCATCATGCATATCCCATAGCAATCGTAGACAACTGTACTGTGTGTCAGTGTGAGCTCGTTATATAGCACCTATAGAAGATTATGGCGCCTCCATATTACTTCTGCCAGATTCTGTATAGGTCAAAGGGGGAGATTTATCAATCTTCATATCCTCTGCGCTGCCGGAAGATGCACCTAATTTTTTACAAGTTTTAATTGGGCACATCCTCCGGCAGTCCGTGCTCCTAAACCGAAATCTACAACAGCTCAGAGCTGCCCTAGATTTCTGGCTTCATTTGCACCAGAAAACTGGCGTAAATGAAGATACATTTTTTAGAGCAGCTGGCCACACCTTGCTTGATGCAACACTTTTTTAAAAAGTCTCAAACACATAGTTTGTGACTCTTTAACACTTTTTTCCAGCCTAAGGGAGATGATAAATCTCCCCCAAAGTCTCCATTGGATTCCATATTATGGAGCTATTCTCATCTGGCAGCATTGCTTCTAGGGAATGGTATGTCAATATATGGAAATCGCAGTAGAGCGGCTTCCATGTATTGCCCCACAGAGGCGAGCACGCCCTGGCTATCCTGACGGCGGGTAGAACGGCTTTTTACGTTTTGGATAGAAACCCCTTTTCAGACTTCATCCCCTTGGCTCTGTCACGTCTACATGCATGAGGTGAATGGTGTCCTGATCTAAGGCCTGGATCAGATCCCCCATCCTTGGCGCTAACTGTATGTATTTTATGCATCTAATATAACTGAGAATATAAGACATTACAAGAGATTTCTACCAAAAGCACAGAATCCAGTCCCCCCCTTTTTTGGGTTTTCCAAATTAGTCCTCAAAATTGCTACGATCAGAGTTTACATATTGAAGAGTCTATGCACGTGGTGTTTTTTTTTTCCTTTTTTTTGTTGGATTTTTGGGGTCACTGATGTTTTTTTTTTTTTTTTTTCCCCTCCAGAATCAGCATACCCAAAGTTTTTTCCAAAAACACTTGAAAATGTGGGTTTTTCTTGTGCATTATCAAACTCCAAAAAGAGTGCGTGTAAAGCCCTGAGTTTTCTACATGTCTAATCATTTTAGAATTAAAAGTTCAGCAAATTTCTGATATACTTGGTGTTTTATTTCCGAACCCCATCCTCCCCCTTTTAAGGATTCATTTTCCTTTGTATTAATACAGTAAATTTTGATTGTCTTGATTTTTTTTTCTTCCTACAGGAAGACCAGCATTGCCTCTTTTGCTCTCCAAACCCTGTGAAGGCCAGATCCCGACAAATCCAGCAATTTCTTCCAAGAAGACTTGTGTCAGTTTGCCCAACCTGAGTGTATACGAAAATCATAATCCCAGCCTCATTTCTGCTAATCTAGAATACTCGGAACTAGTTCAAGAGGAAACTGGCAAAAAGAACGCCACAGAATGTGTATCGGTATATAACACAGATCTTCCTGGCATTGACTTATCAGCAGGGACCATGGTAAGCAGTGAAAGACTGGCAGAAGATTCACCATGTATGAGAAACTTGCCCACTCTAGATGTCCTAACTAAGGGTCTCATCAGGGCAGGAGAGGGATTGTATGATGTATCTGGTCATCTTGGGCCAAATGGCAGTGACGTTGCACCTGAGAACTCTGCAGGAGAGTGGTACAGCACAGGAGAAGATACGGCACCTTGCAAACCAGATCTAAAAGTCTTAAATATCCAAGCACAAGATCTTGTAAGTTATGGTAACAGTGAAGCTCTTCAAGACTTCAGAGGTCCATGTGGAGGAATGTTACGAGAAGATGAGATGTCAAAAGTGGTGTCGTCTAGTAATCTAGAACTCCCAGCCATTAACCTCCAAACAGAGGGTCCCTTAAGGACTGCAATTGGGTACAGCATGTCTTGTAGCAACCTTCATCTACCAATCATCGATGTTTTATCTGGAGGTAAGACAGTAGGACAAGATGACATACTGGTTATCAAGGTCCAAGAACAGAGCGTCGTAAGAGACAAGAAGTTCACCGATGTATCGTCAGGTCTACCAAATCCCAATAAAGTTCATCTTACCAACTCTGATGTCCAATCGGAAGGTCTTGTTATAAATGAAAGCAACCCAGATGATGTTCTGCAGTGTAATCTAAGTTTACCAGCTATTTCTGAAGAGGCTAAAACATCAGGAGAATCTAAAACTATTCAACAAAGAGGTAGCCAGAATGTAAAAGCTAAAAGTTGTCCCATCCTTTCCGTAATGCTTGATAATCGAGATAGGAACCCAAGCTTTAATAGAGGAAGGCTAATATCTAAACCAGACTCAAAGGCCATACCTGTTGCCAGGGACCCAAGAAGCAACATGAAGACCCAAACAGGTGCTACAACATTTGAAACCAGTCAAGACTTTCCATCTAAATCAGTAGAAACCATGAACACTAGCAGCCATGAGTCCCCATTGTCCATGGAGGAGCAGGGTCTGAGCTCAGGTGGCTTTTCTGATATTAACCTCCCTACTGAAACCCAACTTACACCTTCTGGTTCTTACTCCATCTCAATTCAAGATGGTGATGAGATTTCAGCATGGCCGAATACTGCAGACATCTTAAAACGATCAAGTACCATAAGCTTGTCGTCGAAATATGATATCCTGGAGGCTTCTACAGTTCCTCAATGTAAAGATGACAGTGACCATTGCACCTTGTTAGACAACGGACACCATGCAGTCAACAGTGACATTAGTACTTGTGAAGCAGATAGTCTCAGTAATAAAAGTGTCCTCCAACAGTATCACCACAAAGATGAAAGCGACAAGAAGGCCTCATGTCCTAAAGAGCTTGGTAGCATAGCTGGGGGAAAAGACTTGGGTCGGAACACTCTTCATCCATGTAGCACATTGGAAGATCTGTCGGAAAGGCATTCAGAAAATCAGATGACCGACGCTCAGCAACCACCCCAACATTATGATATGGAGAGAATAGTGATGAACGAACCAACCATGGACCATACAAATCTAATGCAAACATCTAATGTTGAGGAAATGGTGACTGGTAAGGATGCAGAAGAATGTAGAAAAGAAAGCTCAGATACTATGATGGCTCATGATGGATCAGAAGATGTTGCTTGTCACCAGTTTTCTTTAGTCTTGAATGGACAAAGTGAAGATCCTTTGAAGGATGTAGCCTTTTCCTCAACAGTTACAACAGTCCAACTAAGTCAACATGAGGCTCCCAGAAGTAAAGATAAGACGATGGAAACTGTTAACGATCAAGGCATCCATAACATAAGGCAGGACAATACACCGACTGAATGCTGTACTAGTAATCTAGATATGTCCTATGTTAGCCATGAAGAAGACAGTCACGTAGAAACCGATCAATTAGACGAACTTGTTGGAAACAAATACAAACCTGCGGACTCGCTGACCTGCAGGCAACAAAAAACGAAGAACAATCGTAAAGAAACCAGAGAAGAAGACACAATGAAAGAAACACACAATTCTGATTTAGAAGATCAGTCAGGTCTTCGGTCAAACTTGCCAAGAAGTAAAGATGTGACCACTAAGATCAGAAAAAATATCGGTGCCCGAAAGCTTGATGCAAATAAAACCGTCAAGACTGCTCCATGCATCCGAGACATCGGACAAGACCTTAAAGATTACATTTCAACCAGACTTTCAAGGAGACCTTTCCAATCTGTGTTTCCAGTATCTGAAAAGACTCGATGTCTTGAAGATGACAGCAACTTGAATGCATTTCCTTTAGAAGAACAGCCATTCAACAACGGCACAGAAGTAACAAACCCTACAAATATGGTGTCCAGCGCTAGCACTGAGGGGTCCTCGAAAATGACCGATGCGATAAAATATCTTACCTACTTGTATGCCAGGAGTCAGAGACCAGAAATCTCTTGTGGGGTCCCAGTGGATGACACAACTATAGATGATATTCGTGTCTTAGCAAATCTACAATTCTGTAAAGTATCTGGAGGGTTTATACATTATGCTGAAGTCCCAGAAATGGTCAGAGAAGCAGAAGAAGCTCCTAAATTAACCTCGTCTAAACCAGATAACCTATATGTACCTCCAAGTAAGGAGGAACTGAAAGCAGATGAAGAACTGTCCGTCTTGCATGTCATGTATACCTTAAAGAAGAGTCTGGAACTTTCCGCCACTTGTGAACCTGATAACAGAACTGATATATAATCTTGTGTAAACTGCAGTATGTAGAAGTCTTATTGATGCTTTTCGAGCCGTCTGTCTAGATTCTCTTACCTAGGATTAATGTCCTAATCTTATATTACTATTCTGAATTATCGCAGAAAACCTTTTTGCATATTAAAGGCTGTGGGCAAATTTTTTTTTAGGACTGCATTTTACTCATTTTGGGCTAAAAATCATTTTTTCAATTGGTCTTTATTAAAAATATTGAGCCATTCTGTCACAAAGGGTTAACCGTTTTTCTAGCTGTGTAACTGGTACTTTCACTTTGCGCCGATGATCTAATAAACCTTATCTCTAAATTACTAAGAGGCCATAAGCACTTATTTAAGGCCCTATTACACAAGTAGATTATAGTCAAGGTGATCGCTAACAAGCGTTCATATGACAGTGTAATACTGCCACTGATATTGTTCATTCATCAGGTAATCGAGATCTTTTAACATGTTTAAAAAAAATCCTGGTTTGCCTGCGGCAGATCGCGACGTGTAATGGGCATTCTGCTGCTGGCAGAAAATATAGGGACAGGTGATGCATTAGCAATTGCTTGTCCCTATACTGAGGAGAAGATCGCCGCATGTAAAAGCAGCAGTCTCCTCCTCTAGCGAGGAGGCGATTGACGGGAGGAAACACTTCCCTCCCGTCAATCGTCTGCTCTGTCTGCCCGTGTCATAGAGCCCTTAAGCATCATTCTTATCAGTAAGATAAGGATTGAGCTTTGATGCGTTTATAATGTCAGAGAGCAGAGATAAGGAGCCCGTCAACTCCCTGCCTGACGGAGCAGAAAGAAAATCCAGATTCTGCTAATAGAGCATCTCAGCTCTGTACAGAGAAAAAGTCTCCATATTTTTAATAAAGACCAATTGAAAAAAATGATTTTTAGCTCATAATGAGTACAATGCAATAAGAAAACAAATTGTTCCCAAAGATGTACATGGCTTTCAAGTGTTTGTGGTCAGGAGATCAGAGGTAAGTGCTACACATAAGCTGTTAGATGATGGGATTAAAAGAAAACAGACTAATTTTTTTTTTTTTTATAAATCTTGTATCTCAGAAACTGCTGAACATTTTCAATAAAGACCAATTGAAAAAACATTTTTTTAGCCCAAAATGAAGTAAAGTGCCCTTGAAGATGTAAATAGCCTTTAAAGATTTACATCCACGTTCCTGAAAATAAGCACCAACTTGTTATATGTAATAAAGGTAAAAAGAATGTCAATGCTTTTTTCTAAGGATTTACTTATTAACTGGGGTCAATGGCATCTGCAAATGAACTGGTAAGTAGAGCGGAAACCTTCAATATTTGACAGTAATGCATTAATAGGTAGCAGGATAGGTGATTAGTAGCTAATCCATTGAGACCCCGACTAATCAGGTCCTGAAGTCAGTGGAGCAATGGTCGTTCATGCCGCTGCTCCATTCATTTCTTTGGGAGTGACAGAGCGCCGTACAGTCCCATAGAATTGAATGGAGTGTGAGTTTGTACATGTGTGATGTTTGTTGTTCCATTACAAAATATTCTACATTTTCCAGTCTTAACCCCTAAATCTGAATACTTTTGTACCACTGACTCCTTCAATAAAATGTATCTGTATTATTTCTCTGTCCACCTCAGTAACATTGCTGAGGTGGTCGCACATGCTCAGTTCCATCTTTCAGCTCCCACCAGCCGTATCTACTGCAGCTGCAGCAGAAAGGACATATCTTCTGAGAAAGCACACTCCCTCTATGCTGCCAGCTTCATATACATCTAGCAGAACAATTGGAGCAATGAATGGGGAAATCTCTGGATCCATGTGAGGTACAGGGCTGGTTAGCTTTATTAGGCTGTCATGTACTGTATGATGCATTTCATTGTTTTTTTTTTTAATTTATTTATTATGGGATAACCCCTTTAACTGAGGGACCCTGGTCTCATGATCATTTGTGGTCCCAGTCAGGGGCAGACTGACCATAGACCCTACTGGGAAATTTCCTAGTGGGCCGATGCACAGGAGACCTCCTGAGCCCTCCTCCGAGTACATAGCGATCTGATGCTCTGCATTAATTAATGTTAGGCGCATCAGGTACAGTACCTCTGGTGGGCGGTGGATCGTATCTTCTTGTATTCAGCTGTATTGTTGTGCAGGTGAATATTGCAGCTGGAGAGGTATTTTGTGCTGCACTACAGTCAATTACAATACTGTACATTTTGGACACACATACAACATGCGGACACTTTTAGGGTTTTTTTTTTCCAAGGGCCACTTTGTTTCCAGTCCACCTTTGGTCCCAGTGGTCAGACCTCCACCGCGGTACGATACTTATCCCCTATAATGAGAATAGGTGATAAGTTCTTTAACCACCTAACTGTTCTGCCTGAGTCTAGCTCCGGCAGTGTGAAAAGTAGCTAACTGGAGGGGGGAGGGCTGCTTTAGATGATATCTCCTCAATGGTAGCAGCTAGAAACATGGTCTTGTCTGAAAGCTGACAGTCCAGACTTTAATAAAAATGACAGCTAAAATAATCGCAAGTGAAACCTTTTTTTTACCGTCATTTTCAGCTGCATTCACAGCATCCTGATTTTCTATCAGTAATATCTTTCTCTGTCCTGAACATATTGCTGGTATATTTTGGTACTGTCTGAAAGCTTTTAATGTCTGCTTTCAAACAAGACCAGTTGCATGTTTCTAGCTGCTACCATTCAGGAGGTAGCAGCATCTAAAGCAGCCCTTCCCCCCTCCAGGTAGCTACTTTTCCCACTGCTGGAGCTCCACTCTGGCAAAACAGTTAGGAGGTTAAAGGGGTTGTGCACCTTTGGGAGAGGGTTTTGGCAAAATCCCCCTTTTTGGCAGACCTGACCTCCCTGGCATCAGCTTCTCTGCTCTGCTCCCAGGATGTAAACTTCCGTTTTGACGCCACAGTGGGTGAACTGCTCCCTTGCATCATGTGAAAGGGTCACGAAACGTAACCGGGGGTTGGGGGGGGAGGTCACTGTTGTGACCAGTGGTTGGCTGCAGTGGCATTAAAACTGAGGTTTATATCCCGGGGGCCGAGCAGAGAAGTATGCTTCCCTTCGCAGTTCTGCCAAAGAGCCGCCCCCTCCCCCCCAAAAAAAAAGCTGCACAACCCCTTTAATAACTTAAACAACTGTCCCGTTATAAAACTGCCCCATAGAAACAGGAGACGGCTTGATCCAGCTGCATGCAGCATCTTTATTATTGTAATACTCTTTACATAGAACCGATATTAAGAAAAAACTGTACAAAATCTCATCGCCCATCCCGTTCATCATCGCAAATCTAGACTCAAGTAAGAAAAAAATACATGCTTTATTCATGGGAGATCTTTATAGGATGCTTTTTGCTATAGATATCTGAAGGCTATATCTCTAGATAGGAGGGATTGCATTGCTTATATGATATATTCACATCAGCGTATGACGTGCAGAGCCCCCTTCTAGGGTCCATACTGCACCACTTGCATAATCAACCTAGTGAGGATTTTGTTGTTTTTTTTTACATGCAGGTAATGATCTGGATAATAAGACGGTAATTTCTGCTTCCATGTGCTTGACTGCAGGGTAACACATTATTACACCACTGTTCTATGCCTGCAGTTCTACAGCACCAAACCCAGATTACCGCAGGGGTTTCATTGTGAGCAGAACTGTGGGAGGTCTGGATAAAACTAAACCCTAAAATCCGACCACGTTACAGTCATCTGAACAATATTGGGACAAGTGTAAAAGGATGTGCACAAAAAAGTTGACAACCAATTAAAACGTGCTTTCATTTTCTAATACAAAGAGTTACAGTTAGAGGTCATGTCAGTGTGACAAAACTGCACAAAACCATAGTAAAAAAAGTTCTAAAGAACGTGCAGTGGCTTTGAAAACTGCTGCAGTTTAAAAAAACAAAACCCTGCGGTGAGCAGATGCTGTGTTCAGACTGATTTTTCTAACATCAGTATAATTAAAGGGGTTGTCCGGGTTCAGAGCTGAACACAGACATACCCTTAAATTCACCCAGGCAGCCCGCCTGATGTTAGCATCGGAGCCTCTCATGTTCTTCTGTTTGCATAACACAGTGGAGGCTTCCGTCCGGCAGTGTGTTTGGTGACGTCACTCACCGGCTGTAATGGGCCAGCTTTAGCGCTGCCCTAACCGTTTTACTGGCTAGGGCAGCGCCAAAGCCCGCCCATCAGCTCCGGTGACGTCACCGGGCTCACTGCTGGGCGGAAGCCTCCGCCCGGCAGAGCCCAGTTCTTCACCGGAACCAGGCTAAATGCCTTTGCCCTGCACTAATTAGCAGAGGGCATAGGATAACATCAGGCGGGCTGCCTGGGTGAAATTAAGGGTATGTCCGTGTTCAGCTCTGAACCCCGCCAACCCCTTTAAATTCACTTTTGTTTGTGCTTTCAAAGCCATGTATCTGTTAATAGAAAAAAATAAAAATATAAATGTACTCCATAGTAACAGACTACAAACAAGATCCTTTGTAGTCGGATCCTGCAGTCATAGATAAACGCCAAAATTTAGTAAACTTGCCGGATTAATAATAATAATTTAATAATTTTTTGTGTTGGGCAAAGCGAGCTTCAGATGTTGCATCTTAAGTCGCTTTGTTCAAAACTTCGCATTAATACTGTAGTGAGATTTTTCTCCATTCAGTATTAAAACGTATGAGGCTCTGACAGACTTAGGATGATACTTAGCAATGATCTAAGTAACTGTTATGATAGGTTACCCCCTTCCATATTGTAGGTTAGGAAGACGAATGCAACAGATGCAAGAGTGAGTCTGACTGCAGAATCAGACTACATACGGTTTGTTTGTAGTCTGCTGCCATGGAGACAGATCTTTCTAAGTTTTACACACAAAATAGTAGATTTTTTTTAAATAAAATCCAGTTGCAGAATATATATGGTAGGAAGATGTGCATGGCCTGTAAATAACTGTACTGTAAAAGTGAGGGAAAAAAGTGGAAGTGACCAACTCAATTAAGCTGATGTTCCCTGCAACTGGTTATTAAAGGGGGTTTTCTCACCTCAGACATTGGGGAGAATATCGCTAGGACATGCCCCCAATGTCTGATAGGTGCGGGTCCCACGCCTATCTTTAGAACAGAGCCCACAAAGTGCATGTGTGGCCGTCTTCCATTCATTCCTATAGGATTGCTGAAAATAGCTGTGCGGTGCACTCAACTATTTTCAGTAGTCCCTTTGAAATGAACGGGAATTGCAAGCGCAGCCACCGCTCACTTTCATGGGGCTCACGGAAATAGCCAGCGCTCGGGTATTTTCAACGCTCCCATAGGAATGAATGGAGAACAGCTGCGCATGCGCTTTGTGCACTCCTTCACTTCGCAGATTCCGTTCTAAAGATAGGTGCAGGTCGCACCTCTGGGACCCACACCTATCGGCAGGGGTGGATTGGCCATAGACCTTACAGGGAAATTTCCCTGTGGGCCACTGCCCAGGGAGCCACCCAAGCCTTTCTTATGGCCGGCCAGTGGAAGTTTTTGGGGCTGTATTTTGTGATGGACTGCGGTATTTGGCTCTGTTGGGGCGGTATAATGTGCCACAATATGATATTGTTGCCACTGCCTTCCCTCAATTTGGACTGGACTACAAAATGGGGCCACTTTTAGTATTTTTTTCCAGGGCCACTTTAAGTTCCCAGTCCGCCCCTGCCTAGTGATATGCCCCCAATGTCTGAGGTTAGATAACCCCTTTAATCACTGATACCAGTACGGAATAATTAAAATGGAAAGATTTTCCATCCATTTAATTAGTTCTGTATCTTCAGTCAATTATACCATATAATAATCAGAAGTTGCAGCGTATTTAATTACAGAGATGTACAATGCAAAGTGCTATTCCTCCTGGAAATATGTGAATAAATTGGCAGCTGGGTGTTAGTTGGAGCGTGTCCCTATACAGTCTTACAGTGGCCAATCAGTGGTGGCAAGGGGAATCATTACACTGGGAATTTGTATTTTTCCAGGAGGAATAACAAAGGAACAGCACCATGTTCTAATGAAATACGGCTCAAAATAATTTTATAGGGAACATAAACGTAGATACTAAAACAGACAGGTCAGGAGAGGCGAAGTCCTCTAAAGCCACTCCCATAGCGATGAATGGAGCTCTCTCCTTCTCTTTGGTGGTCCTGTTGTGGATATAGGTGCAGGTCTCACCTCTGGGACCTGCTCCTATCTGACATTGATTGTATGTCCTAGTGATATGCCATCAATGTCCCAAGTAGGCCAACCCCTTTAAATAAAAATGCGAGCAGCTATAAAAGGCCTAAAATAAGAAAGGAAGAGATACTTACTGCATTTGTCCTCTGCCCCTCCCCGCCGCTGACGTCGTCATAATCCTGGCTGCAGTGGTGACATTCCATATACACATCACCCGAGGCCAGTGACTGGCTGCAGAGGTGACATGGTGTGCAGAGAACGTCACTGCTTCAGACAGGAGAATAAACGGAGGCGGGAAAGACTGGAGCACAGCACGGAAAGCAGGAGATGGGAGGAAAGGGATAAGTATGGCTGCTCTTGTTATTTTAGGCCATTTACAGCTGCTGCTCCAGTTTTTATTTATTGTGGGTAACTAGAGAGCGTACTCGGGAGCAATTTTCGAGTAGTAGCGTACGCATCTTCTAATCTGTACGCAGCTTGTAATTTGTACGCGTTAGCGTACAGATTATAAAATGCGTACGCTACTACTCGAAAATTGCTCTCGAGTACACTCGGCCGAGCATGCTCGCTCATCTCTATGGGTAACACGTGGCCACCACTAGGGGGAGCTTTAGGCTCCCATTGAACAAAATAAACATGTATGCAGTAAGCTCCCTCTAGAGGCGGCTACAGGCAGACAGAATTTTGTCTTTGTAAACTACCCCTAAAACCTTAAAAGACTTCCGCCTGGTTTTTGGCACAACAATATGTGTATTTTAATTATTCTTGTTCCTCTAGCCACTTTTCAAAAAAGTGGGTGGGGGCTTAGTGAAAGAGGGTGTGGCCACCGCAGATGACACATTCACAATTATGTACAGAATACGATTTGTAAATTATATCTGAAATCTACTCCCAGTCCTAGCTGGTGTAGATTTATTCTGTGGGTGACATAATACCGGGCCATAAACCTCGGTCTCTTTCTGTCAGGGCCACAGGTTTTGATTAGTTGTAGTGATAATTTATTAATTGTGATAGTTTACTACCAGAAACTGGATTTTTTTTCGAAGAATATGTAGACATGAATGGGGTGGGGGAGGAGCAGGTCTGTGGCCGGGTTAAGGCACTGAGTAGAGTAATAGTCTGCAAAAGAATACTGGAGGGAATTTATTGATCCCAGTGCACCACATTTCTGGCCGAAATTTTGGTGCATGCCATTTTTGCACAAAATTTTGGGACTGATTTTATGCTACGCTCGCCACTTTTGGAAAAAGGATGGCAGACTAATAAGTTTACACAAGATTATTTGTGAACTTTTAAAATTGGCAAAAATTGGAGAGTTACACAGGCGAATTTTGCAGGCGAGGAAGCGTTCCTTCCCGGCAATCGACTGCTCATCAGAGGAGACTGCCGCCTTTACATGCAGCGATCTCTTCCACAGGGTGGAGAGGAGCAATTGCTAATGCCATAACTCGTCCCCATATTGATTCTTTGTTTTTTTGGCAGCAGAGGCCGTTTACGCTGCCACCAAATGACTACTGTAATTAACTCGTTCATTGGGTAATCGGTGGCACTTTTTCACCGCCAGATAATTACTTGTTAGCGGTCATCTGGCCAAGAATCGGTCCGTGGAAAGGGCTCTTAACCTACAGAATGTATTTTAGAGGACAGATGGGGAAAAAAGGAACACGACAGCTGGACCAGACTACACAAGGGTTGTTTGTAGTCTGTTACCATGGAAACACCTAGTTCTACATAGGAAATGGAGACACCAAATGGTAGGCCGTTTTCAGTCATCACTATTTGCCGATTTCATTTTATTTTTCAGTGCACCAGGACAATAATACAAATTTGGGTTGCAAAGCGCACACATCCTGTCAATTTTTTCCCCTCTTGTAACATACCTGGGCATTAATACTGGTAAGGTAGGTTCTTCATAAATAGCAAATATTATACACTGGTGTTCAATTGTTTTCCAAGCACCTGAACACCATGATATGTACACGTAAAAAAAGCAAACACATTGATTTCCCCATACAAATACATAGAGATAAAAGGAAGGCCATACTTATTTGGGGCATGTACACATTGTCATCTCCACTGTACAGTCCTCGGTTACTCACCCTGCGTTCCTGCTTTCTGTGCTTTGTTAAAATTGCAAAGGGCTGAAAAAAAAAATCTTTCATTCTATTTGTATAAAGGGAATATTTAAAAAAAAAAAATCTTTCAAATATTGGCACGGTATGTTGCTTCAAATGTTTGGCTGGAATAAGGCACATAGCACCATTGTGGGGGCCGAAGATGGTAAATTGTGTGTGGTCTCATCCTAGATGCTAAATGGATCAATGTGGGAGTGGCTATCAAGTGCAGGGGAGGGGTATATTCAAATGAGTTAGTCTGACATGCCCTGGGATATTATGATAGTAACCGCCCTTGCATACATGCTCCTCCCATACGGTAGTATAGTAGCAGACTGGGGTAACGCAATACTGTACATACTGTATATGTCCTGTTACTGCTAGTAGCACCTCAGTCTCATACCCAGGACGATACATTTCTAGATGGGAAACAAAATCTAAATATGATTTGCAAAAACTACAAGAGTTTTTGTTCAGCCGAGAAAACAAAATACCGTGACTGAGTTTAATGAGAGACGTGGGTAACGTATCGTACGACCCACGGTGATTTGGAGTTGTCTAGTGCAATCAATACAGAGTATGTTGTGGCACTGGGTTAATCTGTAATGGTGCCATCATACAAGACTGGTACAGGCCATGAACCCAATGGTTGACTTTTACTGAAATGGTACAAAACAAGTTTTTGTTTTGAATCAAAAGTCCCCGTGAATCCATACTGCATGTCTCTGGGGGTCAGTATCTGTCGCTGGCAGTGAAGACCATTGTCCAAAGTCCAGTTCACATGTGACTCATGGGCCGAGCCCGGCTGCTGATATGTACAGTAGAGTTCTGTTCAGGGTTAGGCACCACGTCCATGAGTCAGGCTTGTCCTCATAGCTGCGTCTCGTCCCTCGTTTCGGGATTTCCCGTTTGTTCGGTCTTGTAACTATTGCTGCTTTTTCGGCTTTGGGTGTCATTGGCAACATGAGCTAAAGGATCCGATCTGATGAGATATCTGGCGGGGAGGAAAATGTACATTTTCAAAAATATATAGAATTTATAAAACTGAATTCACAAAACTGATTTATAGAAGTACCTCCAAGGGGCGAAAATTGCACGCATTCATATTTTATAAAACACCATGGCCAGATGTTAGGGAAACGGGAAACGCACTAAACTGCATTTACTCGTGGTGTTCATCACTTTTGGGTCCATGACTTTTACCTAGTATGCTGTATTTTTTTTTTTTTGTTCAGGCATTTTTCTGTAGGCTTCAGTATAGAAAACAAACCCCCCTTAAAAATGCCTGTCTAAACTCTGTATTAAAAAAAAAAAAAAATAACACCACAAAAGCCCTAGAATATGCCATCAATGTCAGATAGGAGCAGGTCTCAGAGGAGGGACCAGTGCCTATTACCAGAATGGGGCCCTTGAAGTGAGCCGCCGTGCATGCGTGCCCACCCTCCATTCACTATCGTATAGTTCCTATTTCCACCAGTCCCATAGCGGTGGCCATGTCTGTGTGAGCCATATATACTAAATTAAAGGGTTCTACCTATCTTGGACATTGATGGTATATCACTAGGATAGTTAAAGGTCTTAGCTTTGGGACCTGCTCCTATTTCCAGATTAGAGCCCCCAAATTGAAGGAGAGTGAACTGCTCTGGGATGTCCAAAAATAGCCGGCTATTTTCAGAAAACTTCACTATGGTGAAGACCAAAGAGCTGTCGAAGGACACCAGAAAACAAAATTGTAGACCTGCACCAGGCTGGGAAGACTGAATCTGCAATAGGCAAGCAGCTTGGTGTGAAGAAATGAACTGTGGGAGCAATAATTAGAAAATGGAAGACATACAAGAACACTGATAATCTCCCTCCATCAGGGGCTCCACGTAAGATCTCACCCCGTGGGGTCAAAATGATCACAAGAACTGTGAGCAAAAATCCCAGAACCACACAGGGGGACTGGGACCAACGTAACAAAGGCTACCGCCAGTAACACACTACGCCATCAGGGACTCAGATCCTGCAGTGCCAGACGTGTCCTCCTGCTTAAGCCAGTACATATCCGGGCCCGTCTGAAGTTTGCTAGAGAGCATTTGGATGTTCCAGAAGAATATTGGGAGAATGTCATATGGTCAGATGAAACCAAAGTAGAACTGTTTGGTAGAAACACAACTCGTCATGTTTGGAGGAGAGTAAATGCTGAGTTGCATCCAAAGAACACCATACCTACTGTGAAGCATGGGGGTGGCAACATCATGCTTTGGGGCTGTTTCTCTGCAAAGAGACCAGGACGACTGATCCGTGTACATGAAAGAATGAATGGGGCCATGTATCGTGAGATTTTGAGTGCAAACCTCCTTCCATCAGCAAGGGCATTGAAGATGAAACGTTGCTGGGTCTTTCAGCATGACAATTATCCCAAGCACACCGCCAGGGCAACGAAGGAGTGGCTTTATAAGA
The DNA here is from genome assembly GCA_900303285.1 of Rhinella marina. NCBI lineage: Eukaryota > Metazoa > Chordata > Amphibia > Anura > Bufonidae > Rhinella > Rhinella marina. Next base: position 68,709 of record ONZH01024521.1, on the reverse strand, counting down.
AGCAATTCAAGGTCCTGGAGTGGCCTAGCCAGTCTCCAGCTCTCAACCCCATAGAAAACCTTTGGAAGGAGTTGAAAGTCAGTGTTGCCCAGCGACAGCCCCAAAACATCACTGCTCTAGAGGAGATCTGCATGGAGGAATGGACCAACATACCAGCAACAGTGTGTGCCAACCTTGTGAAGACTTACAGAAAACGTTAGATCTCTGTCATTGCCAACAAAGGATATATAACAAAGTATTGAGAGGAACTTTTGTTATTGACCAAATATTTTCCACCATAATTTGCAAATAAATTCTTTAAAAATCAGACAATGTGATTTTCTGGATTTGTTTTCTCATTTTGTCTCTCATAGTTGAGGTCTACCTATGATGTCAATTACAGGCCGACCTCATCTTTTTAAGTGGGAGAACTTGCACAATTGGTGGCTGACTAAATACCCCCCCCCCCCCCTGTATCTGGCATTGAGACCTATCATAGCGATATGCCATTAACTCCCAGAAAGCAGCTATCCCAGTGCCTGGAGTCATCCCCAGTATGTCGAGCTGGGAGCAAGAAGCAGAGAGCAGTGAAGCCTGCGAGCCCTATATAAATTACTACTACTGGACAAGAAAAGGAGAGTGACACCACTATGGTCATTTAACCCCCTCAGTCCTGTACTGGAAGCTTACTGTATCTTGTATGCTCCCAGAATTAGCAATTCTAGGTTTTGGAATAATCTGTAAGAACTGCATTTCCACTTTTTTTTATATCTATCTTTTCTTTACATTTGGCATGTACTTACACAATGTCGTTGAGCTCCAGTCGCGTGTCGGGTGGCGGATTAATGAGGACGTAAGACAGCGTGTTCTGGTGGTCATTCATCTCATCTGTTGAACGTAAAAGGAAGACGGTAAAGTATCTGCTTTCATCACCTCGTCATCAGCGTAAAAAGTGTGCTGTCCACTCTTTTTACGCCCCTATTGAAAAAAAATGGGTCCACATCCAATCCTCAAGAAATGAAGAACCAAAATACTTTTGTGAGAATGGGGCCTAAAGGGTATTCCACCTCACTCCCAGTAAAGGGCTGTAGAAATATGGGGTTGTGTTCATCCCAAATGCTTCCCCAGGTAATGCTGCACTCGTTACATGACATTCAGTCTGATATTGTGGTTAATACAGAGACAAAATGACCTCTTGATTTGCATCCTACTGGCTGACAACTACCGCCACCAGTCAGTTGTGAGGCCCTCACTGTAAACTGAGCAACAGCATAAGCTTAGAAACAAATGCTCAATTTCCCTGCAGCGCCACCACAGGCGAAATGAAGCATGACTGTTCCCATTCAAACTAATGGTCTGTCTGTGTAATGCAAAGTTGCTAGATTTTGTAAACCAGACAACCCAGTAAAGTGTCAGATGCGCGTACCCAGACTGAGCACACTCTTCTGACTTAGGGCCCATGCACACGACCTTACGTATTTTGCAATCCGCAAAAAATACGCATGATGTCCGTGTGCTTTCCGTATTTTGTGGAATGGAAGGGCCAGCCCCTAATAGAACAGTCCTATCCTTGTCCGTAATGTGGAGAATAATAGGACATGTTCTATTTTTTTGCGGAAAGGAAATATGGACATACGGAAATGGAATGCAGATGGGAGTAACTTCCGTTTTTTTTTGCGGACCCATTGAAATGAATGGTTCTGCATACAGTCCTCAAAAAAACCAGAACGGACACGGAAAGAAAATACGTTCATGTGCATGAGCCCTTACACTGAAAGCAGATTTAAGAGCTGCAGGGCTTAGCAGGCGGAATGGGGCATCACCAGATTTACTATAATTATGGCAAAAACTGGCATAAATGGTAGCTGAAATGTACTCCTAGCTGGCACAGATTTCGCCCTGTTTATTGAGCTGGATGTTCACGGTAAAGGGGTATTCCCATCCTATAAAGTGATTGTATGTTGCAAGTATATGCTAACATGCCATCACTTTATGATCAGGCTGTATTAGGGTGCATTCACATGGCCAAATGTATTTTGCGTTCTGCAAATAATATAGATGACATCTGTGTTGCATCCGTTTTTTCGTGGACTCATTATAACAATGTCTATTGTTTGAAAAATTGACAAGAATAGGACATGTTCTAGTTCCTTTGCGGGACTTACAAATAGCGCACATTTTTTGCAAAATGAATGGGTGCGGATCGGATGCAAAGCAAAAATACAGTTGTGTGAAAGATGCCTTATAGTGCTGCTTATTCACTGTTTTTCCTCTGCTCGCTGATGCCGGACCACCCGCTGTGCAGTGTACTGGAGCGCTGCTGCTGCAGGGGGGACCCTCGCTGATCATGAAATGGCAGCAGATCATGTAGAGCACATTGTGACTTGGGGTTAAGGCTGGGGCTACATGGCGCTCTTGTTGTTCAGCCATAGAAATGAAAGGGGGCGCCGCACGACTTACTGCGACCTCATTCATTTCTGCGGCTGCGCTGCGATCCTTGGTCACATGACACCTGAGACAAGATTGCCGTGTAGTCTCAGCCTTTTTCACACATCAGGGTCAGGTTTGATTCTTGCAAAGCTATGGTTTTGGAAAAATTGTGGCGAAAGCCCATAGGGTCCAGCACAGAACCAGGCTGACCGGTTCAATCCCACCACCTAAAATAAACCCAACATAAGGAGCACACGATGGAAAACATCACGTCATGCGATGCACGATCTGTTCACGCGGCTGTAAGGAAAGGGTTAAGTGTCCAGCAGCTTGTAGGGAGAGAAGATTAATGGTGGATTTCTGGCCGGCCCTTCACAATCTAGATAATGATGCAGAACACAGAAACGGAGAATGAATAAAGGGTTCAGTGACCGTGAAGTATATCCGGCGCCTACTACAAGTCCCAACATCCCCCCAGCTAAACCTCACAGAATGGGGAGATTACTTACTGTCATCGGCCGGGCCAACAGACCCCTCCATAGCAATCAGAAGAGACGGGCGTGGATCCCAGAGGTGGGACCGGCGCGTATCAGACATTTACAGTATGTCATACTCTGAGCATATGGAATTCCCCTTTAAGGGTGTAAGATATTAAAGGGGTTGTCCTATCAAGACAACTTATGTCCTATCCACAAGATAGGGGATGCAGGGCTCCTCTCTTTGAGCGATGTGGTGGTCCCGCACTGCTGCTCTATGGGGTTGCCTGAGATAGCCAAGTGCTTGTACCCCGCTATCCCAGGCAGTCCCATGGAGTTGAATAGAGAGCGGACATCAATGTATGCATGCTTCTTCATTCAAAAAGGGGCCCCCATTCTCATTAATAAGTGGGGGCCCCATCGGTCCTACACCTGTCCTGCCTCCTGTGGATAGGGGTTAATTTTCTAAATTGGACAAACCCTTTAATTAGCATCGGATACTGAACCAAGAAAAAAGTAATGCAAGTCATTTACATTGAGTATCTCTTTCGTCACAGATACATGACAAATTCAGCTCTGCTACATCTTTAGTGTGATTACATCATTGCACGGGATCATAACCGGAAAGGAAGGAAAACAGAAGGGCGGCCTCAGTGAAGCCTGTGGATGGAGGGCAGCACACAGTACAGGTAGGTGGCTGCTTCCCATCCTCTGGGGTGAGGTTCTGCATTGCAGTAGATGGTACAAGCTTGGTTAGTATGGAATGATAAGCAGATGATCAGTCACCAGGGCTGTATGGGTTAAAGATGTTAAGGATAAAGCCGGTTAGTATGGTGCGAGGCGGCAGATGGGATGGGTGGTGGACGGTCACAGCAGGACCTGTGGACATGGGATGGTTAGTGGAGAGTCATGGTGAGTATGGTTTGCAGATCGTCAGGGTAAGGCCTGTGGGCATTGCAGCCAGTTCTGCTCCATGGAAGAAGCTTTCTCTTTAAGTAATTCATGCAGTGATTCAAAGCCTATCTGAGCCCACAACGTATATTGCCAAGTCGTCCGCTCACCTGCCATCAATCATCTTTTTTGGGGTCACCCAACATCAATAATGGGTGTTTTAATTTTACAGATTTTTTTTTTTTAAATTACTATAGAAGCTGGCAATATACAGAGTTACTGTGGGCACTTCCATGAAACAAAGCTTGGGGCTTTTGTTTTTGGATAAGTGAGCACATCAATGGTGGAAAATGCCAACTTTCTTGTCTCCCCCCCCCCCCGACCTTATACTAGCTGTAACACAGTTTTGTCTGGAGTGTTCCTTCAAACGGATTAGTGTTGTGTTTTTAAACTTAAAGGGGTTGCTTTCAGGGGTCAGCGACCTCCAGCACGCCAACTGTTGTAACTGTGTTGAAACTACAACCCCCAGCATGCTCCATTCACTTTTATGGGAGTTCTGAGAACAGCCAAGCAAGTGTGCCTGCTGGAAGTGGTAGTTTCACCACAGCTGGAGTGCCGAAGGTTGCTGATCCCTGGGAAAGGGGATAAAATATCTCACAAGGATGGGGGTCCCTAGTCCCCTGAAGGAACGGACCTGTCGTTGAGCATGCACACTGCCTCTCCATGGGAGTGCAGCTATTTTCAGCAGTCCTGTAGAGCAGGGATGCCCAACCTGCGGCCCTCCAGCTGTTGCAAAACTCCCAACATACCCTGATAGCTGTAGTCTGTCCAAGCATGCTGGGACTTGTAGTTTTGCAACAGCTGGAGGGCCGCAGGTTGAGCATCCCTGCCGTAGACAATGAATAGTGGCACGGTGCACGCTCACAACAGGTCAGGGGACTCTGGACCCTCGCAGATCAATTACTTATCCCTATCCAATCCTGGGACAACCCCCATGTCTTTCTGAATGGGACCGATCATCCTGTAGGATCAGTGTCCTCCAACCAGTTTCACAACAGCCGGAGAACCACAGGTCAGAGACCACTATGTCTTTGGTGGACCTCCTAGTACCAGTTTTTATGAAGCCTCACCCATCTGAGGGGTAATAAAGGCCTAGTCTAGCAAATAACGGCTGTAATTAAAGAGGACCTCTCCCTTCTCCTGACATGTCTATTTTAATATCTTCATACATTCCCCATGTAATAACAATTCTGGAACATCTATTCTTATGTCTGTATGTTGTGCCATTCCTTTATTATTTGCACTAGAAATTATGAATGAATTGCTATTTGCCTTCAGTAAGGGAACAGAGGGGAGGTAACCAGTTGGGGGTGTGTCCTTGCACAGACTGACTCCAGCCAATCAGTGCTGCCATGTTCAGACTGTGCAGATACACCCCCCAACTTGTTACCTCCCCTCTGTTCCTTTACTGAAGGCAAATAGCAATTCATTCATAACTTCTAGTGCAAATAATAAAGGAATGGCACAACATAGAGACATAAGAATAGATGTTCTAGAATTGTTATTACATGGGGAATGCATGGAGCTATTAAAACAGGCATGTCAGGAGTGGTGAAAGGTCTTCTTTAAATCTGTCACTGGCAGAATAAAATACCGTAAGATGTTTGGAGGTTGTCCACAGCAGTATAGCTGGCCATACACCTTCTCAGCAGTTCCTCCTGAGAATGCATGTGTTCTTAGTGCGGAGAGGGTGTTAAGCTGCTGCCAGATTCCTCTAGAGGTGGCTTATCTCCCATCTCCATTATGCCCGATCCTTCTTACCCCCCCACACCTGCTGTCAGGTGATAGTTGGGACACCCTGGGCCTATACAAATTAAGAGGTGCCCGGTCCCACTGAAATCAGAAGATTTAGGCAATGGCCACGCTAAGTCCAAATTGGATGTCACGTCCTATGTTTTCCCCGTGTAGCGTGTCGGTACTACCCCCTCCCCGGTGTGTACATGCAGAGGACATGGGCCGTGCAGTTGGCATGTTCATCATCACATTGTGCGCTGAGTCAAGCTTGACTCCCAAGGAGGAGAATTACCTTGCAAATATCCAAGGTTTACCCGATTCATCACATCACTGGCAGTTAAATTTGCTACATCCTCTACAGAAAACATACGGAAGAGAAAGGCACAGACATGAACAAAAGAGAGAGAGAGAGAAAGAAAGAGATCAGCAAGCGGCTAAATCAGCAGAAGACCGGGGGCGGCCATTTTGTGGGCTATAAGCACATATCCTGACACTGCTGACGAGTGACATCACTAAATGACCTGATGATGTCACCAGTTCGACAATATTATGCAAAGTACAGTCTGCAAAATGGCTGCCTCCATAGAAGGCAAAAGATACAGGTTAAAGTGGAGCTCTACCGTTGATTAGCGTGAGCTTTGATGCAAAAAGGAGTTGTTTTTTTTCACTGATGCTTTAGTTTTTAATGGGCATCTGAAAAAGTGTGCAGAGCAAAAACAGCGCCACACCTGTTCACTGCTTATTCACTTTCTGCCATGAACCGGTTTGCGGTTTAGCCCCAATAAATGGAGATAAACCACTAGCGGACACCGGTTGCGTCCTCCGTCCCTTCTTTGGCGTTTTTGTGGCTTTAAATTGTATTGAAAACCATGGGAGGTGGACACCTCGCAGGTGACGCTGGAATTTTGACGCAGAATACACACCAAGGTACTGTAAAATGCACTGATCATATCTTAGGGTTACGACCACCCTGAAATCTAGCAGCGGTGGTCACGCTTGCACACTATAGGAAAAAGCACTGTCCTCTCTGGTGGCCGGGACAGTGAGAATGCGCATAGGCCGGTGCTTTTTCCTGTAGTGTACAAGCACGGCCACCACTGATGGATTGCAGGGTGATTGTAACCATGGAAACGAGCAGTGTATAATGTGATGGAAAAAATGAATCAAACCAACAAAGAAGGCAATATGGAGAATCACAATATAAGTAAGTGCCTTGTATTAACTTTCTCTACATGATAAATACCATTTGCTGGAATGAGACCACGCTTTTAAGCTTTGTTCACACTTTGCAGATTTGGTCAGTATTTTGAAGCCCATATCAAAAAAATGCAGACTTAAAAAAACAAACTTAAGAAGCTGGAGAAGGTCACATACGGCGCAGATCAGCAGTCTCCATTCTGCAGCCTGCCAGCTGGTGCAAAACTGCAACTCCCATCATGCCCCAACAGTCTGCAGGAGCTGGAGAGTCGCAGAGTGAAGACCCCGCCATAGATGGTCCTTAAAGGACCGACTACTGAAAAGTAGATGCAGTGTACAATTACAGTACGTGTAAATCCACCCAAGGGAATTTGCTCTACAGAGCCTGGCTGTTACCGGCCAATAGAGATGGATGGAGCGGCAGTGCACATGGTCGACCTGCCTCTACAATGTCAACAGGGTACAGGAACCCCATTCTCATGATCAGTGAAGGCCCCAGCAGGCAGACCCCTATTATAACTAATAGTTATTCCCTGTCACGGGGACAACTATTAGATCAATGGGGTTCTGTACTTGGAATACTTATACAGTAGATTTGAGAGGACGGTCGTTGAATATTCATTCTGCCCATAGACTTGCCTCCCAGCTCCCAGAATCCTCCTTTCACTTCCATGGGAGTTACAAGAACAGGGTAAATGCTGGGAGTTGTAGTTTTACAGCTGGAGTGCCGAAGGTTGCTGATCCCTGCATTAGATGGTCGCCCAGTCCCTATGAAATCAAATATTTCTGCTTGTGCTCTGTTAAATAACTCTTCCAAGACATCCTCTGTACCCACGGAGTACAGACCAGTGCTTCATATTATTAAAAGACCCCTATGGGAAATATATATTCCATGGGAGATCTCACCTGACGACATGAAGATGATTTATGACATTGTCAGTGTAGTTATATAAAATGTACAGAAAATCTCTTCTAAACCGTGTCGCTCAATGATGGAAGTCTGAGTTTAAGTATCATTTAATACCACCATACGAGCTTAATGGCTATGTACACCTTTGGAGGCAAGTTTTTTTTTTTAATTATTATTGCATTGTACTTATTATGAGCTAAAAAAAAATAATCATTTTTTCAATTGGTCTTTATTAAAAATATGGATTCCTTTTCTTGTGTACAGAGCTGAGATGCTCTACTAGCTGTCTGTGGATTTTCAGTCATCTGGGGAGCTGACGGGCCCCTTATCTCTGCTCTCTGACATTATAAACACTGTTATAGCTCAGTTCTTATCTTATTGATAAGAAGTGGCTTAAATAGGTGTTTATGACCTCTTAGTAGCTTATAGATAAGGTTTATTAGATGACTGGCACAATGTGAACGTACCAGTCACACAGTTAGAAAAAACAATTAACCCTTTGCGACAGTATGGCTCAATATTTTTAAAAAAGGCCAATTGAAATATGATTTTTAGCCAAAAATTTGTAAAATGCAGTCATAATCAAAAATTGAACATGTGACTGGACTGCTGGGACTAGCGATTGGTGCAGTAGTCACAGGACCAAGCCACTTCTGATCCAGTGGGGTACTGGGAGCAGCTGAAGACCATGGACAGGTGAGGTTTATTTTTTTTTTTTTTTTATTTTGTAATAGATTACCGCCATTAGGATTGTCAGCTCCTACGCCAGACAGCCCCTTTCATTCACAATACAGTTTTTTTTTTTAGCTGGAGGACTCTGTAGGTATTGGGAGAGCTGGAACCTTCATGTCCATTTATCTTTTGGGTTGAACAATCATCTTCAGTGTAAAGGAACACTAAACGTAGAAAATGCACCAAAAATATAAATGTCCCAGCGCTTCCTCCATTATTCTCCTCCTTAAAGGGGTTCTCCGGGAATTAAGAAAATTAAAATACCTAATTATTACTTTATTATAAATATATTCCCAAATATCTTTCATTAGTCATAATGCCTCGTTTTGTCTGTGGAGAAATCATTAGGAGAAATAAAATGGCCGCCGTCCTATTAGTACACACAAAACCTGTCCTAATCACACAGGAGGACATATCCCCACCTCCTCTCTGTACTTCGTCTCCTCATGGACTCCATTCCTACCGATATTCAGCTAAAGATCTTATCAGCTGTATTCAGGACCTTAACCCCTGACAAGTAGAGTGGAGAGGAGGATGAGGCAGCATTTTACTTCAAACTCTGAAGTAACTTGTCCTCCGGTGTGATTAGGACAGGTTTATGTGTGTACTAATAGGACGGCGGCCATTTTATTTCTCCTAATGATTGCTCCCCAGACAAAATGAGCCATTATAACTAATGAAAGGTATTTGGGAATAATTTATAATAAAGTAATACATACGTATTTTCCTTTTCCTAATTCCTGGAGAACCCCTTTAAATTATTAAGAAATCTTCTCTATTTATCCCAGGAGCTCCGCCATGTCCCCTCCTTACTGACCTGTGCCTGGCTGTAAGTCAGCTGGCTGCAGGAAGAGCGCAGGAAGGCTGCCCCTCGCTAAGCCCTGTTTATAAAAGCATGCTCAACAGATCGGATATCGGTCACGTCATGAATATAAGGGTGGTGGGCAGAGGCTTCCAGGGCCAAGGTGCAGCATGAAGCATCAGGACCCCTGTAGGCTTCACTTTGCTCAGAAAGGGTCTGAGGGCTTCATGTGGTGCAGATACTTCTTAATTTTAGAAAAACACCTTCTAACATCTCCCTGTAGGCGGATTTATTACTCCCTCTTCTCTTTAATACCCGTCCAGATAACGTGATTTACCCTCATTATGTAGGTGACATGATCTTTACACCAAAGCTGCAGTACTAGGACTGTCTAAAACACATCTAACATTGTTTTGCAGGTGCTCGAGAAGACCTGTGAAGTGAGGGACACCTTCCCGGAGCATGTCCTAAGAGCTCATCACCGATGGCCCACACATCCCATACATGTGGACAATCCTGATATAAGTAACATAATCTCCTCTACAACGCCGATCCCAGAAGAGGGCCCGGACCTGGAGTGCAGCATGCTAAAACTAACTTACTGAAACCATCCCATAAGCAGGTCAATCCTGGGCATAGCAGATTAAATCATATTCGGTAAGCGATCGAATAAGATGTCTCCATAACTTGGAGGTCCTCCACATACCAGAAGATCGCCTTCAGAGATCACTTACCGTAGCCTGTAGTTGGGAGGCCCAGGTGTTTCATGCGATTCTTCACAAGCTCAGACAATTCCTGGCGCTCAGATCTCCTGTACAGGTTCAGCCGCTGTTGACTGATCCACTCTGCTGATTTGGCGGCCTGCTTGTTGCCTTTCCTGCTCAGTCTCCGTGCCCACTGCATACTCTTCCTGCGCAGCAGCGGGTGCTCGGACTGATCACTGGACGTGGAGTTCCTGTGACTGGGCTTCGGTGCCCAATGTTCCTTTGTGTCTTTTGTATCTTCACAGTCTTCAACATTGATGGAGATTTGGGACTGAAAAATAACACTGGTTATCCCACGGGATATTTGTACAGATAATTTGGCCGCTGCGCTCAATAATAAGCCCTAATCTAGATTTCTATGGTAACAAAGTCATCGTGACCTCCAGATCTCCACCGTCAGAGGGATTTTTGGCTGTGTTTGTGGTGATCTTGGATGAAACATCATATACTGTACATGTGTCTTTACTTGCAAAAAATATTGTGTATCCCTGTCTGTAGGTGATGGGGGCTCTTCTATAGGACCAGCTCATGGTGCAGAGGGATTCTTAATGCAAAATCAAAGATTAACACCGTGTCTGTGGGAACATGCTAATGGCTGACTGCCAATGGTCAGGAAGAGGTTTGCCCATGCCTGGGCCTAATTTGCAGTCTCCTCAGAAATATGTATGCAGCCTTTCCCAGTTACATTCTCTAGCACACGCCCCATCTCCTCCTGCATCATCACAGAGGTGGAGTGGTATACCTAGTCCTGGGCGTTTCGGACAGGTGCCAACCTATTTTGCTCACTGCGTGGACAAGGCATCCAGGACAAGCCCATACACCAGCCAGCAAGGCCGGGGATTAGTGTGGGGAGGCAGAATTACGATAGTTAGTACCTTGCCCCTATCAAGTTATGATCTTTTGCAACCTGCTGATCCGTTATGCTTGTAATTAAACTAACCAACATACAGTAATCAGGAGAGAACAACCTACCTGCGCTCTGATGTCATGTGGCTGTGAAAGAGAAGACAAGACACATCGTTAATGTCACACAAGGCCACAGTTAGGCCTGTTTCACACTTGCGTCATTGTTTTCCGGTAGATCCAGCAGAGGATCTCAAAACTGGGGGAAAATACGGTTCCGTTTATTCCTCATGCATTCTGAATGGAAAGAGATCAGTCCAGGATGCGTCAGTATGCAAGCTGTGGTTTTGTGTCCGGTCATCGAAACGGAAGAAACTGGATCCATCACTAAAAACAATGCAAGTCAATGATGACAGATCGTTACCCATTAACTTTCAATGTATTTAGTGATGGATCCGGTTTGTTCCATTTTGATTTCAGACAACCCCATCCTAACGGAAAGGATGCATCCTGATGTGCAGAATCAAAACAGATCCGTTTAATTCCAGTATAGAGATCCCCTACCAGATCTCAAAACCAGAAGCAACAACACAAGTGTGAAACAGGTCTTAATACAATACAATTAAGGCTACTTTCACACTTGGCGTTTGCAGGATCCGTTTGTGAGATCCGTCCAGGCTCTCACAAACGGATCCGTCATGATAATACAACCGTCTGCATCCGTTCTGAACGGATCCGTTTGTATTATCTTTTACACAGCAAAGACGGATCCTGTCATGAACTCCATTGAAAGTCAATGGAGGACGGATCCGTTTTCTATTGTGTCAGACAAAACGGATCCGTCCCTATTGACTTCCATTGTGAGTCGTGACGGATCCGTTTGCATCCGTTTCTTCATGCGGACACCAAAACGCAGCAAGGAGCGGTTTAGTGTCCGCCTCCAAAACGGAATGGAGACTGAACTGAAGCAAAACTGATGCATTCTGAACGGATCCTTTTCCACTCAGAATGCATTAGGACAAAACTGATCAGTTCAGGACCGTTTATGAGAGCCGGTGACGGATCTGACAAACGGATCCTTACAACACAAGTGTGAAAGTAGCCTGACAATTGACTAATCATGTCTTAGTTCTAATGCTGGAAGACGTACTACATGACCTGAGCTAAAAGTTATTCAAGATATCCAGCAGAGGTAAGTCGGCATATATACATAGCGTGACCCACATAAACCGATCATAGCGCTGATCAATCTAAAGTTTCAATGGGTTTCAGCTGGATGTAAAATATCACAGCTGGTGAATTTTAAGGGTGCGTTCACACGGTGCAGTCAAATTGCTATTTTTTTTTCTTGTGGTTTTGCAAAACAACTGCACAGTGTGAATATACTGTAAGGTGAGAAGATGACAGAGGGCCTGTTACCTCAGAGGTGGAGAACATGTGTGACTGCGTCCTGTAGATCCCAATAGGAATCTCTGCGCTGGATGAGCAGAGCTTCTGAAAGAGCCGCCCATATGACCTGATCCACAAGTCGTCCTCTGTGATCTTCATCTAAAATGAAGAGAATAATAATAATTAAAAAAAACAAATTTAGGTAAGTAGCAGTACTGCAATAGTTTAAATCCATGTGTCAGGATCGGATCCATTTTTTGGCAAGTGGCAGCCTGATGATCAGCACCTCCACTTTCACTCCATATATAAAAGATATCATTTTGTATAGCAGTATAATATAGATGAATACAGTATGGCGGTACAATGCTGAAGGGGTAAACTCCCAGCTCAGGACTGCAATCCAGTCGACAGTGGTCAGTGTCGTCACCAACTACAGCCAGATACCACAACTCTGCTGTTAGAAGGCAATTGCTTTCTAACCTGGACTATTCCCTAAGAAAACAATATACTAGCAGAAATTGCAGACGATTGGCTTCTGGATTGAAGGGGACGGCCCATCTCAGACACTGATGGCATATTTCTACGGACCTGCACCTATCTGCAGAATGGGCACCCCGAAGTGAGAGAGAGCGCACCATGCTGGAGTGGCCATCCTTCATTCACCGCTATGGGGTTTCCGTAAATAGCCGAGCGCTGCCTCATTTATTTCCGGCAGTCCCACAGAAGTCAATGGAGAGGTGGCTGTGCATGTGCGGTGCTAGGGATGGGCCAACCCCTTTAAGAAATTTTAGAGCAAGACCAGACTCTGATGCAGTAATGGATAATAGGTCGGCACTGCGGTGGTTGAGTCGGTGGTGCTCGCGTCACGGAGGAACGCTCCTATGTAGTATTATAGATGTATACCGGCACTCGCTCTGATGATTTCTTTATGCTTTTATTGTCACATATACACAGATATTAGTGACGCGTTTCGGCTACAATAGCCTTCATCAGACATCTTTAAGACCCCTTTAAGAAATTTTAGAGCAAGACCAGACTCTGATGCAGATCTCGCCACAAATCCCTAGCAAAAATCCATACATAGTATCGTCAAGCTGTGATGCAATCCATCCACGTCAGATTTTTCTGCAACTGTCACATTGCAGTCACAACATGTGGCATATCCCATAGCGACACCATTAAAATACATTATGCTGGTTGAAGTTGCAAATTCACTGCTGATTTGACCCCTATACATCGAAGGCATAAAACCTGCAGCATGCACGTTTTCAACACACTGCTATATGCCTTGTACTGAAATTTGTAGTGTGGAATCTGCACAATTCTGCTGCAAATCTAGAACATCTGAACCTATCCTTAGGATAGGATGCTTAGGGGGCAGATTTTTTTTTCTGCTGTAAGTCCCTATATATATAATAAAATGCAGATTCAGTGCAGATTTAACTTCACTACATTGAAAGGGCTGAAATCCGCTGTGAAAAACCACAGCAAAAATGAATGTGCTGCACCGATGGTCAGTTTCTGTGCAGAGAATCTCTGCAGTTAGTGAAAGAGATCTGTTAAAATCTCCATGACTGCTACTGTTATACTGTGTACTTTCCATGCAGAAATCTGCACAGAACATCCACAACATTTACCCTTACACGCCCAAGCCTGGGGGCCCCTAGGGTTTATCGGACAGCATTTTAGAGATGCACTTACCGCACATAGGTACCCAGATCCTGGGGTGGTGTCCAGTCCTAGGAGCAGTCTGGTGATGGTAATCATGTAATCCTTCACAAAAGACTGAATGAGGATAAAAGGAGAATATATGAATCCTTATAAAATCTCAGATACTACCGTTATATCACCATCACATTGTAAATGTAGGGGAGCCCAAGTCATGGTAACTGTGGTGTCAGTAGTCAGCACAGCAGAGCCGATCCTGTGTGAGCATTTCTGCTTCTTTCAGGTTCGTTATAAATTTACTTCAGCATCTTGTAGTTCTGTCCATTCCTGAGAAACCTGGGTGATAGCCCCATGGGACATATAACTGGTTTCCTCAGCTTCTACAGGCTCCTTAAAGGCGTATCAGCCAGGTTATAAAGCGATATACAAGCAGAGAAATACCACCGCATAACTACACAGGAAAGCTGGATTGTCACTGTACCTGGAACTAAGATGGCGGACTGTTGGTTATTACTTCACTTTCCCACAAAAGGGATAAAACTAAGAAACAACTGAAATTTACTTTTTAAAAACTTTAAAAACTTTTTAAAGAACACCAAGAATTGCATTACTTTAGTTTTAAGGGGAAATGATACAAGTCAGCATTTGCAATACCACTGACTGCCACATGGTGTCTCCAGAAGTTAGCATTTCAGTATACTGTATGTAAGGGCTCACGCACACGACTGTATGTTCGGTCCACATCCAATGTGCATTTTTTGCAGACCACAAAACACATACGGTCGAGTGCATTAACCCTAAGCCATATCTTTATGTTTTAGGATTGTGACCGCTATGTTGACAGCACGCTCCTCAGATTTCTGGATGTGACATTTGCTCACCTGATACAACAAGGTGTCCAACATACTGATGCTGAACACTCTGCCTGCAGCGAAAGGGAGGCGAAACATGAAAGCCAAGTTTGATCCATTCTCTCGTTCTTTCTGCAGAGAGAAGACATCAGATATCAGAAGACGAGCAGTGAATACACCGCCATTAAAGGGTTTCTGTCACCAGTTTTTTCGGTATGAATCAGGCTGACATTAGAGATGTGCTAATGTCACCTGATTCCAAATATATATCTGTTTTATTTACTGGTGCCCCCATTTTTATATAAAATGAACTTTTATTTTATGCTAATAAGGCCTCTAGGTGCAAGGGGCGTTACCCCTGCTCCTAGAGGCTCTGTTGATTGACAGGACCCAGGCAGAGAAGAAACACTCCATTCACCATAGCTTGCAAGGACCTTCAATGATGTCATGACCATGTGATCAGTCACATGGTTAGGATCACACAAACAGCCTGTCTCCTCCTAAACCATGTGACTGATCACATGGTCATGACATCATTGAAGGTCCTTAAAAGGTATGGTGAATGCAGTGTTTCATCTCTGACTGGTCCTGTCAATCAACAGAGCCTCTAGGAGCAGGGGTAACGCCCCTTGCGCCTAGAGGCCTTATTAGCATAAAATAAAAGTTCATTTTATATAAAAATGGGGGCACCAGTAAATAAAACATATATATTTGGAATCAGGTGACATTAGCACATCTCTAATGTCAGCCTGATTCATACTGAAAAAACTGGTGACAGAAACCCTTTAACCCCACGTCAGGTTTCTAATGTCATTTAACCCCCTTTTTTCCAGAGTGGCTTTTAATAAAACTGATGACATTCAATATGGCGTCTCTGCCGACGCTGGCAGTCTAGGAGATGCCCATGACCCACTGACAAGGCCCAATCTGCTGAGACATATCGTAATTATTTCTTTACTTACTTTTTCCAGCTTAGAAAGTGCAAGCGAGTAACAGTCTTTAGCTCTGAACTGCATGAAGCGCATGTTGGACGGGTGCGTCAGCTCGGTGGTGATGCTGAGGCTCGGGAATAGTCTGCAACAAGAAGCAATGATTTCCATGTAAAGTACTGTAAATGAAAATATGGAGAGAGGCATGGCCGGATGAAAATTCGTAAAAGCACCTCGAAAAATGGCGTGCTGTTCTAAGTAGTATCACCATACTGTACTTCAACACAAAACAGCACCCCATCGTATTAATGTAATACTGTCATAGAGTGATTATAAATTATTTAGTGCACACATTTCTGTATCATACAGGAAACACATTACTGCAGAGTCTCCATAATACTGCCACTGCGTGAACACCTAATACCGCACAGTGTCTACGTAATGTCACCAAATCAAATAGTTGATATTTTTCATGGAACACCTTGCACCATTCTTTTGGGTCATTAGATGATAGATACAATTGTTTTTTTTTATGGCACTATACTGCCAGAACAGATGTTGTACACTGCCAAAACATTAGAAACTCCTTCAAAGTGACTTTTGTTTTAATGTTGAGCCCCTAAGGTATTCATTTTAGGGAAATTTGTACTTTTTAAGCTTTGATCGTTTTTCAGTTATAAAAAAGTAAACAAATGCGCAAGTTTTAAGTTCCCCACCAAAAAAAGCTAAATATAACATTAAACCTTAAAACTAAATAGATCTAAAAGGAATAACTATATTTAATTTTTTTTTTACGAAAGAAAACTGAAAAAATATGTGCATTTGTATATTTTATGCACACAGTTCTAAAACTAAACTTTTTTTAATAAGAAAAAGGAAAAAAAGTGTATGGTTATGCCATTACTAAAACTAATAACTATAGCTATATCTAATGTTTTTATTTGACTATTATTTTTTTACATTTATTTTACTTTTTATTTTTTTATGAAAGAAACCACTTCTTGTCTTACTCGAGAGGAGGCCAGAAGAGGTTAATTCACAGACATCAGGATCACAGTCCACTTTACAGCCAGCAGGGGTCGCTCTCACATAGCTGAAAGCACTTTTCTTCACAGAGGATCCTTGTTACGGCGGCCTGTCACAGGCATCGGATGACTGGAGACCACTCTGGTCTCCGGGATCTTCACTGTGACTGCAGTACCACGGGGAGGCGGCAGATCGTAATGTAACCTGATGCTCTTACTGTATGTCAGGTTACAGTTAAAGGGGTATTCCAGTTGGTAAAAGTTATCCTACCCCCAACCATGTATAAAGTAATGCGGCAGTAGGCAACTGGTTAAAGGGAGAGAAACACAACCAATTTCCTCCAAAAAACAGTGCCACGCCTGTCCACAGGTTCTGTGTGGTATTGGAACTCAGCTGTATTCATTTCCATGGAGCTGGACAGATGTACTGCTCTTTTAGGAGGCAATTAGTTGTGTTATCCAGGAGTAGAAGAACATGGCTGCTTTCTTCCAAAGACAGACCCACAACTGACCCTGTGTCATGCCACTGAAGTGAATGGAGCTGAGCTGCAATACCACACTCAACCTATGGACTGGCGTGGCACCATTCTTCTAATGCTGGACAACCCCTTTAAGTGGGTATTTTACTTATCACCTTTCCACGGATAGATAAGAAGTTCTAGATCGGCAGGGATTCAGCCATTTTCATCAGTGCCATAGACTGAATGGTGGATCAGGGCATATGCTCGACCACTGCTCCATTCAATCGCCTCCAAGCCACAGGCCTAGTGGGTGTGGGGCAGAGCGGACTGGGGTCCCCGGTTCAGTGGAATGTAATAGTTTGCAGATATTTCTACCTGAATGCGGCTGCTCCCTTCCTGCACTGCCTCCCACTCACCCGTCAGCTGTCTCATTCTGTACTCACAATCACTAACGCAAACCGTGGGTTTTTTCTTTCTGGAAATGATTTAGTACTTTAATTTTGTGAAAGGTCAAGCTGTGACTGGCGGTGTACACGATATGCGGAGGCACCACATGAACTAGTAATTTATAATACCCAAGGACGTGAACAACATACCTGAACATGGTCTGCACATTAACAATCGTCTTTGCATCCGCCATATAGTCCTCCTCTGCGCTCATCGTGCTTTCCTTGTCCACCACCACCAGGTTGTCAGCATAGATAATCCCGCATTGCAGCAAATTATCCAAACTGGGGGAGAGATATTATACCATTATGACAACTTGATCATAGAAGTTGTCACTTCTGTTCTCCCCCATTTCTTGACAGCCCCTATAATGAATGTCAGCCTTGGCCTTGGGGGTGTACAGTATTTGGCGGCACACTTATTCACTGGCAACATAGCACTCCTCGAGGTTAGACCAGGTAATTTCTGAGACTTTACTACTGATCAGCTATCCTTTGGAGGGTCCGACACCCAGGACTCCCGCCGATCATCTGTTTGAGAAGGCACCAATGCTCACAGTAGTGCCACAGCCTTCTCGCAGCTTTGCCTAGGCTATGTGATGCTGCGGTCATCGGTCATGTGGCTGAGGCGTGGCTCAGTGTCATTGAAGTCGATGGGCTACAATACCAAGCACAGCCGTTATACAATGGACGACGCTGTGCATGGTGCGCTGATAGAAGGCAGCGGTGCTACTGCATGCTCTGCTGCCTTCATACAGCTGATCGGTGGGGGTCCTGGGTGTTGAACTCCCCCTCGATCAGATACTGATGACCCATCCAGAGGAGTAGTAAAGTCTTAGAAAACCCTTTTAATTTATAGACAAATCCATCATTTTTCAACATCATCTCCCTGCTTTACAATACACTTCGTCAATCTGTCGACAAGCTTTCGGATTCCCTCATTAAAAATGTTTTCGGCTGAGCTGTGAGCCACGAATGCACCGCTGTCTTCAGCTCTTCATGTCACTGTCACTTGACTATCCAACAAAATCATTTCACGCTCAATGTTGTCATCAGTCATGGCCGGCGTCCGGCTCCTTCTTCATGGCCGACACTGGTGCGACCTTCCGTGAACTTCTCTATCCATTCATACACGCGTCTTCATGACAAACCACTTTCGCCATACTGTGCACAAAGTCCTGGATAACTATCGGCACCAGACCACAAAAGACGAAACGCACACTGCTCTTCTTTCGCACAAATCACAAGTGGGGCGGCCATTGTTTCTCGCAGCACAGTCGCCAATTAACTGATGGAACACGTTCAGACTTGCACAGCAGTGACTGGGGGGGGATTTGATGTCAAAATGATGCATTTGTCCCTTCTTAAAGGTGATTAAAATAAACTCTGCCGCCAGAGGGCGCATAATATTTGACTCACCCTCGTATATAGTATTTGTTGCTTTGAATCCCTTATATGATGTAACATATTATATGTATGTGTGGCAGTGGCCAAGCAATCAGATGGCTGTAACAGTATGGCGCAGGTCATCGTCACTGCACCTAACTATTACACAGGTCGCCAAGGAGTATTAAAACACAAATGTAAGCACTTTCATAAACAAACCTACTTATCTATGGTGCCGACCATAAAGTAGACCATTGGAAAACAGCAAATTGCCTCCAGGAAGTGATTGTCCGGCCTGTAGGATAGACAATAGAGAGATAAGAGTTTGCTCGTGGGTGTGTGCTTTCTCGCAACAGCACTCTATGTGGTCAGTTGTGGTACTGCAAGTCAAATTAGCAAAATATTATTCATCCACCTACCGGCCCAATTAATTATCAATTTGATAGCTATAATATTTCAGATCTAAAATAGAACATGAACATTTCTCTATGTCAGAGCACAAGCAGCCTCCTGGCGGTAAATTGCGCCTATAGAAATCACGTACGGGTTATCCAGCAGCAGAACAATGGGGTTGAGCTCCTTTCGAGATCTGTAGTAAGCTCTCAGAGGGACGATGAAATTATAAAGTCCGTTCCCCGCCGTCTCGGCTGATACGATGATGAGCTTGTTCTTAAAGCCGTAGGCTTTTGCATCTTCAAAACTGTTGTGCTTGCAGCCCTGCATGGAGACAGAAGCATGACATCTGTCAGCATACCCCCCCGGGGGACAAACAAATCCCTCATCGTGCTGCGGATTCCTCGCTCTTCAGGAAGCTCTATGACAAGCACAGGGGATGATGAGAATCCTCTCGTGTCACCGACTGAACTTCTCAGAAACACGGAGTAAACTTCTCAGAGTGCCGACTCCAAGGCAAGAGAAGTCTCACAGGTCTACAAGAAGGTGATCACATAGAGCAGTGATGGCTGACCTCCAGCTGTGGTGAAACTACGACTCCCAGCATGCTCCATTCATTTCTGTGTTCTGAGAACAGCCAAGCAAATTTACATCTTGGGAGTTGTAGTTTGACCACAGCTGGAGGTTAGCCATCACAGACATAGAGCAATGCTATAGTCCAGGGATCAGCAATAGAGATGAGCGAGCATGCTCGGGTGGGAATTGCGTGCGTTTTTTTCAAAATTTGCACGCAATTCCTACGCATATTTTAGTATGTACACTAATGCGTACGCATTTTATAAATTAGTACGCTAATGCGTACTAATTTATCAAATGCGTACGCATTAGTGTACATACTGAAATATGCGTAGGAATTGCGTGCAAATTTTGAAAAAACGCACGCAATTCCCACCCGAGCATGCTCGCTCATCTCTAATCAGCAACCTTCAGCACTCCAGCTGCTGTGAAACTACAACTCCCAGCATGCTCGGCTGTTCTTCTAAGTCCCATAGAAGTGAATGGAGCACTATGGGAGTTGTAGTTTGAGAACACCTGGAGTGCCAGAGGTTACTGATCCCTGCTATACTCCTTCACATGGCAGGCAGTTAAAGGGGCATTACTTAACTTTGGAGTTAGGGATTTAAAGGGATAGTCCACTTTTGGACAACTACTTTTCATATGTCAAGCCCCCAAAATCAAGTAGTTGATGGTGGGGGTCTCATCCTGACAAGAAAAATATGGATTTCCACAAGCCCCATCCACATGAATGGGACAATCATAGAACATTTCTGCAACATGTGAATTTACCCTTACAGTTAAATTAAGTCCTTGTGCACACGACCGTATCTTTTGTCTGCATCTGATCCGCACTTTTTGCGGATCGAATGCAGACCCATTCATTTCTATGGGGCTGCAAAAGATACGGACAGCACGCCATTGGCTGTCTGCATCCGTAAGTCCTTCCGCCAGCCTACAAAAAAGTTGCTGTTTTGCAGACAAGAATAGACATTGTGATTTCACACAGCTGGTATCTGTGTTTTGTGGACCACAAAACGGTTATGGTCATGTGCATGAGACCCAATGGAGTGGGGACCTCATTCAGGACCCTCTTGCTCTAAAGAACCAAAATAATGTAGTGCGGATGACCGGACTCTGCCATCTTTCATGGCTCCTGCTTCAAATTCAGAGGGTTTCAGGAAGCCTGTGGCGTGGAGAGAACGCTGTGGGTTCCTTCACCAGACAGGGTGACTGAATCCCCGACCATCACAGCATTCCCTTCACCGTCAGCGCAGCTCTAGCATACAGCGCCCCATAGCTCAGCTTCCCGGGAAACAAAACATGTATGTAGCTGCACCAGGCTCTATGTGATTGACACATGGAAGGTGCAGGGGAAAGGGATTCAGCATAATGTCTTTAGAATATCTATAGGGATGAGACATTAAAGGGGTTGTCCGAGTTATTTTTTTGTCCTTTGTATGTTTCTAACTAGTCAAACACAACAGCTTTTCCATACACTTTCTGCTTTTAAAGCTGCTGGTTTCTCAGGTTTCAATGAGGGTCACATGACCTGTGATGTCAGCTTGCCTCCCTGCTAATCTTATATTCGTGCACAGAGCCTGTACACGAGACGTCACTGTGCTGGCCACGCCCCCCCTGCTCTGCCGGCTCCTGCTATCTGCTCTCTCCCTGGATTCTTTCAGATAAAACATTAACCCCTTCAGCCCGAACTCCAGCCACACTGAAGGCTTTACAACAGCAGCTGCAGATGTAAAGAGACACAGGATCTGCTCTCCTCACCCTACAGACACAGAGCTGACACTGGAGCTGATTTGGAGAGTATTGTATTGTAAAAGAACAGGTAGGGGGAAGACCCTGTGTGTATCAGCAGTGTCATTGTACAGCTGGGACCCGTAGTCCTACACATCCCAGCAGGACATGTCACTCAGGGCAGCCTTTGCATAGCAAGAAGGGGGAGGGGCATAGATTGTTATTACTACAGGTTAACAAAGGCCGGAGGAGAACCAGGGAAATGAGGAAATATAGATTTTTTTGCCTAAAACTTGCTTAACTTAGTTATATATTGCTGCCCATCAGATTTACAGTATTATACATTTTTTTTCATAACTCGGACAACCCCTTTAAGCTGTAGGAAGAGGGAAAGAAAAGAAATGATGTCTGATGAAGTCACAGCGATGGTCACCTTGTCCAGACGGAGGCAACAGAAAGCAGCTTTGGACGGTAGAAGATGGCAGAGAGTTGGCGAGCTTCCAATATAAGGTGAGTTTGGGGGGTAGCCTTTCACATACCTATTGGGAGAGGAGCACATCAGTCAGATTCTGCCATTATTAATGTCACCATTACAGTGCATTGATACAGTTGTTTCTGTCGCGATTTTCAAATGTTTCACAGAAAAATGTCACTATTTAGTAAAAAAACGCCATGAATTTTGCGATGATTACTAAAATCGTGGTTAAAATAAGCCAGAAATACACCCTAACAAAGCGTAATATGCTAAGAGTACCAGTGCTACTATCCCAGTCCTCCACACGGGGGCAGTATCGTATCAGGAGAATTACACACTGCCGTCTCCATACAGTTCTTCACTGTAATAACATGTTATGGCCGTGCCTGTGAATTTGCCTTAGAAGATAAAGGTTATTCATAAGCACTTCTTCCTATGCAAATGTGTTATATGAAATATACATGCAGCATGACTACAGGGAATTTCAGTGTAAGAAAGGGGCTGGGGGATGGGCAGCTCGGCTTACTGCTGCACGGCTCTCCGGATGGAAAAGTTTCTCGTTTCTACATTACTGTAGTCCGAGAGGGAATACGGTTTCTGCACTTCACTATCTGTGAAATTATGTGACGTGGAGACTTCCCTGTCCTCATTTCAGGGCAAATATGCTGCATCTTTATACACTTTACACAGCTGGTGGCTCATTTGGTCAACAGCTGTTCCTCCTGACACCTATGTACCCTGCCGAGCATGCATGTGCTCTGGATGGGACTGTGAGAACGAAAGGATTGGGCATGCTGAAATCCAACTTGTCTGACCCTGACATTGCATTCATATAATGTGTTTGGCCACCCCTGATCTCTTACGTACTCCAGGACGGGAAGGCCTTCATCGTCAGACTGAGTCATTTCATCCTCCGATTGGTCACTGAGCAGGTCACATGGTAGCACGGTACTGCTGTCTGCAATTTCCAGAACTGGAGCAATACTGGGTCTCCTGGTGCCGGAACCGTTCTCGGATGGCAGAGTCAACTTGCTGCTGTTGATCGGCCGGCATTCTGTGTTTTGGAGATCCATGGCTACTGTACCTTTAAGAAAAAGGTGGCATGAATGAATTGACAGCAAAATGCCGCGTGAAAGCCCCTAACCCATCTTTTTCTGGGGTCCTAAATGGCAGAATTAAGCGTGTGAGCCCTTCTTTTCCTTATCCACCATAAAGCTTATGTTTGTTTCTGGTGCAGACATAATGATTGCGGTTTCGTGACTGGCGCACACTGTGGCGCCTCGGCCTCTTTTATACCTTCCTGTAAGGCAGCAGAATAAGCCTCTGTGTCCGGGGAGATGACTCAAACACCCGTCGTCGTAAATTACTTTCTAAATAAAAAGCAGCTCCCGGCCGAGAGTAACTGCAGAAAATCCAATTTATGAGGAGAACGCGCTGGGAAACCAAAGCCTGGGTCAAGTGCTGCCGTGAAGAGCACCAGATATTCTTCCCCTGTAATAAAGCGGAACACGTCTGAATGTGCCCGCATCTCGCTGTACAGATCTGCTGCATGTAGAAGAGCGGCTACCCACAGCCACCCATCAGATCCCTAATGCACTGGAAAGCTGCAGCTGACTGGTTTATATGGGCAGCTTATGTGCATTTCATCTACAATGTTCCCTGAATTAGGAAGAACAGTCAAATTCTAGGTGTCCTGCTGCCCCCCCCCCCATCTCCTGCCGTCCTGATGGTCTGCAGAGCTGGAGGTGCCATCCACCTGTGAACTACACCTGCTTACTCTTAGAAGCATACTGTACCTGGCACTGTATATAGGGGCACCATGGCTTTCATTGTTATGGGAACACTATCTCTGGCACTGTATATGGGGCACCATGGCGGCACTGTATATAGGGGCATCATGGCTTTCACTGTTATGGGAACACTATCTCTGGCACTGTATATGGGGGCACCATGGCGGCACTGTATATAGGGGCATCATGGCTTTCATTGTTATGGGAACACTGTTTCTGGCACTGTATATGGGGGTATCATGGCGGCCATTGTTATGGGAACACTGTCTCTGGTACTGTATATGGAGGCACCATGACAGTCATTGTTATGGGAACACTGTGTTCGGCACTGTATACGGGGGCACCACGCTGGTCATTGTTATGGGAACACTGTGGCTGGCACTGTATATAGGGGCACCATGGCTTTCACTGTTATGGGAACACTGTGGCTGGCACTGTATATGGGGGCACCATGGCGGCACTGTATATAGGGGCATCATGGCTTTCATTGTTATGGGAACACTGTTTCTGGCACTGTATATGGGGGTATCATGGCGGTCATTGTTATGGGAACACTGTCTCTGGTACTGTATATGGAGGCACCATGACAGTCATTGTTATGGGAACACTGTGTTCGGTACTGTATACGGGGGCACCACGCTGGTCACTGTTATGGGAACACTGTGGTTGTCACTGTATATGGGGTAACCATGGCTGTCACTGTTATGGGAACACTGTTGCTGGCACTTTATATGGGGGCACCATGGCTGTCATGTTATGGGAACACTGTGGCTGGCACTGTATATAGGGGCACCATGGCTGTCATTGTTATGGGAACACTGTCTCTTGCACTGTATATGGAGGCATCATGTCGGTCATTTTATGGGAACAATTGTTTCTGGCACTGTGTATGGGGTAACCATGTCGGTCATTTTATGGGAACAACTGTTTCTGGCACTGTATATGGAGGCACCATGTCGGTCATTTTATGGGAACACTGTTTCTGGCACTGTATATGGAGGCACCATGGCTGTCACTGTTATGGGAACACTGTGGCTGGCACTGTATATGGGGGCACCATGGCTGTCACTGTTATGGGAACACTGTGGCTGGCACTGTATATGGGGCACCATGGCTGTCACTGTTATGGAACACTGTTTCTGGCACTGTATATGGGGGCACCATGTCGGTCATTTTATGGGAACACTGTTTCTGGCACTGTATATGGGGGCACCATGGCTGTCACTGTTATGGGAACACTGTGGCTGGCACTGTATATGGGGGCACCATGGCTGTCACTGTTATGGGAACACTGTGGCTGGCACTGTATATGGAGGCATCATGGCAGTCATTGTTATGGGAACACTGTGGCTGACACTGTATATGGGGGCACCATGGCTGTCCCTGTATATGTACAAATATAGCATTGATCACCCAACAATCAGATAGGGGAAATGCTTCTGACTGGAATACCCCTTTAAGAAGACGTGCAGTGTAAATGCTCATTATCTGGTTATGTGACAGATACGTCTGGGATGACACCGCCATGACAGGCTAGAAGGGAGACGGCCGCTTCACTAAATCACGCAGTCAGCGTTATAACCGGACAGGCTCTGATCTTTCTATTTGTCAGTCTTCCATTTTGGCGCTGACTCCTCTTGGTGTCCCCCCGGGGAGCACAGCGCGGCCAGGAATCATTAACGTTCGGCTCAGTGGGGGGGGGGGGGGGCGCTCGGCAGGAGGATACACGAAGGACTGCGTCTGAATCATCCACAAAGAGCTGAGCTCAGAGCTGTCACATTGTCTGCACGCTGCGGATGATGACTACTAACAAGACAACACAATGTACATGGCGGACCATGAAATACCGCACCCAGCATGCAATGCGATGGATGCTATGCGGAATATAAGAAAACTGGTGCAAAGGGGGTAACAATCAATAAGGGTCCCCGAACCACTGGAGCCCCTCCAGCATTCCTGGACCTGACTGTACGGCTGCAGTCACTTTTTGCGCAGTCAGCAGTGAATTCTGCAGTCACAGAGAGGTGAGATGGAAACAGGACACCGCCTAGAAGTCCCAAGTGGCTGGCACTGGCTCCAAACCAGCGCAACGACTGGTACCGCATGGTGCTGCCGCTCTAGGACGTGACTTTCAGGAAAGATCTGTGAAGGACACATTTCCCTATGTGCGACCAGAACCAAAAATGAACGCTATATATACATCTCCCCTATGACTTCTGGAGACAATGATAGGGGAGTAGTACTTTATAAAGGGCCAGCTTCTGGCTTTATAGAAGGAGCTACTCATCCTCTCATTGATGAGCCCTACGTGTAATTTCAATGAGGGGATAAGTAGCTGCAAGCCGCTGCTTATCCTTGGAGTTTTATCAGCTGGAGCAGATGTTAGGACAGCCAATATCTATGAGCCATTCGTAACCTCATAGTGCAAATCAAAACGAGACCCCTACTACAGTGCTGGGTTTTGCCGCAAGGGTCTGGAGTCTTTCCCCTCTACTTCCTTTCCCCTTCTACTTTCCCCTTACCTAACCACGCATTCCACCAGTCCTATTATCTTTGGAGGAAGAGGAATATCATATAAATTAGACAAAAAAAAAAATTGTGGTAATTATTGTATTAAACAGGATGTCACCGAGATACTTGGTGTTCCTCGGGGGCGGGGCTTACATATGTCTAATAATTTGCAATTCAAATATTGTAAAAGTATATGCCCACTTGTTTGTTAGGAGGGTCTCCATCACCCAGTAAGCAAAGAGGTATCTCCCAGGGAAAGGGAAGTGCCATCTTCTGGAAGTGGCCCCCTAGGACTCGAAGGCCAACTTTTTAATAAACCTTGGAATATGACAAGGAAATATAGCCAAGCCGAATATCCATCAATAGACAGTCAGTTTGGGGTACTTGTCCTTCATCCGTACAGAGTAGGATTCTGGCTGGCTGAGAGTGATACCTTGAGTTCAGCTTCGGCAGGGCGGTGGATCTCTTTAAAAAGACCAGCTGTATATGGAGACTTATTGGCAACGTATCATCTCTCAGGGATAGAGACCCATCTTGCTAGCGCCACCTTCTGGTAGTGGCTCCATACGGTTCTCTTTCCCTGGGAGATGCCTCTCCATACACAGCTGGTCTCTTTAAGGGGAGCCAGCACCCGACCTAAGCAAAGGAGAGGGGACAAAACAGGGCCACGTCTTTCTTTACGAGGGCTCCACAGTCGCCACGGAGCACGTGTCCCATTAAACTGGATGATTATAAAATCTGATGCCCACTGCCAGACCTACACTGAAGAAGAGCACCAGACTCTGCCCGCTTCTCCTCCCAGTGACCCCGATGCGCTATTTTTATTCT
Organism: Rhinella marina; assembly: GCA_900303285.1. Lineage (NCBI taxonomy): Eukaryota > Metazoa > Chordata > Amphibia > Anura > Bufonidae > Rhinella > Rhinella marina. The sequence continues at coordinate 41,432 of ONZH01024521.1, read as the reverse complement.
GCAGGATCCGTTCTTGTAGCACAATGTAATGTGCGTTCTCTGCCCACGTAGAACAGAGCAGGGATTTCCACTCGCATTCTATTCGGAGTAATTACTGTGCATCCTCCATTGTCAGACCTCTTCACACCTCATCTTCTGTTTCTATAGGAAACTCAATTCAGTGAGGGGGAAGGCGCACAATTCAGGAACAGATGTCACGTAGACAGAGGATTTAACACAAGAAGATGGGGATTCAAGAACTTCCGGTAGGTAAATGGTTGAAGCCAATTATATCCAACCAGGCATAACCGGATTAACAGTGACCTGCGGCCTCTAACCTGCGTCTCTTCAGCTGTACTGAAACTATAACTCCCATCTAATTTAGGATCGTATTATACTCCAGAGCTGCATTCATGATTCTGCACATTGCCAGGGCTGCAATAATGATTCCGCAGGAAGCTTTGTGTAGAGATTGAGCTGGAAGATTTATAGCGCTGAGGCCTACATAATTGTCAATGCAGCTGTTTACAACAGACGCTGTAACTAATGATTACTACAAGATAAAATAAGTAATATGATGTATGTACCCAGTGACTGCACCAGCAGAATAGTGAGTGCAGCTCTGGAATATAATACAGGAAGTAACTCAGGATCAGTACAGGATAAGTAATGTATGTACCCAGTGACTGCACCAGCAGAATAGTGAGTGCAGCTCTGGAGTATAATACAGGATGTAACTCAGGATCAGTACAGGATAAGTAATGTATGTACACAGTGACTGCACCAGCAGAATAGTGAGTGCAGCTCTGGAGTATAATACAGGATAAGTAATGTATGTACACAGTGACTGCACCAGCAGAATAGTGAGTGCAGCTCTGGAGTATAATACAGGATGTAACTCAGGATCAGTACAGGATAAGTAATGTATGTACCCAGTGACTGCACCAGCAGAATAGTGAGTGCAGCTCTGGAGTATAATACAGGATGTAACTCAGGATCAGTACAGGATAAGTAATGTATGTACACAGTGACTGCACCAGCAGAATAGTGAGTGCAGCTCTGGAGTATAATACAGGATGCAACTCAGGATCAGTACAGTATAAGTAATGTATGTACACAGTGACTGCACCAGGCAGCAGAATAGTGAGTGCAGCTCTGGAGTATAATACAGGATGTAACTCAGGATCAGTACAGGATAAGTAATGTAATGTATTTACACAGTGACTGCACCAGCAGAATAGTGAGTGCAGCTCTGGAGTATAATACAGGATGTAACTCAGGATCAGTACAGGATAAGTAATGTAATGTATGTACACAGTGATCCCACCAGCAGAATAGTGAGTGCAGCTCTGGAGTATAATACAGGATGTAACTCAGGATCAGTGCAGGATAAGTTATATAATGTATGTCCACAATATTTTACGTAGATTATTTCTGTATGTGAATTGGCAGTGCCTACAGCCCCACTCCCGACACGTACCCATGCTGGCGATGATGCTGTGCACTGGGAGCCTGGATGGTTCTCCACATATCCCTCGCCCTTTCCGTTTCTGCTTCTCTTCTTGTTTGAAGATAAATGCAGAGTTTTCCTCCTTGGTGATATTGATGTAGAAACACGTGTCAGAGTTAGCCATAATGTGCCTGGGTCCAGGGTTCAGCGATATACTTTTGTTGTCCTCTCTCCTCACTCCAATCAAGCACACCCCATACCTAGTACACGAAGAGAGGAGATCATGATAAAACTCAGTGCAAGACAGAGAACTGTAAACTACCGTGTGGCTTACTGGCCTTAAAGGCACACTCCAGACTTATATGTAGAGTGAACCTTTACTTAGAGTCCCTAGCCTTAAATGGGGTTGTATGGGATTAGAAAAAGAGGCTGCATGGGCATGCAAGGTAATAAACAGCAATACCACACACCGCCTGCGCGGTGGCGCTGTTTCTGAAGAACCTCTTTACACTCCATTATGTTAACATACATAGGAAGATTCATGTCATTTTTCTGAAAAATAAAATCCGTACTTCTTGTGGGCATGGAAAGCCGCGTACGTGAAACTCTTTCCTGCATACTCCATGAAGAATTTGCTGTCTCCCATACGGATGTGATAGACTTCGTTGCCGGAGCATCGGCCGTACATCCTCTGCCACTGCTCCGGGGACTGCTGGCCTTCCCTAAATATGCAAATAACAGGAATTAATAACTTCTTCACTTTGCGCAAGGTTAGCCAGTATCTTCTAGATACAGGGTGTACCCAGAAATCATAGGGCAGGCCCCACTCCTCCTTCTGACAGATATATGTGATATAATCCTGGCTTCAGCAGCCACCACTAGAGGGAGCTCACTGCACATGGATTTATACAGCTGGAACTGAAAGGGAGATGATGGCGGTGTCACGTCAAGCAGGGGAAGCAGCTGTGTCCCATAACAGTCACCCTATGGTAGGTACGCTGCTGCCACCTCCTGAGTCTTTGCTAAAAATGTTTGTCCTACTTTGTGAATCAGCTGCAGGACATATGGATAGATGGGTATTTTACTGGGACCCCCGCGGTCACCAGGGAAGATGTCGAGTCCTGATCCCCAGTTTGGGGAGGTCTAAGAGTCTGTTTATGCAGTTAGTGCAGAATTTTTCTAACTACAGTCTCAAACCTTCCAAGAAATGAGCGGGAGCGCTCTGACCTTCCTTATACTCCCATCTCATACACAGGGCATAGCGTGATGAAAGATTTATAGGAGTCGTGATGTGATATATTCCGCAATTTTATCCGCAGACTTTTACTTTCTAGGTCAGCTGCAGTGGGCTCTACAAGGGGCACATTTCTGTATATGTAATATTTAAACCAGGGAATGTAATATTAATAATTTGCTTTAAGCTCAAGGTCAGACTAGGATCAAGACGTAGTAAGATTATATCATTACAGCGCAAAAAATATCATTAGCAAATCACATACAAGCGGCGACTGAGTGACTGATATCAGACTGCACATCTGCTGACACACAGGCCTGGCTTTTAGGGGTCATTCCCCTCCCTGACTGCGCACTACCAGCACCTGGCCTATAGGTGTCACCCCTGCAAACATCTATCTCAATTCTAAGTCATATTATGTAGGACAGGGATCAGCAACCTTTGGCACTATGGCTGTTGTGAAACTACAATTCCCAGTATGCTCCATTCATTTCTATAGGAGCTTGGACAAGAGCAGAGAAAGTATGCATGCTGGGAGTTGTAGTTTCACAACAGCTGGAGTGCCGGAGGTTGCCGACCCCTGATGTAGGAAACATAAGAGCCGAAGCTCAAACGCACACAATATACCTATAGAAAAACCTGATGAAAAAGATAACACAGTTCAGTCATTATCTCCACGTTGTCCCTGTGCAGGTGGCAGAGCGTAAGGCCACTTTCACATTAGCGGCAGCACGGATCCAGCGGGTGAAGGGTGCCGCCGGATCCGTGCTACCGCACGTACACGTGAGGAGCCGGAGCAGCGCTCCAGCCCCACACGTGTCACATACACACAGACATACACATACACAGACATACTTACATCTTCCGAGCAGCTCCGCACAGCACAGGAGGAGGAGGACGGCGCGCACATAGGAAGATTCCCCACAGCGCCCTCTGCTGGAGGGAGAATCTTCCTATGTGCGCGCAGTCCTCCTCCTCCTGTGATGTGCGGAGCTGCTGGGAGCATGTAAGTATGTCTGTGTATGTGTCTGTCATGTCTGTGTGTATGTGTCTGTCATGTCTGGTGTGCTGTGAATGGATCCATCATGCACTCCATTGAAAGTCAATGGAGGACGGATCCGTTTACTGAGTGTGTCACACCAAACGGATCCGTCCCCATTGACTTCCATTGGGGGTCATTCCGGATCCGTCTTGGTGCGGATAAACAGTACGGAGAGCAAACCGCAGCATGTTGCAGTTTTCTCTCCGGTCTGAAGACGGAACGGAATGCTTTTAGGAGCCTCCGTTGTCTTCAGTTCAGTTTTTGTCCCCATTGACAATGAATGGGGACTAAACTGAAGCGTTTTATTCCGGTATTGAGCCCCTATGACGGAACTCAATACCGGAATTGTAAAACGCAAGTGTGAAAGTAGCCTAATACATATGTATTATAAACTTACTGCCCCCTTGAGGTATGAACAAGAAGTGTGATGAGGGTGGAGGTGGCAGGGCACACACAGTTGAGTGCCAACATGGCATACTTGAATTCTTCTTCACAAACCACATGATCTGAAATAAAAAGAAAAAAAAAAAGACGACGACATGTAAACTAGAGGCTGCCCGAAATATTCTTACATAAAAAATATATTCAAGGGCGGTCTTCTCTTCCTTTACTCCTCCTACCCCATTTTCCAAAATGACTCCCCCAACCATAAGCTGTCCAACATTTGGACTTGTCAGACAGTGTTGAATTCCTCTGCAGCACCACCACAGAAGAAATGAGGCATTACACAGTGGCCACTGAAATCACTGATCTGTCCCTGGAAAGTATGGATGTGCTGGGTCCCTCAGAGACAAGGAGAAGTTTTTAGAAACTACTCTGGCTAAGACCTTATTCACACGTCAGTATTTTGGTCAGTGATTTTGAGCCAAAACCAGGTGCGGTTCTAAACACAGAACAGGTGCAGATCTTTCCCTTATATCTTATGTCTGTGGAGGCTCCAATCCTGGTTTTGGCTCACAATCACTGAAGGAAATCACTGACCAAAACACTGTCATGTGAATAAGGCCTAAAGATTTGGGTCCTCCAAATCTACATAAAATATGAGCTATCCTGACCATTTCCAGAGAAGGGGAGATTGCCCAGGGGCTGAACTTCATAAGCCTATGTACAGGTTTTTACACTTTTGGACCAATTTTTATTTTTCTGCCTCAAATACCTTTCAGAAATTAAAAACCGTTTTGTGTATACAGCTCCAATGCAGACCTGTATGTCCCTACCCCAGCGTCTCCGTACCCTCTACCCCTTCCTCTACTGTCTAAAGAAAAGCAACTAGAGGACAGAAAGGTGGATGGGGGAGTAAAGTCAAAGGGACACTTACCGGCAAATTTGACATGGAACTTATTCTCCGGCTTCAAAATCTGGACATACAGGGGACAGTTAGGGGCAAAATCTTTCACAGCCCAGGCTCTCAGGATGGTTTGATGGTCCTAAAGACATAAGAGAGCGAATGGCTACATGCAGCGTAGGGATGAGGGGTCATGTATGAAGAACTGAAAAGATAACCTTATGTTCTGTCAATCAGTAAAGGAAGTTTTGCTAATTTTTTATTGGATTTTTGGTAAGTTGATGAGGAGCACAGAAAATAATTCCCATCATGGACGGGATGAAATCCAGTAGTGGATTATAGAAGTTTACTGGTTGTACTGGGGGGCCAATCTGGCCTAATAGATTGTCTCAAGTGGACAATCCCTTCTTAAGCCAACCTGCCAACTGGCTACCAGGGCATAGGGTCCAGCTGGGACTAGGTAGAAGGAGGGGGTAATGGTTGAGACCATGAATGATGTGAAGTTAGCTCTTACTGCGGCAGTGCGGTCCACCTCGTTCCGGCTACTGAGGATAAAACAAGCCTCGGCGTCGTCCATCCTGTAAGAGGGGGCAAAAACTGGACAGTTAAAGGGGTTGTCCCACCAAAAATATTCTACAGTTTTCAAACCAGCACCTGGATCTGAATACTTCTGTAACTGCATGTCATTATAAATTTTGTATAGCTACTGAGTTATTCAATAACATGTGTCTGTATAGGACCACTTAATTTCTTATTTCTTTGACCTATTCACTGAGCAGGCCGCACATGCTCAGTTTCAACTTTTAACTGCCTCCTGAGCTGTGATAGGGAGAGCTGAGACACGCCTCCTGAGCTGTGATAGGGAGAGCTGAGACACGCCTCCTGAGCTGTGATAGGGAGAGCTGAGACACGCCTCCTGAGCTGTGATAGGGAGAGCTGAGACACGCCTCCTGAGCTGTGATAGGGAGAGCATGGACACGCCCCCTTAGCTGCAGCACAAAAGACACTCCCCCTGAGCTGTCAGCTTGATAGAAATCTAGCAGAGCAATGAATGGGGAGATATCTGGATCCATGTGAGGTACAGGGATGGTTCTAGCTTTGTTAGAAAGGTATTGTCATGTACTATATGATGTCAGATTTTCATTTTTTACATTATTCATGGGATAACCCCTTTAATCACTTGTACATGGACACCTACTTGTAAATACTTCTTTTGTGCTACCAAAATGGAGAAACTGGTCTCTCCTGCCTATTCCCACCTCACATGCACGTCTACTGACGTGATCCCTCTCCTGGCTTCATGACTTGAGCCCTACTGACTGCAAGAACTAGGGGACCTTACACGTACAGTCAATGAAGCGTCCAGGAGACAGAAAGGTTAGGACAAGATCTACCAATCCTTGAAATCACAACTGAGATGGAGACAGGACCACGTGTCAGTATCTTCAGGATAATACGACGGCGAGTGAGAAATCGAATGAAGCCCAGAGCCCGGTAATTATCTGTGTAACGTGAGATAAGTCCCGAACACCTCGATGTAATGACACAAATACAGAAGATACAAGAACAGCAATGGAAAAGACTATGGAAGGAGCTCTCCCCGTTAATCGCTTAAAGGCTCTGGAAACCTTTGAGGGCATTCTTTTTTATTATTGCATTGAACTCATTTTGGACTAAAAATCATTTTTTCAATAGGTCTTTATTAAAAAATTTCCAGCGGTTCTTGTACAGCAGGGGTTAATTGAGAGTGGAGTCCCCTCACCCGCAGAGCTGCCTGCTCAGTCTGTAATCCTTTTGGCAGCTCATAAATACTCATTACAACTCAGTTCTGGTCACACAGATAGCTATAGGACTTAAATAAGTGTTTATGAGCTTCAGGAGATCACAGATTAGGGATTCACATGAGCAGTCAGATGACGGGATTCAATATAACCCCCGAACCTTGCTGCTCTGCAAATACACAGATTACACCATTATACTGGGGAAGTGGATGAAAATTTTTAATAAAGATCAATTGAAAATATTATTTTTAGCCCCAAATTTGTAAAATGCAATCATAAAAAAAAACTGTTTCCCCAAAGGTGTCCATAGCCTTTAAGTCAACGTCCTCAAGGAATCGTAAAGGGGAATTTATTTATGGTCAAGATCAGACTTTCCCAACAGATTACTAGAGGATCCTCTGGTGAGCCTAGGCTGTGACCCAGTAATGGATCCCAAAGGTCCAGAAGGAGACAACCCTGGATGGAACCAATTATTTTCAATGATGGAAATTATTTTTCCCCTTGAATTTTTTTTTTTTCCCTCAATAATTTTTCAGAGAATAAACCCACTGGATTGTTGAAAAACCAGTCCTCCTTCCATCTCATTCGGTGTCTTCTACTAGAAGGGGCCAGGGACCAAATTGCATTCAAGAATCCTCCGTCCACCCCTTACTCACTTTGCTCTCATGAGGTCTTGATCTTTGAGGGCCGACCCTTGCAGATAGATGACTCTCTGGGACCACAGCGGTATCTGCAGTACCCGTCGGACCTGGATATCCATTTCTGTTGGGCAAAGGATAACCACGTAGTAATCCTGGGGAAAAAAAACCAATGGATACAAAAAGATTAGGTAAAAAAAAATAATCTGAGGAGTTAATATAACACCAGGACGGGGGAACTGGTGGCTCTGGTACAATCTCCACGAGGGCTCTAGAGGAATGGAGGTTTAGGAAGTGTACATCAATGGAAAGGAGGAATGTTCAGGGTCAGACTGGCCCACCTGTGGATCCTTTGGTCGGCCCAAGCTCTGACACAATGATAGGTCCCAAGGGAACCCCTATCTGGAGCTGACTTTGAAGACCATTCCTTGTCACTAGCCTCTATTTCTTATGGTTTGGTTTACAAATGACCCACATGACCTTCTGATGATAGGTGAAATAATGGAGGGTGGACCCAAGGAACCCAACCCGACACTGGGCAGGGCCTTCTAATCAACCCTTGTATGGTAAACCAATATGAAGTAAACCTTGGTTTGGTGAAGGACATCTCTGGTACCTGGAGCCGAGGATGTGCGTAGAACTCATTGAGGAAGTCCATGAGGAGGTCGATCTTGAGGGAGCTGACACATAAGACAACGTGCTTCTCCGTCTGAGCTCTATGGCGGCTGTAGTTTCCTCCGGATTTCTGACGCTCCATCCACAAGTACACCAGCTCCTCAAACTACACCGAAAATAAACCTTGATGAGCCGACAGAAGTACATCAGCAATTTAATAATCATAAACCATTTTATGTCCTTTTATCTGGTATCATTTTTATGGCCCTTTTTTATCTCAGCAGAATTATTTTTAATTGTTTTGCAGAATTTTAGAGCCATTTCCATTTGTAGAATTGTTTCTTTGTCAAAGCTGTTTTTATATGATTGGATGATATTCATAGATTTATATGATTTCTTATCATTTATTACTATTTTTACGGGTGTATTATACGCAGTGGTCCCAAGTTTTTGCAATATTGGGGACCTGGAGAGTTTTTTTTTCCTGCATTTCAAAAACAGACAGTCTTGGACAGAGGTGTAACTTGAAGCGCTTGGGCCTCCAACCGTAGTGTCTCCTCCTATGTGGTAGAAGGGTCTTTGGGCACCAGGGCCCGGATGCATCCTCTCTACCCCTATGGAACTGATCCTAGTGTGAGCGATAGGAAAATTAGATTGCAAGCTATACTGCAACCCGGTGTAAATCTATTACTATGTGGCATTATATACAGTGGAGTATGGAGTTTAATGCACCACTTGATAGTCCAGAATATCTGATTATCTGACAATTCTAGTAGTGTGTTAAAGGGCATCTGTCAGCAGTTTTGTACCTATGAAACTGGCGGACCTGTTACATGTGCGCTTGGCAGCTGAAGACATCTGTGTTGGTCTCATTTCCATATGTGCCTGCATTGCTGAGAAAAATGGAGTTTTAATATATGCAAATGAGCCTCTAGGAGCAACGGGGGCGTTACCATTACACTTAGAGGTTCTGCTCTCTCTGCAGCTGCCGCGTCCTCTCCACTTTGATTGACAGGACCAGGTGTGATGACGTTTTCACTGCCTGGTCCTGTCAAAGTGCAGAGGGCGCAGCAGTTGAAGAGAGAGCAGAGCCTCTAGGTGTAATGGTAACGCCCCCGTTGCTCCTAGACGCTCATTTGCATATATTAAAACTTCATTTTTATCAGCAATGTGGGCACATATGAACATGGGACCAACACAGATGTCTTCAGCTGCCAAGCGCACATGTAACAGGTCAGCCAGTGTCATTGCTGACACACGCCCTTAAACATTTAATTTTCTATACAGGTGACTACCTGCAGCCCTGTACAATACATTCTATGGGAAACGCTGATCTTATGTGTTGAGCGACGACTGTCCCTTCTCCCTCCTTCATCGCTCGTTATGTTCTAGCTCTTCTTTTTCCTTCATTAGATAAGACGAGCAGTAAAACGCTCTGACCTCTTATTCTGCTTCAGCCGTTCTTCTTTTTCAATTAGATTTTGAAGTATCTGCTCCCTAGATGCCTCTCAAGATGACAATTTCTCATTCTGGAAGCTCTAGACAGATTTTTATTTATTTTTTGCCTGAGTCTTAAAGGAGTCGAGTTTGAGATTAGAAAACCATGGCTATCTTCTTTTGGAAACAGCACCACTCTTGTCTACAGGCTGCGTGTGGTATTGCAGCTGAGCTTCATTCATTTGACTAAGGCTGAGTTGCAGTACTACTAACAGCCCATGGAGCAGGGGGGCGCTGTTTCTGTAAGAAAGCCGCCATGGCTTTCTAATCTCATACAACCCATGTAGATGCATGTGCTATAGGTCTTCATCTCTTCTGCAGATCTAGGTGTCTTCATGGTTACAGACTATAAACAGTAGAAGAGGAGGCTCGGGAGTAACAGGATCAGACTACACAAGGCTCTGTTTGTAGTCTGTAACCATGGCAACACAGATCTGCATAAGAACGGTTTAAGATGATTAAAGTTGCTTCATTTTTTTTTTTATAGTAGATGCATTGGAGCACTACATAATTGGTTGCAAAAGTGTACACACCTTTTCTTGCCAGCTTGTGCCCTATGCATGCCATCTGCTTTGCTGTAGCCCCCATGGTGCCACTAAATATGCCAGCGAGGATACTAACTTTTCCAACAGATTACCTATTCTGCAAGCATGTGCTCTACATAACTAAGGCTATAGGGGGCGCTCTGTACATTTCCAGCTTGTTGGCCGTCCAGTGATACTTCGCCTGACAAATATAGCAAGCACCATGATGTCAGACCTAGAATCTAGAGGGTGCGAGCATAGAAGCTGAGAAGAGAGGGCATACGGTGACCACCCAGGCGGTGGGGCTATCCAAAAAGGCTGGCGACCATGGTCAATTAGCACAACGCCTGTAAAAGTAAGTGGCCCTTCCATGTCCACGGCTCCGTGTTGATATTCCTAATACAATACCGCCATCGCTCCTCATGTCACTGAAGTCAATGAGATCTGGATAGAAGGAGCCTTCACCAATGCAAAGTAGAAGCGCCCAGGTCTGAAGAAAGGGTTTAATCCTGCTGACAGGGGAGCAGCGGCAGGCAGATCTCATAGCCGCCATGCCTCGCCGGCTCCTAGACATCTAGTCCCGGTGGCGGTGACAGGTCCTATATGCGTCTGTCTGAGTGTCAGTTGCCGAGGATTTGGGGGCCTGTCACCGAACCACTCAAGGAGAAATGAACCAGAGGCGTGAAGGTTTCAGGAGCAGCGTAGAATCTGATATAACCTGGATTCACAGGGCAGATCTATAAGAGGTATAAAGGGGAAAGCAGCTTCTCTGAGCGACTTTCAGGTCCTGCACCGACTACTGTAGTACTGCCCCCTAGGGACAATTACATACATGTAAATGGGACAGAAAACGACGCCATCTGTTATCTATTACGTTATTACAGTTATTACGCTGTCCTGCCTCAGTGATCGGCTGCGATCTCTGGGGAACCTGACTGCAAGTGTTCAGTTTCCCTACAGCACCGCCACAGGTGAAATGAGGCATTACACAGTTCCTATTGAAGTCTATGGGCTGTCAGTGTAACACACCGGCAGGTTTGATCTTTGTAACCCCTCTGCACTCTAGCTAATTGATAAGCCCCCTTCTTCATTAATTTGGATATCCCAAAACCCTAAACGGTCATTTTGAACCTACACAAATATGTTAGGGAACTGCATAAATAGCAATTCTGTAATATCTGCCTGCTAGATAACAATAGGAAATCTGAACATCTCAAGTGCTGTACCTTCCTTAATGTCTGTCTAGTAACTACTTGCATTCCCCATGTAATAACAATTTTGGAGCAGCTATTTTTAGGAGACAGTTCCTCTATTATTCCTGCTAGAAGATATGAATGATTTGCCAGCAAGTTGCAATGAAGGTCCAACTGGGTTGGAAGGGTATCCCTGCACAGTCTGACACCGACTGGATAGTATCCAGAACATCCCCTCCCCAAATAGTAACAACCATTTGGATCTTAATTATAAACTGCTAGTAACACATTGATAACTTCTAGTAGGAATAATAGAGCAACGACACAAGAATAGGTGTTCCAGAATTGTTACTACATGGAGGATGTAGTAATAATGTAGACATGTCAGGGGAGGTGACGGCTGCTCTTTAGGAAGGTACAGCGCCTTGAGAAGTTCAGAATTCCTATTATCTTCTAGTAGGCGGATATCATGGAATTGCTTATCCCCACTTGTAAATGGAGCCATTTATATCGTTACATTAGGTAACGGCTATTTATGCCATTCCCTCTCATGTTGCACTGTCAGTATAGGACTGCGTAATCCACTTACCTGTAGAGGTAACACCACGAGGGCCACGCAGATCATAATGACCACCAGGAGCTGTGATGGCCAGATTTTGGGAGTCACATCTCCATATCCCACCGTGGAGAAAGTGACGATGCAGAAGTAAAACGATTTGAAGAGTGAAAGGTTTTCTCCGGCTCTTTCCAGATGCTGAATACCGCACATCCTGGAAGAGAGCGCCGGACGACGGTTAGCGGCGGGTGGGAGGCTGCTCGGTGTGCGCGGCGGGGTCACCGCAGTCACCCCCAACAGACCAGACCCTGGTATCCACACAACTTTATATAAAGGCATATTTATCAAATAATGAAAATTCATAGTTTCAACAATATTTCTTGTACAACTAGGGTTTTCAAGACCCCTGTTTGCAGCTAATGAATGGAAACCGTCATTGTTTACTTCCAGGGGATGAAAGTCTGTCCTGGTCATACAGGGGCATGGCTCCTTACAAGACTGTACCGTAACGTCCATCATATGACAAGACTTTAGATTTTATCCCTTAGAAGTAATTTGACCATAAGTTTACCATTCAGTGACTGCAAGCAGAGGAATGGATGCAAAAAGTACATTAGAAAATAGTAGAACTACAATGAATGAGCTTTATCTGCCAGAAGACCTCTTAGAAGCTCAGTAGCTTTCTAATAACCTTTGTGTTTAGTTTTTCAGTATTTTCAAGATCTCTGCTTGCTGTCAGTGTATAAAAGTGTTGCAGATTTAGTTTTTACACAGCTGGGATTTTACAACAACGTTATTTAGCTCACAGAGAACTGTCTAGAATGGATACATAAGCAGCACCAATCTTTCTTTTCTCTTGTTTGTTACAATGTATCAGTGCAGGTGCCATGTATACCCTCAGCTGTGGGAGTATTAGATGTGTACCATTTATTTTAGTCTCTGGATTTAAACAGTAACATTTCCATTCACTGACAGCAAGTAGCTCTCTTGAAACGGTGATGAATTGTTAAAAAAAAAATACATTTTCAAACCATTTTAATGAGGTTAAATAATTAAAGGGCATCTGTCAGCAGTTTTGTACCTATGACACTGGCTGATCTGTTGGCAGCTGAAGGCATCTGTGTTGGTCTCATGTCCATATGTGCCCGCATTGCTGAGAAAAATGAAGTTTTAATATATGCAAATGAGCCCCTAGGAGCAACGGGGGCGTTACCATTACACCTAGAGGTTCTGCTCTCTCTGCAACTGCCGCGCCCTCTGCACTTTGATTGACAGGACCAGGCATAGTAAACATGATCACATTGGGAGCTGTCAATCGAAGTGCAGAAGACGCAGCAGTTGCCTCTAGGTGTAATGGTAACGCCCCCGTTGCTCCTAGAGGCTCATTTGCATATATTAAAACTTCATTTTTCTCAGTAATGCGGGCACCTATGAACATGGGACCAACACTGATGTCTTCAGCTGCCAAGTGTACATGTAACAGGTCAGCCAGTGTCATAGGTACAAAACTGCTGACAGATGCCCTTTAAACCAGGAAGGTGCGGTTGTCACCGGATGGTATCTATCATGTTACAGCGCCACCACATGGCTGCCCTCGTGCACGACAAGACAATCTTAATAAACAGAACTCATACTTTTCTGAAAGCTGCTGAATAATACAGCTGATGACTAACAGAAAGCAGAGCCGGCTCTGCAACGTGCGTGAGTCAGGAGCCATTGTCCGTTAATTGTATAGGGCTATGGAACCAGGGGCCCCGGGCGCTGATCTGTGCCACTTGGCAGTGATTATCCGGTCATATTAGAACCCATTGTTACAGACGGAGAATGGATGCTGTCATGTCAAGTGTGTACAAGGGGCTGAAAAATGATATTTCCACTCTATATATAGCAGAGTCCTAGGGCGGCATTGTCATACACAATATTACCTTACGCTGCAGGTATTAATTGAGGGGGGGGGGGGGAGGGGCAGAAATACAGAACAAAATTAATGAGAAGCAATGAGCGAAATTCTGGTAAATCAGCGTCAGAGCAAACAACCCACACAGAGGGGAAAGTTTTTTTTTTCCCAAACCACCCTTACCAATAGTACCCACTTATTCTGAAAGGAAATGATGTGTAACAAGTAGTGCAAGCAGGGCCGTCTCCTGCTGGTTTGGGGCTACGTGCGTCACCGTGCACCCCTCATCTACCCCAGGCACATAATATGCTGAAAAATCCCCAAATTCTCTTTGTATAGTGAGAGTTAAAAAGTTCTGACTGCCTACAGCAGCCACTAGAGGGAGCTAATGGCATAGACCTATACTATAGGGGCCCATAGAACAGTATTAAATGGCTGCCATCATTGAGCAAACCTTTACAATTCTCATTACACGCAGCGGCCACTAGATGGAGCTAAGTGCATAGATCTATAGACAGGGAGCTCCACCTAGTGGCCGCTGCATGTAATGAGAATTGTAAAGCTTTGCTCAATGATGGCAGCCATTTAATACTGTTCTAAGGGACCCATACCAGTGGCCTGCGCTGCCTCTATTATGTACTGAGTGCATCTTTTTAAAAGCCTATCATCATGTGGCTGGCAGGACTGAGGTCCCCCCAAAAGCATCGGTACCATTGCTTCCTCTGAAACCCCTAGAACTAGGTCCAGAAATGATTTAGACTATCTTCAATGTTCCTCTGCACAGTTATATATTTATAACCAGCATAGAAAGTGTAAATGGGATAATACAGGCAGCAGCACTGATGTCACCCCAGAGCTCTCAGGTTACTTAGGGAATAAGGTGCTTCTTGTAATGGACCAGCACCGGCCCTTTACATGAAGCTGTTGTGTAATGTGCCTTTAATGGCAGAGTATGCTCTGTGCAGAGGATGCCTGGAGTGCACTAATAAGTGCACACTACATAACACTTCCCCCTTATCAGCGCAGCATTAAGGTAGAAGAGCTGCGTGAGTTCCTTACAGTGGGCAAGAAGTGCCATGTAGATAGCAGATACATAATACATCACCACATGCAGCGCCCCGTGACTCCTTAATGCACCAGCTCTCACCTCCGCCTCCCAGAAGACAAGCCGAGGGATTATGGACGACTTGTAACGTATTCTTATAATCACGCATCGGGACTTCAGTGTGACGGCAACCTCTGTACCCCCCATACCCAGGCCAAGGGTGCCCGTCACCCAACTGACCATACATGCAGAATGGGTGAAGAGCTAATAGAGATTAGTTAGAGATAGATAGATAGATAGATAGATAGATAGATAGATAGATAGATAGATAGATATGAGATAGATGATAGATAGATAGATATTAGATAGATAGATATGAGATAGATAATAGATAGGAGACAGATATGAGATAGATAGATGATAGATAGATATTAGATAGATAGATAGATAGATAGATAGATATGAGATAGATAGATAGATAAATAATAGATAATAGGAGATAAATATGAGATAGATAGATATTAGATAAATAGATAGATAGATATGAGATAGATAGATAGACATAGATATGAGATAGATATATATTAGATAGATAGATATGAGATAGATAGATACCGTAGATAGATATGAGATAGATAGATATATATATGAGATAGATAGATAGATAGATAGATAGATAGATAGAAGAGAGACAGATATATAGATAAATGATAGATAATAGGAGATAAATATGAGATAGATAGATATTAGATAGATAGATAGATATGAGATAGATATATATTAGATAGATAGATATGAGATAGATAGATATGAGATAGATAGATATGAGATAGATAGATATGAGATAGATAGATATGAGATAGATAGATAGATAGATAATAGATAGGGGATAGATAGATAATTAGATAGATAGATAGATAGATAGATTAGATAGATATGAGATAGATAGATATGAGATAGATAGATATGAGATAGATAGATATGAGATAGATAGATAGATAGATATGGGAATAGATAGATAGATAGATAGATAGATTAGATAGATAGATAGATAGATAGATAGAGTAGATATGATGATAGATAGATATGAGATAGATAGATATGAGATAGATAGATATGAAGATAGATAATATAGATAGATATGGGATAGATAGATAGATAGATAGATAGATAGATAGATAGATAGATAGATAGATAGATAGATATGAGATAGATAGATAGATAGATACATAGATATGAGATAGATGATAGATAGATAGATATTAGATAGATAGATAGATATGAGATAGATAGATATATATATGAGATAGATAGATAGATAGATAGATAGATAGATAGAAGAGAGATAGATATGAGATAGATAGAAGAGAGATAGACAGATATATAGATAAATGATAGATAATAGGAGATAAATATGAGATAGATAGATATTAGATAGATAGATAGATAGATAGATAGATAGATAGATAGATAGATTCACATCACTGCTTGACTAAGGCTCCATTGAGTGAGCTGAAACGTTGCGGTTTGGGTGAAATAAAGTGATCCACCATTTTGTCACTGAAGTCCGGAGTGCTGCCTTTTTTTGTACGTTTGGATAGATAGATCACTGATATGAGATAGATGATTGATAGATAGATCTGGCTATAGTCAGGCTCCGCCCCCTGGTTTTACAATGTGACATGAGGACATCTGTGGGGTCACCTCCCCACTTGCACTACATCAGTTGCTTAAACCAAGCTTCTGGGCCCCAATGCCCAAAAACAGCCTCTGGGGCTCTTTATAGCGTACTGTCCCTGTCCATAGTAACCTACGGACTGACTGCTTCCGGCACCACTGAGGACTCACTAGTAATATATTTAGACTAAATGGAGAGTGAAGTTCTTACCCTGTGAACACCAGGCATAGCAGGGTGCAGATCAGAATGATCACCTGATTAAACATGGCCGACTGCGTCCTCTGGATGGCACGGTGGAGGTCATTCTGAAATACAAGGATGTTAATAAGCTTACAAGAAATTGGTGGAGCAGAGCACACAGCATTAGCCTAATACATATATAACAAGCATCTTCAAACTTTTGGGCTCTCCTCATCCTTCTGTATGTAGTTACATTACAGTCCACAGGATTTATGTTTGGTATAGTGAGATACATTGATCCGGCATGGGAACCCTCTTCGCTAAGCAGATACATGATTGCATCTCCATGCAGTTAGTATAGTTACAGGGTGGTTTAAAATATTAGGTATTATTGGGGTTTATGAGTTCCTCATGGGTGGGGCTTGGTTGTAACAATTATCTCTCCTGCAGCTAAATGCAGTTAGTATAGTTACTGGGCGGATTAAAGTATTCATGTTCTCTTATGCATCATTGGGGTCTATGGGTTCCTCAGGGATGGGGCTTAGTTGTACCCATTATCACCCTTGTAGCTCCAAGCAGTTAGTATAGTTACTGGGAGGTTTAAAGTATTTGTGTTCTCTTATGCATCATTGGGCTCTATGTTTCCTCAGGGGTGGGGCTTTGTTGTGACCATTATCTCTTATGTAGCTCCATGCAGTTACTGGGCGGTTTAAAGTCCGACACCCCGCCGATCAGCAGTTTGAAGAGGAGGCGCCCGCCGTATCAGCGCTGCCTCCTCTCCACTGTTTACATGCTAGTCGTAACGGGGGTAGTGGTGAGTAGGTGTAATTACACCTCACCGCTCCATTCATTTCTATGGGAAGAATCGCTTTCAATACAAGTCTATGGAAGCGATTCTTCCCACAGAAATGAATGGGGCGGTGAGGTGTTAATTACACCACTACCCATGTTACGGCCAGCATGTAAACAGTGGAGAGGAGGCAGCGCTGATACGGCGGGCGCCTCCTGTTCAAACAGATGATCGGCGGGGGTGCCGGGTGTCGGACCCGCCTATCTGATATTGATGACCTATCCTGAGGATCGGTCATCAATATATATAACTCGGAAAACCCCTTTAATATTCTCTTATGTATCATTGGGGATATATATGTTCCTCAGGGGCAGGACTTGGTTATGACCATTATCTCTCCTGTAGCTATGTCTACTTTGACTACACTCCATAGATTCTTGACACCCCAACAATACTTACTATCATGTTCTCCAAGACGCATTTTGCCAGCCAGCAGTTCAGGAAAACCGGGATGAATAGATTTCGTAGTGGCGACCAAAATATCTGGAGGAACGGAAGAGAGAACCCCTTTAACTGTGTGTATGGAGGGAATGTGGAGCACTGCAACAGCAAATCTAGAGCTCTGTATTGATATCAGTACTGAATTTTGGACCTATTTAGATATCCCGGGACACTTTAAATTTGGGATACACCCACTAGGAACCATTAGGGCCCATCTTTTCCTGTATTTAGGAGGACCATGCCATGTAGGATAAGTAACGCTGGTATTAGGTGGCTGACAGCCCTGCACCTCCCTCTCTGAACGCCCGTGTCCTGCAGCCTCTCTCCATTCCGCCTCCGCAATCGCACATTTACATCCGATTCCCAGGAGTCCTGTAAGACGTGCCATTCACCGGGCCCCGGATCACAAAGGCTTCGTGGGAATGTAATTTCCATCTCGTAAGAGAGATTTCTTGTTTCCACCTGTCTCCCTGGGTAAGCGAGTGCTCCGTGTGATCCGAGAGATGGGAATCCCGCAGACCTTCTCTATGTAAGACAAGTAAATTACCAGCGAAGAAAGCGGCGCTGGGCGGCTGCGATTTACCGAGGCTGAGACACTACAGGCCCCGTGTGGTGAAGGGGCCTAATTATATGCCGCTGTACACGGGGTGTGCGACTGCTGGAGACCTCTAGACTGTGCGGAGAAAAGCGATGAGAGCGTGACTCCCACGTACACTTTACTGATATTATGTCCCTAACATCATAGTCACGCTTAATTCCTGGAGTGGAGAAATCCTTGCCTCTTATGAGATCATCACACTCTATTTAAAAAAAAAATACTCTGTGCTGCTGGGGGACCTTCCTCCGTCCTTGCATCCAACACATTGTTCTCTAGAAATACTCTGTGCTGCTGGGATGTTATGCCCTTCTTGTTTTCCTACATTTGTCTTCCTCAGCCAGCCCTGGACCTGCAAGTTAAGCACTCAGATCGCCTGAAATACTCTGTGCTGCTGGAATGTAATGCCCTCCCGGTCTGCCTATATTTATATTCCTCATCCAGCATGCTGACTCCCTGAAATACTCTGTGCTGCTGGGAAGTAATGTCCTTCCAGTCTGCCTACATTTATATTCTCAATCAGCCCTGGACCCGCACTTTTAGCACACTGACCCCCTGAAATACTCTGTGCTGCTGGGAGGTTATGCCCTTCCTGCTTGCCTATATTTGTCTTCCTCATCCAGCCCTGGACCTGCAAGTTCAGCATGCTGACCTCCTGAAATACTCTGTGCTGCTAGGATGTTATGCCCTGCCTGTCTGCCTACATATATCTTCCCCGTACAGCCCGGACCTGCAAGTTCAGCACGACGAGTCACTGAAATACTCTGTGCTGCTGAGATTTTACATTCTTACCATCTGCCTGAGCTTGCCTACATTTCCCCGGTACATGCATGCCCATCCTTAGTACACATAAGCCCTAAAATACTCTGTGCTGCTGTGAGCAAAATCCGAATCATTGCAGGAACACGTCATCGCTTCGTCGTGATGAAAGCGCCCGTATTACCCAAAGCAACCAGTCAGGTTCTTGCTTTCACTTTCCAACATTGGTGGCCGTAGCGTTAATAGATGCACCGCGTTGCTTGACGGCGATGTTGCGGTGCACCGGTCTCTGATGTGCTGTCACTGGGAGCCATTTACAACAACTGGATGTTAAATGGCAGAAATAAAAAAAGTAATCATAATAATAAAAAAAAAAAACTGCATAAAATACGGCAGCGTGCAAACTACCACCTCCATCATAATTATTCCCTTCTGTTCCGCCGGCTCAGGCAATTAGTTAAGAAAATCCACGGGCTGAAAGCTTTCTTCTCTTCACATCATGATTTTCTCCTCACCAGACGGGATTTTCAAGGCTCGAGAACAAAAAGACTGCGTGGGAAAAACTCCGCTGACAAAGGCGATGCTAGGTTTATAACCCAGGCGCGGCGGGCTCCATTCACTTCCATTACCTGTAATATGGAGCCCGCAGCTCGGAGGCATTCAGAGACACAAAGTGATTATTCTCGAGCATCCCGACTCAAGGCGGAGTGTTCCATTATTACGGGGGAGGGAGGAGGGGGTGCAGGTACTCATTGCAGCCGACCCCCTACTTGATCATCTGTGTGCTTTCTGCATCTGCATGCCCGTTTCGCCAAGATAGAACATCTCTTAAAATTGTCCAAAAAATGCAGACCCATTGAAGTCAATGGGAGCCGCAAAAAAATGCAGACCCATTGAAGTCAATGGGAGCCGCAACAAAATGCAGACCCATTGAAGTCAATGGGAGCCGCAAAAAATGCAGACCCATTGAAGTCAATGGGAGCGGCAAAAAAATGCAGACCCATTGAAGTCAATGGGAGCGGCAAAAATGCAGACCCATTGAAGTCAATGGGAGCGGCAAAAAAATGCAGACCCATTGAAGTCAATGGGAGCCGCAAAAAATGCAGACCCATTGAAGTCAATGGGAGCCGCAAAAAAATGCAGACCCATTGAAGTCAATGGGAGCCGCAAAAAAATGCAGACCCATTGAAGTCAATGGGAGCCACAAAAAAATGCAGATGCAACACAGACAGTATCTGTATTTTGCGGATCCGTGATTTACGGATGTGGGCATGGGGCCTTAGGAAGTATCATAAATACTGAATCCGAACTTCTATAGGCGCCCTGTGGGTCATGGGGTGAGCTCACACATAAGGCTGCTCTCCTGTATGTCAGCCATATTTTTAGTGCTGGACAAAGCAGGAAAAACGCTGCAAGAGAGACAAAAAAAAAAACTGTAACAGCCAATTAGAGCTAAGCTGTTAGGTCACATACCTGACAACGGGCTGGAGATAAACCGCTGTCTGTTTTCAATGGCAACCAGCAGGATTTGGAACGCAATGGGACAGATTTATGAAAACTGCCTATAAAGCACCCCCCTATCGTCCCGCCGCAGAGCGCTCAGAGCAGAGGAAGCAAACTCACTGTGATGATGAAGGGAACCGTGTTTATCATCTCCAGAATGAACGATATCCTGACGATTTGTTCCCAGATGTTCCCCTGCGGACATAATAACGTACAACATGGCGCCATTATAACGGTGTAATGTGCATCACTTAAAGTGGCGGTAATCCTGTTTCAGCTGCATTTACCATGGAATATCCTTCTGCTCCAGGCTGTGGAGAGACTACAGCGTTCCTAGAAATGATTTCAACTACTCGTATACAGCAGGCACAGATGTAGCAGAGCCGTGACAACTCACTAATAACGTGTGCAGTGTTGCACCACATCTCTCAAAAAGACCACAAGTGCCAATTGACAAACTCAGCACTGCTACGTCTGTACTGATGAATCAGCGTGTCTCAGCTGCTCTGTATTAACTCTTTCAGCTCCCACATCAGTGCGACAGTCAGAATGTCCCTCTAACGGGGTAGGTGAGGCTGACAAAATATTTTAGGATGTCCCCCTCCATCCCATAGGTAACTGAACGGATAGTCTAATCTTACGCAACACAAACCTGAGTACCACTCCGCAACCATATTTAAGTTGGAATACGCCTTTAAATGGGCCAGGGGTCAGCAACCTCCAGCATGCATGCTCGTTGTTGGAACTCTCATAGAAGTGAATGGTGCATGCTGGGAGTTGCAGTTCCCGACACAGTGCCATCCCTTTAGGTGTGGTGGTGTCTGGTACTGCAGCTCAGGTGTAAATAGAGTTAAAGCTGCAGTACCAGATACAGCCACTTGGAGAGAGTGGTGCACTGCACTGAAAGGGCATAGACTGCTAGTGAGGATTATCTATGGAACCGACTTTTCCGCATCAAAATAGCAGCAGTGTCCACGCGGAAATTGCCCCCCATTGTTTTCGATGCAGGACCCCAATGCTTTAATATCATCACTGTGCTCATCCTCTTACCATAGACTGATACAAAGCTTACCTTATAGCTGAGATACATCAGCAGCATCGTCTCAAGGAAACTGATTATGGCCACGGTGACCTGTGAGGTGAGGAGAAGCAGGATTATTGGGTATTAATAAGCAGATCACGCCCTGTGACTTCAGCTCTGCTACATGTGGGGGATTACTGGAGGGTGCGCAGAGACGAAATGTTGCAGTGGAAATGTCCGTATTTAAGCCGCCTCTCGGTACAAATAACAGTGAGCAGACGGCTGCGAGTTATCCTGACAATAGACTGATGAAATGCTAATCCAGAGCCGAGGCGTCTTCAGCTTCTTCCAAAATCCTTGGGATAATAAACAGGAGGATCTCTCAAGCGTAAAGTGGAACTCAACTCAAAATATTCACATATTTGGGGATTCTTTAATTAGGAATTGGTACATATTTTTATAGTTTTTCCTCAGTGTGTGTATGTTAATTAGAGGTAATTAGCAGCCAGCTGAGGAGCTCAGGTAAAGGTGGGCTGGGCTCCTCAATCAGGGCTCCCAGTCTTGGGAAGGAGCAGGCTGCGAGAAGGCCTGTGGGAGCCGGGACCCTCTAACACTGTGTAGGGTAAGTACCGTGGTGTGTTTTGTGGAGCTGGGTGATAGAGAGGGACAAATACTGTGTAGTCAGTGGCCAGACGGCCGAGGATTTGTGTTTATGAGTTGTTTGGATTGCTGTAAAAGTGACAATAAAGCTGGTTGTGGCCAGTTTGCACCAGAATCTGCAGTGTTGGAGTGGCTTCTTGAGGTGTGCCAACCGTCTAAGGTGAGAAGACGGCGATCCTGGAAAGCTAAATGACCCCGAGTTGTCACTATATATATATATATATATATATATATATATATATATATATATATATATAGGAAGACAGAGAAGCACCGGACCCGGAGCAGAGCCGCGGCACAGGAGAGGTAAGAGAGGTTTTTTATTTTATTCCTATGGGGCGGAGTGGGCTGATCCGAGGTCTGAGGTCTGATGTGATGTCCTGAAATTTATGGGGGGTCCGATACGAGGTCTGATGAAAAATATTTTTTTATTATTTTCCTACTGGAAAAATCTGGGGTGCCAATTCCTTTCAGCTGCCCCTTTAAGGAAAAGGGCATATCCATGTTTCTGTTTATTCCACCTTTGGGCCCTGCTCTTTATCTTGAGAACTGGGCCCTAGCTTGAGGCTCCCATTATTAGTCAGGTGGCCGCACATGCCTCCCATTAGCATCACAAAAAATGCTGCCAAAGATGCTTAGAATATATTGTTGGTTTTTTTTTTGTTTAAAACACCAAAAAGAAGTGGATGAAGAAGACGTACAGTCAATGTCATTAAAGCCATTATCCAAGATTAAGGCCCCTTTCAGATGAGCGAGTTCCACACTCCGGATTCGCAGTGTGAGTATGCGGCAGCTCCCGTTCTGACCTCCCAGCAGTGACAGGATCGCATAGCATTATATTAGTTTATGAGGTCATGTAACCCTTAGAGGTCTGGAATGTATTGCTGTCAGTGTTATCCAATACAATTCCTTAGGATTGTCAGACTAGAATGTGTTACGTTATTGGTCAGATGTAGCAATGAAGCAGAATTACTGTCACTTACCTGGATAGCCCAGAGCGGCGTCTGCCGGTCCACCCAAATGATTGGCTCCCTACAAGACAGGAGGACACACGTGAGTGATTTTTGACTGATTTGCACATTAAATTTTACTAGACTTTTACTTTACTATTATGACGTCTGCAATCTGATTGGTCCTTACAGGCACCATCGCCCATTACAGCAGGACGGGAGCTCTCAGTACTCACCAGTTAATACTGGTTGTATGTGACTTGGTTGTGTTGCTCTGCTTCTCACAATTCGAGCTGCTGAAAAAGGTAAAAAATATTTTATAACAGCACAGATATCTATCTACTGCATTCTCCATCTCTATTCCCCCCTCCTCTACTTCCATCTCGCCAGCATTCTCCTCCTCTAGCTCTTCCCTCCTCTCCTTGTAGCGGCCTCCTCCTCTAGCTCTGCCCTCCTCTCTCTGTAGCGGTCTACTCCTCTAGCTCTGCTCTCCTCTCCCTGTAGCGGTCTCATCCTCTAGCTCTGCCCTCCTCTCCCTGTAGCGGTCTCATCCTCTAGCTTTGCCCTCCTCTCCCTGTATTGGTCTCCTCCTCTAGCTCTGCCCTCCTCTCCCTGTAGCGGTCTCATCCTCTAGCTCTGCCCTCCTCTCCTGTAGCGGTTCTCATTCCTCTAGCTCTGCCCTCCTCTCCCTGTATTGGTCTCCTCCTCTAGCTCTGCCTCCTCTCCCTGTAGCGGTCTCATCCTCTAGCTCTGCCCTCCTCTCTGAGCGTCTCCTCTCTAGCTGCCCTCCTCTCTGTAGCGGTCTCCTCCTCTAGTCTGCTCTCCTCTCCTGTAGCAGTCTCCCTCCTAGCTCTGCTCTCCTCCTGATAGCGGTCTCTCCTCTAGCTCTGCTCTCCTCTCCCTGTAGCGGTCTCCTCCTCCTAGCTCTGCTCTCCTCTCCTGTAGCAGTCTCCTCCTCCTAGCTCTGCTCTCCTCTCCCTGTAGCGGTCTCCTCCTCTAGCTCTGCCCTCCTCTCCTGTAGCAGTCTCCCCTCCTAGCTCTGCTCTCCTCTCCTGTAGCGGTCTCCTCTCTAGCTCTGCTCTCCTCTCCTGTAGCGGTCTCCTCCTCCTAGCTCTGCTCTCCTCTCCTCACCCTGTAGCGGTCTTCCTCCCCTCCTTAGCTCTGCTCCTCCTCTCCCTGTAGCGGTCTCCTCCTCTAGCTCTGCCCTCCTCTCCCTGTAGCGGTCTCCTCCTCTAGCTCTGCTCTCCTCTCCCTGTAGCGGTCTCCTCCTCTAGCTCTGCCCTCCTTTACCTGTAGCGGTCTCCCCCTCTAGCTCTGCCCTCCTCTCCCTGTAGGGTCTCCTCCTCTAGCTCTGCCCTCCTCTCCCTGTAGCGGTCTCCTCCTCTAGCTCTGCTCTCCTCTCCCTGTAGCGGTCTTCTCCTCTAGCTCTGCCCTCCTCTCCCCCTTTCTCTAGCAGTCTCCTCCTTTTCTATCTAGAGCTTGCTCTCTATTCATCTAACACCTTCCCCTTCACCTCTGTCCCTCTCTATAGCTCTCTCCTCCTCCCCCTAGCGCCCCCAGCTCTGTCCCTCTCTATAGCTCACCCCCAACTCTGTTTGTCTCTATAGCTGTCTTCTCCTCTAGTTTCCCCCAGCTCTGTCCCTCTCTATAGCTGTCTCCTCTTCTAGCTCTCTACCCCCTAGTTCTGTCTCTCTCTATAGCTCTCTCCCTCTAGCTCTTTGTCTCATTCGACCTCTATCTATCTATCTATCTATCTATCTATCTATCTATCTATCCACCCCTTGCAGTTGCCCCCAAACACATCATCAACCCTTTTTGTTTTTTCTAACTCCATTCCACATGTCTCAATATGGCTGCCTCAATTCCCAGTAGTCAGTCTGTCCTTGCATCACTCATTTATGCCCCTGTAAATGAGTAGCAGGATTTATCTAGGATTAAAAAAAACAATGCTATTTTCTTGTTAAAACAGTGCCACACCAGAATAAAGGTGGTGTTTGGTACTGCAGCTCAATCACAGTCAATTTGGTAAAACGGACCTGATCTTCTAATCCTGACAACCCCTATAACTGCTACCAGTCAAAGATGCTCAAAATAAAATTGGTGAATATTCTTCATTTTCAGGAAATGATCGGCCCACATGAAGACATTTGGAGTCCATGGTGGCGATCTCCAGAAGGGTAGCTAGGTTATCCTTCACCTGGGAGTAGAGAAGAAGCTTGCTGCCCTAGCTCTGTACATAAATACCATGGCCATTGTTGACACCCCCATCCCCTGTACATGTCCCTAGCACGCCCCCTATTTGTGCATAGCGTATAATGGGTCACAGGGACAGGGAGGCTCACCATCCGCTTCCACGCGCTGGCTCTTCCAGCAAAACTCGCACTATGTACAGGAGACAGGAGAGGAGCTTCAGGGAGAAATTGAAGAGACGGATTCTGAGGCCTGCGGAAGAGAGAAAGCCACTTGATGAGGATTCTTGGAGAACATCTGAAGACGCTCTGGACCGGTAAACCTGCCCTTTTTTAAATGGGTCGTCCAGGATTAGGAAAACATGGCTGCTTTCTGCCTGGTACAGCAGCTCAGTTCCAACTAAAGTGAATGTGGCTGAGCTGCAATACCGTATACAACCTTCGGACAGGTGTGGCGCTGTTTTATGAAGAAAGCAACCATGTTTTTTTTTTTCATCCTGTACAATTCTGCAGCAATTTTAGACTATGGAAGAGTTCAGCACCATGGAGAGCGATAGGAACAAAACTCTAATATACTGGCATAACGAAGTCAATGTGATTACTGTTGGGCATGGACCCTCCTTCCTTATGGGTGAACCTGCAAAGGGGGTTACCCTCACCAGGGGTACTGCAGTACCTGGGGGTCCACGTCCATGGCTCCTCATTAACAGGCTCGGCCTTATATTGGCTGGCAGTCTACAAATGGTTCTACCATAAAGTGCTTATGTAGTAGTGCCATACAGTATAGTGCCCACGTGGCGGCGCCATACAGTACACTGGTTAAATAACACTTCCGTACACATGCCTAATTAACAGTTCTATACAGCGCCTCCACTGGTCATGAACAAAGATCATACCATGGCAACATAAATACCGCCATACTGTGTTCAAACAATACCGCTATATAGCAATCAAATAACAGCATCATACATAGATAATAGCAGCGCTAACATTTGGGATGAACACAGGTCTCAGCTGCCTGGACATTGGTGATGCCCCCTTTCCCTGTTCAGTACTCATCCTGGAGGGGCTATGGGTTGGCGGCTCTAGACGTTGCACTGCAAATCTTCTTTATTAACCCTTTTCCTACTGCCGCACGACTATGTACGTGGGCGGAAGAGAATTTAAAGATGGCGCCCGCTCCAACAGACACTGACTGCAGACATTTAACCCCTCTGATGCTGTGGTTCAATGTAACCACGGCATCTGAGAGGTGAAACCCCAGGAGCCCACGCTCCCGAGGCTAGACCGGCTCCCCGGCGCGGAAATCAGGAGAGTCGTGGTTGAAATTCAAAGCCCTGGTCTCAGTGAAGAAACTGGGGTTGTAGTTGCAGGTGGCAGATCTCCATAAGAACAATCTATAAAAGCAATCTATAGCAGAAGAAACTCAATCGCTGCTCCTTACGTCACCTAGGGTGGCTTAAAAAGGGTATTAAAAAAGGTAAAAAAAAAATAAAAATAAATTAATAAATTATAAATAAAATAAAAAAATTAATATATATATATATATATATATATATATATATATATATATGTAAAATATATATGCAAATCACCTCACTTTCCCCGGAATATAAACATAAATAATCAAAAAATAATCATGGGCAGCCATAGGGGGTGCAGAGGCAGCAGTCGCTACCGGGCCCAGGACCCTGAGGGGCCCAAAGACCCTTGTGTCTCATAAGAAGACACCGGTATTATAGAAAGTGCATGCTGGTCAAATTACACCTCTGGCTGAAGGGAAAGGGTTAAAGCAAGAATTTGGCATTGGGGGGGGGGGTGTTTTGGTTCAATTTTTGCCTTAGGCAGCAGGAAGGCTATGTGCTCCCTGCCCTGGCCACAAAGCACTGAGGGAAGGGGGCCCAAGCTGAACTCTTGCACCAGGGGCCATGAGCCTTTAGCTACGTCCCTGCCCGTACGGCGAATGGTGTAAGGAAATAAACACGAAAAAGGCCAATTTGGCATTTTTTCCATTGCTTCAACTACCCCCCCACCCCTCAAAAAAATAAATAAATAAAATAAAAATTTTAATAGTCACACACCTCAAAACGGTATCAATAAACACTACAGGTCATCCCTCAAAAAATGAGCCCTCACATAGCCCCTTAGGCGTAACTATAAAAAAAGGTCATGGGGGTCAGAATATGGGAATGAAACTTTTTTTTTTTTTTTTCAGTATTAAAACCCAAAATAAAACAATATAAATGTGGCATCACCATAATGGTACTGACCCAGAGAATAAAGGTCAGATCGGTATTGTTGGGGTGAAGATTCAGTTAGATTAGAAACTCGTCGGTCACTCGCATAGTTCAACCTCACAGTATTACCCCGTAGGGAACGCCATAAAAACAAAAGCCATAAAACCGTGGCCCCATGTGGAATTTTTTTTCCCAGCTCCCCAGCTATATTAAATGGTGCCATTCGAAATGACAACTTGTCTTATACATCTACCTGAATGGAAAAATAAAAAAGTTATGGCTCTGGGATGGCTGGGAGTGAAAAATAAAAGCGCAAAAAAGGAAAAATCGCCCGGTAAGTAAGTGGTTAATCAGTTACACATATCCCAGCCTAAAAAAAGCTGATTAATTCATGACCTACGTGGGCACCCAGCTTTCCCAGAAGCAGAATGGTCTGTAATGACGCCAAACACCAAGGCAGGAGGGCAGGTCTGCATCCATCTTGGAACCACAATGCCCGCCCAGCGTCGCTGTGACCCAGCAGGCCGCCTCTTGCCGAGGGAAGACGGCAAAGTTGTCAGGAGAGGTGTAAGTAGGTCATCGTGTGTGGTTTTTTTTCCTTTCACCCCCTTGTGAAGATTTTAATCTTGCAACCTCGCAGAAAACAAGAGTGAGGACAATAAAAGCACTTTCCGCAGCTGTCTGTGCCTTATTAGAGCCATTCAGAGCGCCGGGTAATTCGCTGTTGGGAGACGTTATTACCTTGAATTGAAGGTTAGGAAAGACGCCGGGTGAATAGCGACATTGCCGTCATTGATTTACTTCATAGAGGGGAGCAGAAATTAACCTGTTCTGTAATCTGCCTGGTTACAGCATTACAAGGAAATACATTAAAAATCTAAAATATGAAACTAAAATAAATTAATTTTCTTTTAGATTATTATTCTTTTTTTTTTTAAATCTATTTTCCCAAAATAGGACCTAGGAATTATTTGAATATATTCATAAGCATTCCAATGTTATAGAAGGCAAAATTACTATAAAATGTACCATGTATATATATATATATATATATATATATATATATATATATATATATATATATATATATATAGAGATATATATATATATTAAAAATATTATAAATATTATAAATATATAAAATCTAATATATTATAATTTATATATATAAAATAAAAATATAATAAAAAATCTATATTATATATTTTTAGATTTTATTTATATTATATATAAATATATATATATATATATATATATATATATATATAATATAACATAAAATCTAAAAATATATAAATATAAAAATAATTATAATTTATATTAATATTATGGATGCAACTTCCATTGTAAGAAAAACGCAGGAAAGAAAATACAAAATACTATAATAATCCGAATAGTTCAGATCCGACCATGGACAGCATCTGCATGGAGTTTGTACGTTCTCCCTGGGTTTGTGTGGGTTTTCTCTAGGTTCTCCAGTTTCCTTCCACACTCCAAAGACATACTGATAGGGAGCTTAGATTGTGAGCCCCATTGGGGGCAGCGTGATGCTAATGTCTGTAAAGCGCTGCGGAATATAGCAGTGATATATAAGTGAGGAAAATAAATAAAAATACTACTAATAAAATATTACCATCCTGCTTTCTCTTATTTTGCACACATACACAGCCTTAATAATGAATATACCAGTATAATACTATAATGTTTATAGAAGCTTACACTGTGGGCTCTCAGTTTATGTAAACCTCCACAGCGAGAGCCAAGCACGCTGTACATCAAACTATTTACTGGACCAATGTGGCAGAGGATGTTGCTGCGTTATGTCTTTAGCACCAGTAGATGGCAGTAGAGCACTATAGGTCCATCCCATACACCAGGCACTAAACCACAACAGGAATCCTGGTGCAGCTCCTTAACCCATTCTAGGCCGTGACATTATGTGTGAAAATAGATAGATAGATATGAAATAGATAAATAGATATGAGATAGATAGATAGATAGATAGATAGATAGATAGATAGATAGATATGAGATAGATATAAGATAGATAGATAGATAGATATGAAATAGATAAATAGATATAAGATAGATAGATAGATAGATAGATAGATAGATAGGATATGAGATAGATATAAGATAGATAGATAGATAGATAGATAGATAGATAGATATGAAATAGATAAATAGATATGAGATAGATAAATATGAAATAGATAAATAGATATAAGATAGATAGATAGATAGATAGATAGATAGATAGATAGATAGATAGATAGATAGAAAAATAGATATAAGATACATAGATAGATAGATAGATGTCACAGCTGAGGCCAGTGAATGGCTGCAGTGGTACACCTGACCACGGACGGGATGTCAGGCTGTCAGGGACCCTCTGCACCTGAATCAAATGCTGCTAATGAGTTGATTTGATACTTAATTTTAAACACATTACGGATCTTAAAGGAGTTCTCCAGGATTTTCACATAGACGGCCTATACTCAGGATAGGTCATCAATATAAGATCAGCAGTGGTCCAACTCCTGGCTCTGTAGCTGATCAGCTGTTAGAGGAAGCCGCAGAGCTCACCGCTGATCTCATACTGATGACCTATCCTGAGGAAAAGCCATCAACAGGAAAATCCTGGAAATGCCCTTTAAATAAAAGCTTGGGAGTCAGAAAAGTCCTTCACGAGAGGTTGTCAGCTTCCCCATCCTCCAATTACTACCCAACCACAACATGTAAGGTTCTTATAGCTCGTGGTGTAGACGATGTGGTGGGAATTTCTAGCTTCTCTACTAATAAGAAACCAAGGAAACTCACTTGATCTTTGGTTCTTGATGAAGAAGAGCTTGAGTCTTTCCTTGAAGGTGTTTTCATTGACATAAAATTCGACTTGTACTCTGTAAGAGAGAAGAAGACATGAGATGAGGAGGCTGTGAGAACACAAGATGCCCAGCAGGTTATACGGAAAGAATTACATCTCTTCCAGGTAAGTGTCCCTCCCGCCATCGTTCCATCCTACACTCACTCAAACAACCAGAGGGGAAACACAGATCTCAGGGGGCCCCATAGCAAAATACTCAGGATCCCCTTCCTCCAGGAGATTTCCGATAAATTTACCTTTTTTTTTTATTACTTGAAGGAAAGGTTTAATTAAAAAAAAATTTAAAATTTCATGTTGGATAAAAAAGGAACACGTACTTTATAAATATAGTGATGAACACCATATTTCCCAATGATTTATACCAGGCAACTAGTATATACCATGTCCCCCCCATACAGCCCTATGTCTCTTGTTTCCCTTTATTACACCTGGTTCCTTACAGCCACCACTAGGGGGAACTTAGTACATAGGAATTCATACAGTTACCATTAAATTTAATGGCAGCAGAAATAATCCCTATGTCCTGAGCTCCCCCTAGTGGTGACTGCAAGAATATGTTGTGGATTTATGTCAGAAAACAGGAGAAGGAGTTCAGCACCGGACCTCATAGCAGTCATGTAGTCTGCTTCCATGGTAAGTAACAACCATCATACCATCCACTCACCGATCCCTCCAATTAACCAACCATTATTGTATCCATCTGGCTGAGGAGCCATCAGTCACTCCCCCTAGGCACCAGTCCACTGTATTTGTGGGGTGACTTGTGGTCGGCCACAGATTTATTACTCAAATTAACCAAACAACATTGGGATGGTACAAAATAATAATAATAATAATAATAATAATAATAATAAGTGGTCAAAACCAAAGTAATGAAAAAACATACCAAACATAGAAAAAACAGCCAAACTATAACCATAGATGCTCTGAAATCATCAAAAGGGAGAGGAGGAAAGTGGAAGCGGGGTGGGGCAATCTCCCTGTAAAAAGCGTATACCTTAACCCACTACCCCCGTAACAAAACATAGGCCACGGCCCCTTGGGTTAAAAAATAAGCAAATCCTCCATCCTAGGCCCAATAGTTATGAGCCTACACGGCACTGCTGGGTCACGTCACCACTGAGGCCAGTCACTGGCTGCAGCAGCGCATATGCCCTGGTGCGAAGTGGACAGACAGCGACTGGAAGTCTAGTGAATGCAGCCCAGGAGCCACAGAACCGGAAGGGAGCGACAGAGAGCAGGTAAGTAGAGATCTAATCAGAGAAAAAAAAAAAAAAACTGGACAGTCCCTTTAAGGCTCAAACTGCATGCATTATACAGAGGGAAATCACCAAGTGCATCACAGAGACCATTCTCCACGTCTAGTAGGGGGACCTGCATTTATATTGTGTCATTTGCCTGTTTATTATCCCGTATGACTTTTTATAGACACGTCTGAGGCTTCGCTCCATTTCATACACATGATAATATAATAGAATAGGCTGAACTATAACAATATGGATATGGATACGTAAAAGAAATAGCGTGCAGTCACCCTTTACCATGAGACGTCTTACTGAAAGGAGAAACCCAGCCCTTCTTACAGTCATGGATCCTCAGCAAGTGATCGTCTGCCATAAAAGACCCCCATACCCCCCTTCAAGGTTTATGTAGGGCCCTGATTTGATTATGTAAATTAATAAAATGAATTCTGGGTTTCTCTGACCTGACAAATTATATAATTCAAGCTGCAAAAAGGCGCCACAGGTAGGATTAATTCAAGCTGCAAAAAGGCGCCACTAGGGGGCGCTAACTGCATATGGATTTATGGGAGCTATATAGGGCTGAATGCAGTGAGCACCCTCTAGTGGTGGCTGCAGGTAGTTACTATGACCATGTCAGGCAAGCAGTAAGGGTTCAGCTACACGGTGATTTTGGTTGCGAGACAAGAATCACAGTGTAGCAGAGCATCCATAGAAATTAATGAGGTCGCAGCGGCTGCGACCTCTGAAAAGCTATAAGTCCTAAAAGCAACTAAGACAGATTCCCCACCACCACGGTATCCATAGTGAAAAGGGAGTGGGGCCCATTCTGAATTTTTGCTACGGGGGCCAGATATCACACTGCACAGCATTAGAGCCATATTATAACTTATGTAAGAGGCGCTCCGGAGAGCCGCGGTTTTCTAGGAATACAGCATTGTGTACGGGGAGTAACTGCACAGACGTGATGCGGGGTGACAGGACACGTCAACATGGCAGACACATCAGAAGTCATTTGTCACTACGGGAATAATGCTGCGGCAGCTCTCGGAAGAACGACCTCAGCAATTCTCAGACTGAGCTTGTCTTGGGTAAGGAAAATCTACAGTCCTCACGTAAATATTAATGATCATCTCAGAAACCAGCAGCCGTCTATAGTCATATTACCTCCAACCCTGCGTCGCGTCAACACATTCTGGCCAAGAGGTGCCATTGAAATCAATGGTATGTCTGTAAGGGGGTTGTCATGTTGGGAGATCACGATTCTAGGGCTCTTCTTCTGAGTATTAGGTGACAGACTTCTGACCTGTCTTACCTATAAAGCAGAACTCCATTTTTCTGATACAGAGAACCAAATTCCCTGCATAGACTTATGATAAAATTCTTGCTGCCTGCAGCCACCACTAGGGGGAGCTTACTGCATAAGAACTGACTAATAAATCTGTATGCAGTAAGCTCCCTCTAGTGGCTGAAGAATTTTATTATTTGTGTCTAAACAGAGGATTTGGAGCTCTGTGCCAGAAAAACAGGGCTCTGATCCTAACAAAAAATAACTTAAAGGGGTATTCCGGTTATAGAAAGTTATCACCAATCCACAGGATAGGGGATAACTATGAGATCACAAGAATGGGGACCCCATGCCGCCCCTTGAAATGTATGGGGTGTACAATTGGGCATGCACGCAACCGCTCCATTCACGCTGATGGGAGTTCTGGGGATAGAGGAGTGCTGTACTCTGTCAGTGGGGGTCCCAGAGGTAGGGTCACCACTGACCTAACAGTTATCCCCTTAACATAACAGGAATACTTCTTTAAAACAAATACGAAATCATGAGGTGAAGGTGGATTTACCGTATATTTATGGTTGTGAGGTTGGGGGACTCTTCTTCTGGGAATTAGGTAATGGACTCCTGACCTGTCCTACATCTAAAGTGAACAGAACCTCCAAATCACCTGATTAGACTTATTGTAATATTCTAGTTACCGACAGTCACCACTAGGGGGAGCTTACTGCATACTGACTATACATAGACCTTAATATTGAATCTGTATGCAGTAAGCTCCCTCTAGTGGTGGCTGCAAGCTGCCAGAATTTTATCATTTATGTCTATGCAGAGGATTTGGAGAAATGTATGAGGGAAAATTGGGCTTTGACCCTGTAAAGATAACTTAAAACAATAATCACTAATATATATATATATATATATATATATATATATATATTAGTGATTATTGTCTCCAATCAGTCTGCAGCATCCTCATCTAGTGGAGCTTCTGCCTGCAAATACTAAAAATATAGTAGTGGCCCCTTCACATAGACAGCCCTAGTGCAAGGGCCCCGCAAACAACAGCATCAACCTCAGCTTACAAGACTCTTTGTAACTTTGGAGAGTAGGATGGTGGGAGGTTTTACCTGCACCCAATGCAGGACTTTCAGATTTTGGGTGGGACCCCTTATAATCTGTGAGGGACAGAGACCGCACACACCGTCATATAGACTTACATATTCCCCATCGTCAATCAGAATGATTGCGCTGCTTGCAGAATCGTCCATGGAAATACAAAAAATAAAAAAAATCCGGCAGATGGAGGACGATCTCTGGGGCTGTGTTCGCATTCACTGACGACAGCTGAAGGGTATCATGTATACCGGGCATCAAAACCAACTGGTATGAGTGTCAGCGCCAGTCAGTCACGTGGCATTCTGCAGCTCGTCATCTGACAGCGAATGCACGCCCTTTAACCCTGTGATGTTTTTAGGTCTTGCACCCCCTGACGATCCCTTTCTTAATATCTTTACAATGGTCGGAGCTCCATGTTCACCTGATACAAAGCACCAAATCCTCAGCCAAGAGTTAAAAGGGACTGTTTCATGCTGTCTACAGGCAGAATTAATTCGGGACAGGGTCCCTTATTACACTATGGCCCACACTCTCTCTACATAAGTAGGTCTCTCCCTAATTAAGGGGGGGTCATCCTACGACTAACCAGTCCTGTACCTCACACGGATCCAGTGATCTCCCCTAGTCACTGCTCCGACTGCTCTACTACATTTATTTCAAGCTCTGGTTGTACTTTCTCAGGGGGCGTGCCCTTGCTGCTGCAGCTAGTGGCAGTTGAAGGACGGAACTGAGCATGTGCTTCCATCTCAGTGAGCAGGACACAGAAAATAGAAAAAGAACAAACAGCAGGAGGCGCTATACAGATAGATTTTATTGAATAACTCAGTAGCTATAATACATTTTTAATTACATGCAATTACAAAAGTATTCAGATCCAGGTGCTGGTTTGAAAAATATAGAATATTTTTCGTGGGACAACCCCTTTAAGCTGAGCTGGGCAGAGAGAGGCCAGAGAGGATCAGTTCACTTTATGTTTTCTCGGAAATTCTGCGGAATTTTAAAAACAGAGTTCTCTGTAATAGTCTGTGGTTCTGACGGCATTAATCTGCTGACAGGTTCCCTTAAATAATACCATACTGACTGCGACCACCAGGGGGAGCTTATGAACTTCCAGCACACAGTGTACACACTGAACTCCATAATACAGCAGTCAGCTCCCCCTAGTGGTGGCTGCAGGTAGCCAGATTTCTTTTTTTCCATTTAGCTCCGTCTCTGCTATTCTGTATTGCGGCCCTCAGAAGGGTCCTGTAAGCTGAGATATGGGATGTTGTTTGCAGGCTTCTCCCACTGTAAAGCAGCTGTAGAAAGGACGCAGACGGCAGTGATGGCCACTGGTGAGTTTCTAGGATAATGCTACATTTATATGAGGGTGCTGATTGCTGCCTTTTACATTTTGCTTGGAACTGCACTTAAAGGCAAAGAATTGATTCCGTCCAATTATCTATTCCGGTAAAAAGTCAGCATGGAAGATCCATTAGAACCATTTTGGCAGTGGTGCAGCTTTCTCATCTAGTCCTAAGAAGCAGGCAAAGTATTTTGGGTGCTGTAGTGAGCTCCGCAGCCTCCATTATTTAGAGGACTGATGGTAATCCCGGTTCATATAACTCAATAATGTAAATTTCCTAAACAAGGAATCGTCTAGTACAGGATTAGAAAAACATGGCTGATTCTTCAAGACAGCGCCACCCTTGTACATTGGTAGTGTCTGGTACTACAGCTTAGCTCCATTGAAATGAATGAGGCCGAGTTGCAATACCCTATAAAACCTTTGGACAGATGTAAGAAATAGTCATGTTATACCCCAAGTACTACCCCTTTAAGGGGCATCTGTCAGCAGTTTTGTACCTATGACACTGGCTGACCTGTTACATGTGCTCTTGGCAGCTGAAGACATCCGTGTTGGTCCCATGTTCATATGTGTCCTGCATTGCTGAGAAAAATTGTCATACTATATGCAAATGATGCTCTAGGAGCAACGGGGGCGTTACCATTACCTCTACTCTCTCTACAACTGCAGCGCCCAGTGCACTTTGATAGGGCCAGGCAGTGTAAATGTCATCACACCTGTCAAAGTGCAGAGAGTAGAGCCTCTAGGTGTAACGGTAACGCCCCCGTTGCTCCTAGAGGATTATTTGCATATAGTATGACAATTTTTCTCAGCAATGCGGGCACATATGAACATGGGACCAACACAGATGCCTTCAGCTGTCAAGTGCACATGTAACAGGTCAGCCAGTGTCATAGGTACAGAACTGCTGACAGATGCCCTTTAAGCTCCCCCGATGGTGCTGATTGAGCAGCACGGTCCTTCCCCTGCACCGGGGCCATAATCACTATTATACAATGGCTGATGAAGTTTGTGGCATTCGGCTTCGATCCTCCGGGGAGACATTAGAGAAAAAAGTTTCCTGCAACTACAATACAAACTGATCAATGCATGGTGTCACCAGTGAGACAACACACGGCGGCGTCCCATCAATCAAGCAGATAGGAGATAAATGCGTCATTTTCATCGGAGGGCCGGCTGACGTGTCGCGCAAACCTCCCGGCTAAGCAGAAAACAGTTACTGATGTATCCAAAAAATGGACCGACATAGCAAACCACTTCCTAAAAAAAGGTGGCCAGGACTTAGCGGAAGGTGGTGTGCGTCTTAGGGCTCAGGCACACAAATGTTTTTATTTTTTTTTGTCTGTGTCCGTTTTTGCGGCCCATATGCAGAACCATTCACTTCAACGGGGCCGCAAAAACGGAAATTACTCTGTGTGCATTCCGTATGGCCGTACTGCAAAAAAATAAAACATGTCCAATTATTGTCCGTATTACGGACAAGGATAGGACTGTTCTATTATGGCCATTCTGTTCCGCATATGAACGGTATCTGAGTTTTGCGGATCTGCAATTTGCGGACCGCATCACAACGGTCGAGTGCACGCAACCTTAATAAATTGGTCGCATCTTAGTCTGGCGGTCTTTTTACAAAGACATTAGTCTTTAGTAAATGACTACGGCTGACAGTGTTACGGAGGAAGAGACTACGGCTGACAGTGTTACGGAGGAAGAGACTACGGCTGACAGTGTTACGGAGGAAGAGACTACGGCTGACAGTGTTACGGAGGAACAGACTACGGCTGACCGTGTTACGGAGGAAGAGACTACGGCTGACAGTGTTACGGAGGAACAGACTACGGCTGACCGTGTTACGGAGGAACAGACTACGGCTGACAGTGTTACGGAGGAACAGACTACGGCTGACAGTGTTACGGAGGAACAGACTACGGCTGACAGTGTTACGGAGGAACAGACTACGGCTGACAGTGTTTACGGAGGAACAGACTACGGCTGACAGTGTTACGGAGGAACAGACTACGCTGACAGTGTTACGGAGGAACAGACTACGGCTGACAGTGTTACGGAGGAACAGACTACGGCTGACAGTGTTACGGAGGAACAGACTACGGCTGACAGTGTTACGGAGGAACAGACTACGGCTGACAGTGTTACGGAGGAAAGACTACGGCTGACAGTGTTACGGAGGAAAGACTACGGCTGACAGTGTTACGGAGGAACAGACTACGGCTGACAGTGTTACGGAGGAACAGACTACGGCTGACAGTGTTACGGAGGAACAGATACGGCTGACAGTGTTACGGAGGAACAGACTACGGCTGACAGTGTTACGGAGGAACAGACTACGGCTGACAGTGTTACGGAGGAACAGACTACGGCTGACAGTGTTACGGAGGAAGCAGACTACGGCTGACAGTGTTACGGAGGAACAGACTACGGCTGACAGTGTTTACGGAGGAACAGACTACGGCTGACAGTGTTACGGAGGAACAGACTACGGCTGACCAGTGTTACGGAGAGAACAGACTACGGCTGACAGTGTTACGGAGGAACAGACTACGGCTGACAGTGTTACGGAGAACAGACTAACGGCTGACAGTGTTACGGAGGAACAGACTACGGCTGACAGTGTTACGGAGGAACAGACTACGGCTGAACAGTGTTACGGAGGAACAGACCTACGGCTGACAGTGTTTACGGAGGAAGAGACTACGGCTGACAGTGTTACGGAGGAAGAGACTACGGCTGACAGTGTT
This sequence comes from Rhinella marina, assembly GCA_900303285.1. NCBI lineage: Eukaryota > Metazoa > Chordata > Amphibia > Anura > Bufonidae > Rhinella > Rhinella marina. Next base: position 3,003 of record ONZH01024521.1, on the reverse strand, counting down.
ACGGAGGAAGAGACTACGGCTGAAGTGTTATGGAGGAACAGACTACGGCTGACAGTGTTACGGAGGAAACAGACTACGCTGACAGTGTTATGGAGGAAGAGACTACGGTGACAGTGTTATGGAGGAACAGACTACGGTGAACAGTGTTTAGGAGGAACAGACTACGGCTGACAGTGTTACGGAGGAACAGACTACGGCTGACAGTGGTGACGTGAGAAACAGACTACGGCTGACAGTGTTACTAGGGCTGACAGTGTTAGGAACAGACTACGGGCTGACAGTGTTACGGACGGAACAGACTACGGCTGACAGTGTTACGAGGAAACAGACTAGGCTGACAGTGTTACAGGTTAGGAACAGACTACGGCTGACAGTGTTTTACGAACAGACTACAGACAGTGTACGGAAGTGACAGTGTGGTACGGAGAAGAGACTAGGGCTGACAGTGTTACGGAGGAAGAGACTACGGGTGACAGTGTTACGTGTTAGGAAGAGACTACGGGTGACAGTGTTATGGTGGAAAGGAGACTACGGCTGAAGTGACAGTGTTACGGAGGAAGAGACTACGGCTGACAGTGTTACGGAGGAAGAGACTACGGCTAGACAGTGTTACGGAGGAAGAGACTACGCTGACAGTGTTACGGAGGAACAGACTATGACGGCTGACAGTGTTACGGTTACGGAGGAACAGACGGTGACAGTGTTACGGAGGAACAGACTACGGTGACAGTGTTACGGAGCTGACAAGAAGATGGAGGAACAGAACTAGACGGCTACAGTTTACAGACAGTTAGAGAACAGCCTACGGGAGGAACAGACCGGCTGACATGTTACGGAAGAGAGACTACGGCGACAGTGTTATGGAACAGACTACGGCTAGGAGGAAGAGACTACGGCTGACAGTGTTACGGAGGAAGAGACTACGGCTGACAGTGTTACGGAGGAAGAGACTACGGGCTGACAGTGTTACGGAGGAAGAGACTACGGCTGACAGTGTTATGGAGGAAGAGACTACGGCTGACAGTGTTATGGAGGAACAGACTAGGGCTGACAGTGTTACGGAGGAAGAGACTTTCTGGAATGGGCAGATTTCTTCCGCTGCTTGCTGACTGCCTCCATAAATTGATCCTTTTGAAGTTTATTTGTAAATTGCTTAATATAATTAATTAGCCGCCGTTTTCCCCGGGGAGGTCTCAGAAGAACAGGCCGGGGACTGTGACCCGTCAGGTATATTGTAATTTCCTACGCTGGAAGCGGCGAATTAGAAGGCGATTAAGACTTGGCTGCATTACAGATAACGGCTGCCGAGAAACGAGAGCAGAAAGCATAACGAGGGGGATTTATAGGAGAGCGGACGCTGCTCATGACACGAATGCCAAAAGCAGTCAGAAATCAAATTATTACTTTTGCCTGCGACCCCCGATATTTATATAGTACCGCCCCTTTAATTCTCCACTCTGCTGCGTTTTGGTCTGTGGTTGGGGTAGGCAGTACAGAAGGTGGTCTAAGGTGCATCCATTACATAGAGGAAAAGCTTTACAACTCAATATCCGCTAAAGTGGTCTGTAGAGATTGTTAGATTTTCCGCTTGCAGTCACTGAATGGAAACTTTCCTAGGTTACCTTTAGAGGATGCACATCTGTCCAGGTATCAGAGCTCTATATGGTAAGACAATGTTCACATCGCCAGGACAGATTTTCTCTAAACATTTCAACAATGAAGGTTACTATTCAATGACAGCAAGCAGGAATCGTGAAGCAGCACAAGGAATGTGCCACAAGGTATAATGTGATCTCGCTCCTCCCCTCTTACTTGCCCCCTCCATTCCGTTTTATAATCCTGTCCTCAATTATAACAAATTCTGCCTGATGGTAATGAGTTATAACGACAAAAGGAACCCAGGAAATCCCGTAATTGGCAGAAGTTTAGTGAAGCAGCATTTACTGCAATTCTAATTAATCCGGCCTGAGGTCTCGGGGACTTCACGTGCTCATGTACTTTCATACCTGGATGTATCGGCAGAAATAGAAGATACAGAACGATTCCCTCTACAATCAGAGATATAGCAGAGCTGCACAATGTAAATGTAAGTGCCAGCATACAGTGCTGAAATAATACCACCATACAGTGCTGAAATAATACCACCATAATACCACCATACAGTGCTGAAATAATACCGCCATACAGTGCAAATAATACCACCATACAGTGCTGAAATAATACCACCATACAGTGCTGAAATAATACCACCATACAGTGCTGAAATAATACCGCCTTACAGTCCGAAATATACCACCATACAGTGCCAAAATACCATACCACCATACAGTGCTGAATAACCACCATACAGTGCTGAAATAATACCACCATACAGTGCTGAAATAATGCCCATACAGTGCTGAAATAATGCACATACAGTGCTGAAATAATACCACCATACAGTGCCAAAAATACTCCTATACAGTGCCAAAAAAATACCCTATACAGTGCTGAAATAATACTCCTATACAGTGCACTACCATACAGTGCTGAAAATAATGCCACCATACAGTGCTCATATACCACCATACAGTGCTCACCAAATTAATACCACCATACATGACTCCTATACAGTGCCAAAAATATTACTCTAACTGCTGAAATAATGCCACCATACAGTGCTAAATAACCACCATACAGTGCGAAATAATACCACCATAGCATGCCAAAAAATACCCTTACAGTGCCAATATACGCACCTATACAGCTGAAATATACTCCTATACAGTGCTGAAATAATACACCATACATGCTGAAATAATGCCACCATACAGTGCTGAAATAAGCCACCATACAGTGCTGAAATAATACCCCATACAGTGCCAAATAATACTCCTATACAGTGCCAAAAATACTCCTATACAGTGCTGAAATAATACCCTATACAGTGCTGAAATAATAATCCATACACTAAAATACAACCATACAGTGCGAAAATACTCCTATACAGTGCTGAAATAATAC